>CM075958.1:340904527-341392027 GCA_038048745.1 Coluber constrictor foxii
GGGAGGGAGTAAGGGAGGTAAGGGGAGGAGAGGGAAGGAAAGGAAAGAAAAAAGGGAAGGGAAGGGAAGGGAAGGGAAGGGAAGGAAGGAAAGGAAGGAAAGGAAAGGAAGGAAAGGAAAGGAAAGGAAAGGAAAGGAAAGGAAAGGAAAGGAAGGAAAGGAAAGGAAAGGAAAAGGAAAATATAGGAAAGGAAAATATAGGAAAGGATGGAAGGGAGGGAGGGTGGGAGGGAGGAAGGAGATGGAGGAAGGAAGGGAGGAAGGGGAGGAGATGAGGAGAGGGGAAGAAAGGAAAGAAAAAAGGGAAGGGAAGGGAAGGGAAGGAAGGAAAGGAAAGGAAAGGATGGAAGGGAGGGAGGAAGGAAGGAGGAGATGGAGGAAGGAAGGGAATAAAGGGAGGAGAGCAGAGGGAGGAAAGGAAAGGAAAGGAAAGGAAAGGAAAGGAAAGGAAAGGAAAGGAAAGGAAAGGAAAGGAAAGGAAAGGATGGAAGGGAGGGTAGGAGGGAGGAAGGAGATGGAGGGAAGGAAGGGGAGTAAGGAGAGGAGAGGAGAGGAGAGGAGAGGAGAGGAGAGGAAAGGAAAGGAAAGGAAAGGAAAGGAAAGGAAAGGAAAGGAAAGGAAAGGAAAGGATGGGAGGGAGGGGGAGGAGGGAGGAAGGAGATGAAGGGAGGGAGGGAAGTAAGGGAGTAAGGGGAGGAGAGGGAAGGAAGGAAAGAAAAAAGGAGAAGGAAGGGAAGGGAAGGGAAGGAAGGAAGGAAGGAAAGGAAAGGAAAGGAAAGGAAAGGAAAGGAAAGGAAAGGAAAGGAAAGGAAAGGAAAGGAAAGGAAAGGAAAGGAAAATATAGGAAAGGAAAATATAGGAAAGGATGGAAGGGAGGGAGGGTGGAGGGAGGAAGGAGATGGAGGAAGGAAGGGAGGAAGGGGAGGAGATGAGGAGAGGGGAGGAAAGGAAAGAAAAAAGGGAAGGGAAGGGAAGGAAGGAAAGGAAAGGAAGGATGAAGGGAGGGAGGAAGGAAGGAGGAGATGGAGGAAGGAAGGGAATAAAGGGAGGAGAGCAGAGGGGAGGAAAGGAAAGGAAAGGATAAGAAAGGAAAGGAAAGGAAGGAAAGGAAAGGAGAAGGAAGGAAAGGAAAGGATGGAAGGGAGGTAGGAGGGAGGAAGGAGATGGAGGAAGGAAGGGAGTAAGGAGAGGAGAGGAGAGGAGAGGAGAGGAAAGGAAAGGAAAGGAAAGGAAAGAAAGGAAAGGAAGGAAAGGAAAGGAAAGGAAAGAAAGGATGGGAGGGAGGGAGGGAGGGAGGGAGGAAGGAGATGAAGGGAGGGAGGGAGTAAGGGAGTAAGGGGAGGAGAGGGAAGGAAAGGAAGAAAAAAGGGAAGGAAAGGAAGGAGGGGAAGGAAAGGAAAGGAAAGGAAAGGAAAGGAAAGGAAAGGAAAGGAAAGGAAAGGAAAGGAAGGAAAGGATTGGAAGGGAGGGAGGGAGGGAGGGAGAAGGGTGGAGATGGAGAAGGAAGGGAATAAGGGGAGGAGAGCAGAGGGGAGGAGAGGAAAGAAAGAAGAAAAAGGAAGAGAAAGAAGAGGAAGAGTGAGTGAGTGAGTTAGGGAAGGAGGGGTGAGTGGGAGGGAAGGAAGGAGGGAGGAGGAAAAGATGGGAGGAAAAGAAAGTGCCAGTCCTGGAAGCCTTCTTTTGCATTAGGCCTTCAGACCTGCCATGTTTACTACTGTGGGAAACTGGGAGGGGGGATTGTATGGGGCATGAGTGATATATAGTCATAATAACATTCCTTTCTCAAGAAGTCAAGGACAACTTGCCCTGGACCTGAAAAGTTGGGAGGCATCTCCAGTTGGGACAGTGCTTTGATTGGACCATGTGATGGACATGTGGGTGCAGGGGAAGGGACTTGAACTTTCTTTTGGGTGCGGAAAAACTGGAAACTTTCAGATTCGGTTTTTCCCAGATGTGCCAATATGACATCTCTAATAAAATGGAACTTTGAGGAACTTCAAGCCTCGGAGTTTTCTTTTCGTTGGGGGCGTTCCTTGGAACCCTGACAGAAGGGAAGAGAGAGAAGAGGAAGAGTGGGAGGAAGGGAGGGAGGAAAGAAGGAAAGAAGGGAGGGAGGAAAAAGGAGAGGGAAGGGAGAGAGGGAAGAAAAAAGAGGGGAGGGAGGGAGGGAGGAAGGAAGGAAGGATTGTCTACTCTTAAATTAAGGCTGTCTGATTAAAACCATGGGGGCTGAACCTGTATAATTCAGGCCTTTTCAGCCCGTACAGGTACACTTGTATATAGGAAATACTCCCCCCCCCCCCCCGGAAAAAGCCATTGAAAATGATTGTATGGCTCTGAGTGCATCAAGATTCTTTGGGGAAAGGAGATTCCCCCCTCCTTTCTTTCTTTCCTCTTCTGTTCCAATGCCCTAAATGTAACACTAATGCAATCTGGAAATACGATTTCTGCCAAGCAGCTCCCCTTTTCCCCTCTTAATGATGTTTCCTACAAGGAAAGGTTGAAGGGGCTTCGTCTGTTTAATCCGGAAAGAGATCATTAACCATCTTCAGCTATTGGAAAGCCTGTCACTTAAGAGGGAAGGGCCACCGTTTCCTCCGCTTCTCCAAAGAGGAAGTTACCAATTGGCTCCAGTTATGAGAAAGTGAATCAGGAGTAAATATTGAGGTGGGGGTGGGGGGTGCTCCTTTTAAATTAAATGTATGAATTGTTAAAGGGGAAAACAGACTCCTCCCAGCAGAGGAGGAAAGAGGAAAAGGAAAAGGAAAGGGAAGAGGAAGACAATGGAGAAAGGGAAGGGGAAAAGAAGGAGAAGAGAAGGAGAAGGAGGAGGAGAAGGAGAGGGGACATACAAGGAAGAGAAGATGAGGAAGGGGAAGGGAAGAAGGAAAAGGAGAAAGAAGGGGAAGAGGAAGAAGAAAAAGGGGAAGAAAGGAGGAAGAAAGAGAGAGAAAAGGGTAAGGAGAGTGCAAAAAGAGCCTGGATAGCTCACAGACTAAAAGCCTGTTATTAACATTCAGCTGTCTGCAATTATTGCAAGTTCGAATCTCACCAGCTCAAGGTTGACTCAGCTTTCCATCCTTTCTAAAGTAGGTAAACTGAGGACCCAGTTTGTGAGGGCAATAAGCTGACTTTGTATAAAAATATACAAAAGTATGAAGGCTATTGCTTAACGCAAGCAGCCTTGAGTCTCCGGAGAAGGGCGGCATATAAATCTAATTTTTTTAAAAAAGTGCAAAAGAAGGTAAGGGAAGAGAGAAGAGGAGAGAGGAGGAGGAGGAAGGTGAGGGAAAGGAGGCAGAGGAAGGGAAGAAAGGATGAGGAAGGAGGAAGAAGGAGAAAGAAGGGACAAAAGGAAAGAGGTTGGAGGAGAAGGAGAAAAAAAGGGAAGAAAGGGAAGAGGATGAAGGAGGAGAAAGAAGGGAAAACGGAAGAGGAGGAAGGAGAAAAAATGAAAGAGGAGAAAGGAGGAAGAAAGGAAAGAGGAGAGAGGAGAGAGGAGAAAGAAGGGAAGAGGAAGAGGAGGAAGAAAAAGAAGGGAAGAAAAGAAACAGGAAGAGGAGAAGGGAGAAAGAAAGGAAGAAAGGAAAGAGGAAGAGGAGGAAGGAGAAAAAAGGGAAGAGGAGAGAGGAGGAAGAAGGGAAGAAAAGGAAGAGGAAGAGGAGAGTGGAGAAAGAAGAGAAGAAAAAAGAGGAAGGAAAAAGAAGGGAAGAAAGGAAAGAGGAAGAGAAGGAAGGGGAAGTGGGAAAAGGAAGCAAAAGCAAAGAAAACTCCATAATACAACACCGAATATTTTTTGTTTTAATGCCAGCCCTTCTCTTTTACCCGGAAAGTAAGTGCTGGATCCCGGAGCCAAATCAGGCCGCTCATCAGCCTCGGGTACCGGAGAGCCGGGGGTCGAAATCCCCCCACCCCCACCAGCTCCGCTTTTTTCCCAGTCCAGCGGCGGCCGGGCCAGGCGCGTCTCCTTGCGGCCGATCCCCGCGCGGGGCTCCCCCCCTCCCGCCCCTACAGCCCAGCGCAGACGTCACTCTGAATTATGTTCCCTGAGCGCTTCTATATCTCATGTCAGCTCCCGGTTCGAAGCATCACCCAGTGGCCGGGCGCTTTGACGTGCCCTCCATGTTGATGGCCCCTGCCTCGCTTTTCCTATTAACCTTTCCTTTTACCAGCGCCCCCCCCCCCCCCACACTCCGCCCCCCACCTCCCTCCGCTTCCTCCAGCTTTGAGCCCTTTAGAGCAGCTGGCCATGGTTGAAGAAGGGAAGGAAGGCAACGTGGCTTTCCTCGGGACCAACCCTGGGTAGGAATTCGCCTTTTCCACCCACTCTTTCCTTCCTTCCTTCCTCCCTGCCTTCCTTCCTTCCTTCTTTCCTTCCTTCCTTCCTTCCTCTCTTTTCCCTTGATCCCTCTTTTCCTTCTTCCATCCCTCCCTCTCTCCATGTCTTTCTTTCTTTCTTTCTTTCTTTCTTTCTTTCTTTCTTTCTTTCTTTCTTTCTTTCTTTCTTTCTTTCTTTCTCTTTCTTTCTTTTTCTTTCTTTCTTTCCTCCCTCCCTCCCTTCCTTCCCTCAATTCTTCCTTCTACCTCTCTCCTCCCTGTCCTCCCTCCCTTCCCCTTTCCCCTTTCCCCTTTCCCCTCTCTTTTCCCTTGATCCCTCTTTTCCTCCCTGTCTTTCTTTCCTTACTTCCTTCCTTCTCCCTCTTTTTCCTTGGTCTTATATCCTCCCTCCCTCCCTCCTTCTTTCTTTCTTTCTTTCTTTCTTTCTTTCTTTCTTTCTTTCTTTCTTTCTTTCTTTCTTTCTTTCTTTCTTTCTTTCTTTCTTTCTTTCTTTCTTTCTTCCTTCCTTCCTTCCTTCCTTTCTTCCTTTTCCCTCTTTTCCCTTGATCTCTCTTTTCCCTCCTCCGTCCTTCCCTTCCTCCATCCCTGTCTTTCTTTCTTTCCTTCATTCCTTCCTTTTCCCTCTTTTTCCCTGATCTCTTTTCCTTCCTCCCTTCCTCCATCCCTCTTTCTTCTTTCTTTCTTTCTTTCTTTCTTTCTTTCTTTCTTTCTTTCTTTCTTTCTTTCTTTCTTTCTTTCTTTCTTCTCCTTCCTTCCTTCCTCCCACCCTCCCTTCCCTTTTTCTTCTTTTCGTGTAGCTTCCTAATTTTTGTTTCTTCCTGTATTTTTACCTTACAATAAAGTTGAATAAAAGTCTTGATTTAAAAAAAAAATAGAGGGTAGGTTTCCTTCCCAGATTGCTAAACCCTTCTCCAAAATGCTTCCCAAGGTCCTTCCCTTGCCTTTCAGAAGCTGCCCCTCCCCCAAGAGACCCTTTGAAAAATGCCTTCTGAATCAGCCTCAAGAGGGGAGAGGATCAAGGGGCAGCACTGGATTTACAACCCACTGAAGGAAATGCATGCTCAGATCCCGTAAATCCACCGAGAGTTAATCATGTCTGCATTGGCCGTTGAGTTATATGAGGTCAGAACCATTGGTCTGGACCGTTTCCCACAACCAAAAGGAAGTCAACTATTAATTGCTAGGAAGGAAATGATGACACCACCCTTTGCAGGATTTTGGGGAAGGGAGAAGGTTCTGGGGGGGATGAGGGGGGAACCCTACAAATATGGATTTGGAGGTTACATTAAAGGTAAAGGTAAAGGTTCCCCTTGCACATATGTGCTAGTCATTCCTGACTCTAGGGGGTCCATTTCATCTCCGTTTCAAAGCCGAAGAGCCAGCGCTGTCTGAAGGCATCTCCGTGGTCATGTGGCCGGCATGACTCAATGCCAAAGGCACTCGGAACACTCTTACCTTCCCACCAAAGGTGGTCCCTATTTTCCTATTTGCATTTTTTTACGTGCTTTTGAACTGCTAGGTTGGCAGAAGCTGGGACAAGTCACGGGAGCTCACCCCATTATGCAGCACTAGGATTCAAACTGCTGAACTGCCGATCTTTCCATCAACAAGCTCAGCGTCTTAGCCACTGAGCCACAGTGTCCCTTGGGAGGTTACATTACTACACTCTTATTCCCCTTATTTATACAGTTAGTCCTCGAACAATGACGATTCATTTCACAATGGCTCAAAGTTAGGATGGACTTTGAAAAAGTGACTTACAACGTATACTCTCACTTATGACTGTCGTACCACATCACTACCACCTCCCACAGTGATTGCAATTCGTGTGCTTGGCAACCAGCTCGCATTTACAACTGGTTACAGTGTCCTACGTGACTGCGATTCAAGACTTTTGTCTTTCTTTCTTTCTTTCTTTCTTTCTTTCTTTCTTTCTTTCTTTCTTTCTTTCTTTCTTTCTTTCTTTCTTTCTTTTTTTGCTGATTTGTGGCAAAAAATACCCATTGGGAAAGCTGGACTTTCTTGAATGACCATGTAATTCCCTGAACAGATGGGAAGACCATACAAATGGTCAAAAAAACAGGTCTGACTTGATTTACGACTGCAATGACTTACAGTGGAAATTCAAATCCCAATTGCAGTTATAAGTCAAGGACTACCTGAATTTAATTCTATTCTCAATAGAGATTCTATTCTATTCTATTCTATTCTATTCTATTCTATTCTATTCTATTCTATTCTATTCTATTCTATTCTATTCTATTCTATTCTATTCTATTCTAGTATTTCTGTTCTATTATTTCTATTCTATTCTTATTCTATTCTATTATTTCTATTCTATTATTTTATTCTATTATTTCTATTCTATTCTATTCTATTCTATTCTATTCTATTCTATTCTATTCTATTCTATTCTATTCTATTCTATTCTATTCTTGTTCTTTTTTTGAAAAAGCTTTATTAACACTTAAAATCCAAAAATACAACCTAAAATACCTCTTTAACAAAAATACATCCGTAATAATTATACAATTCAACGTCTTTCTGACAGTACTTAATTCTTAACTTTCTTCATCTATTCCCACATGTTCCTACTTATTCGACATATTTAATCACATTTTATATCTTATTTTGTTCTATACAGTCCTTCTTTTTAATTTCTATCCATTCATGCCAATTATCCCAAGTTAAGTAATATTCCGAGTCTTCCTTATTGTTTAATTCTAAAGTAAGATTGTCCATTTCTGCGCATTCGAAAATTTTCTGGATTATTGCACAGTCTGTTGGAATAGTGGACATTTTCCAAGCTTGTGCAAATACGATTCTAGCTGCTGTAGTTATATGAATAATTAAATATTTTATCCTTTTAGGATAATTTTCTGTTCTATTCTATTATTTCTATTCTATCTATTCTATTCTTCTTGTTCTGTTCTATTCTATTCTGTTATTTCTATTCTATTATTTCTATTCTATTCTATTCTATTCTATTCTATTCTATTCTATTCTATTCTATTCTATTCTATTCTATTCTATTCTATTCTATTCTATTCTATTCTATTCTATTCCTACCCTACCCTACCCTACCCTACCCTACCCTACCCTACTGTATTATTAGTTGCTCTATGAGGGACTAAATACGATAAATAAATATGGTTCTAAATATAAACAAACAAAACAAACAAACAAATAAATAAATGCCACCCAGTGCAGGGCCCAACTAGAAAGAAATTTTACTATTTCTCTCTGCATCGAAACACACCCCAATTACACCGTCTCCATTCCGGCCTCCAGGTGATGCAGGTTGAATCGCTCTGTTTCAAAACCTTCTTCCTAAACGCCAGTGTGGTTAGTTGGAGGAACCCACCCTCCTGACTTCCTTTCCCACGTGGTTCTGCGCCGGGCCATAAATTTATAAGGGAAATTAATGTAAAGTGGCATCTCTCCTTTTCTTTCCCCACGCGCCTAATCAGGACACCCAATCCGGAAGGGTCAAAGCCAGGAGACTTAAACCCCATATCTCAGCTCGTATCTTCCCTCTCCCAAACACCTTCCTTTACCTCCATCCATCCATCCCTCCTTCCCTCCCTCCCTCCTGCCAGGTTGCTCCCCCCACCCCCGCCGGCTTGGCTCCCACCTATGAAAAATCAGCAAATAAAAAGTTACATTAACCCCAACCTGACCTCCCCAATATAATAGACGATAGGCTGATGGGCCAGCTTTCCAGCACCCAATGCAAGCTGTCATTCTCCACCAAACCAACTATAACCGAGGGAACATTTACTGCATAATTAATATATTAAATGCATGAAAAATAGTTACGCGGATCTCGCTCCTTCTCATCCTTTCCCCGCACCGACCCCCCCCTCCTCCTCGTCTTTGCACGGTGGACCCTGTGAGGGTGTTGGAGGCAAGATGGGAATGGGGGGGGGGGGAGGAGACGGAGAGAGAGAGTAAAGGAGGGAATTTAGGGAAAGGAACTGTTGGGAAGATGGATACGGCCCCCAGACCATCAATACCGGCTCATCCCTTGAAACCCCTCGTAAAAACTGTTCATAATTTTATAGCTTCATTCGGTTTGGAGTACCATAAAGGAAAGTGATCGGCTTTGCACTGAAAATGCTCGTAAAAAAAAAAAAGGGAAGAGGAGGAGGAGGGAAATGGGTATAAAAGAAGGAACGGAGGGAAAGGTTGGCATTAGGCAGTCAGAAAGAGGTGGCAAAAATCACAGCCAGTGTGGTAGTATTTAGATGAAGGGATGCAGGGAGAGAGAGAGGGAGGGAAAGATGGAGGAGGTAGGGAGAGAGAGAAATGTAGAGAAGGAGGCAGGGAGGAAGGGATGGCAGAGGAAGAGCAAGAGGACTGGTGTGAGAGGAGGATAAAGGATGGAGAGATGGATGGAAGTAGGGCAGAGGGAGAGCAAGAGGAATGGAGAGTGGGAAGGATAAAGGATGGAGAGATGGATGGAAGTAGGGCAGAGGAAGAGGGAGAGGAATGGAGAGAGGGGAGGAAGGAGGAGGGTGGGAGAGAAATGGAAAGAAGAGGGAGGGAGGGAGGGAGGGATGGCAGGGGAAGAGAGAGGACTGGAGAGTGTGAAGGATAAATGATGGAGAAATGGATGGAAGTAGGGCAGAGGAAGAGGGAGAGGAAGGGAGAGGGGAGGAGGAGGAAGGGAGAGGAATGGAGAGAAGATGGAGGGATGGCAGAGGAAGAGAGAGGACTGGAAAGAGGGAAGGATAAAGGATGGAGGGATGGATGGAGGGATGACAGAGGGAGGAAGAGAGGAATGGAGAGCGGGAAGGATGGAAGGATGCAGGAAGAGAGGGAGGGAGAGAGGGAGGAAGAGATGGAGAGATGGAGAGATGGGGGAGGAAATTGGAAGAGAGGGATGCATCATTGTTGACCCCAAGCGTTCAAAGCTTCAATAATTATTAATTGAAGAATCTTTTTTTTTTTTTGCTGACTTTAGAGTTGTCTTTTTTACAAGGATAAAATGATACCAAAGATTTCCTATCCTCAAATTTTGTCCTTCACCTTCCAAAGTGCTAACAATGTGCCTTTAATTCCTCTTTCCCTCCCTCTCTCCCTCTCCTTCCCTCTCTCTCTCTCTCTCTTTTCTGTCTCCCTCCCCCCTCTCCCTTTACCCATTTTCTCAACACAAAATTCATGAGCTGGAGAGCAGATTAACAAATAAATTACAAGGCAGGCAAATGAGTGGCAATAAAACAATAATAACCATCATAAAACGGGGTTCCTTCACCTTCAAAGGAGTCAGCTCCCAGTGACAGGCAGTCCAAACTGAAGCAAATTTAAATCTTCTCCCATTGCAAGGATAATAATGAAGTTTCCCAGCATGGAAAACGAGAAACATCAAAATAAGCCTTCTTCCTGATGTGCTACTTTTCTATCCACAGGGATGATTCGCTCACAAGTGTCTCTCCTGTACGTAAACCTATAGCTTGACATGAACAGATCCAGTAGATTCCCAATGTGTTTTTTTTTCAGAAGGCAACTGGACATTCTTGTTTTTTTTCCCTTGAAGACTTTTCACCTCTCATCCGAGAAGCTTCTTCAGCTCTGACTGAATCAGTGATGGGTTTCAAAATTTATTACTACCAGTTCTGTGGGCGTGGCTTGGTGGGTGTGGCATGGCTTGATGGACTATTCTGATTTGGAGAGCCTTCTCTGTGGGGGCACCTGCCATCGGGAACGACCTCCCCCTGGAGATACGGAGGATCCCGGATCTGCGCACTTTCCGCAGTGCCCTCAAAACATTCTCACTCCAGCAGGCTGGGCTGGCCTAACTTTCCCTTTTAAATTGCTTTCAAATTTGTCTTATAAATTGGGGGATTTAAATTTGGTTTTGGGCCAAAGCATTTAATGTATTTTAAATGGTTTTTAAACGTTTGTATTATGTGTATTTTACCTTTTGGCTGTTCACCACCCTGAGTCCTTCGGGAGTAGGGTGGTATATAAATTTAATAAAAATAAAATAAAATAAAATAAAATAAAATAAAATAAAATAAAATAAAATAAAATAAAATAAAATAAAATAAAATAAAATAAAATAAAATAATAAAATAAAATAAAATAAAATAAAATAAATAATAAAATAAAATAAAATAAAATAAAATAAAATAATAAAATAAAATAAAATAAAATAAAATAAAATAAAATAAAATAAAATAAAATAAAATAAAATAAAATAAAATAAAATAAAATAAAATAAAATAAAATAAAATAAAATAAAATAAACAAATGGCTTGGTGGGCGTGGCTTGGTGGGCATGGCAGGGGAAGGATACTGTAAAATCTCCATTCCCTCCTCAATCCAGGGGAAGATTACTGCAAAATCCCCATTTCCTCCCAATCAGCTGGGACTCGGGAGGCAGAGAACAGATGGGGGTGGGGCCAGTCAGAGGTGGTATTTACCGGTTGTCCGAACTACTCAAAATTTCCACTACCAGTTCTCCAGAACTGGTCAGAACCTGCTGAAACCCACCTCTTGACTGAATGTTGAGTAATGGAAGGATTTATAATCTTTGCAGACAGCTGGTCATTTGCATCCTTTTAGAGAGCCGCTGAGGCCACTTGGAGGTATATCTGTGTCCTCGGGGTCATCTGAGTGGTGCAAATGGGTGTGGAAGCTTCTTGGCTGCAGGCGGTTTTCTTCCCCATGTCCCTCCACTGTTGAACCCAGGCGCAGGCTGCTAGGAGTAAGCCTGTGTTGTCTGCATCTCAAACTGAAGCACAAATGGTTCCTGTAGTCCACAATTTTTCTGGAAATCCGTTTATACTCCCGCCTAGTGGGAGTCAAATAATTTAACAACTGATTCGCCCAGGGTTAGGTTGGCTGTCATGGAAGGCGTGGCCCATGCCCATCCTCCAGCTCTGCCGCGCATGTAGAATGAGCCACTCACAATGGCCAACCTGACCTGGGGCAAACAGGTTGTTAAATTACACCACCACCACCACCGCTATCAAAATAGATCCTGGGTGCTGCGCTGCAATGGAGAAATGGGCAATGGAGCGGCCGGCATGAGGGAAGGAAGAGGAGCAAGGAGAAGGAAGACGGGAAATGGCCTTCTCCTTCTCTCATGCCGACCGCTCCATTCCCCATTTCTCCATTGCAACACAGCACTAAGGATCCACTTTGATAGCCGGGGGTCGGTAGTGGGGTGAATTTAACAACCGGTTCACCCGGTTGTTAAATTATGCGAACCGGCTGAATCCCACTGATAATGCGAACCGGCTGAATCCCACCACTGCTCCCACCCCATTCGAAGGATGTTCATCCCAAATTGCATAGCTAAAGATCTAAGGAGATTCTCAACCATCCAGGCCATGATTGTCCCCACGGTGCCTTTTCAGAAGGCAACTGGACTTCCTTGTTTTTTTGTCTTCGAAGATGTTTCCCTTCTCATTCAAGAAGCTTCTTCAGCTCCATGCCCATTTCCACTACGCAGGTAATGCAAATGACCAGCTGTCTGCAAGGAATATAGGACACGATGATAACAGGATAACAGAGTTGGAAGGGGCCTTGGTGGTCTTTTACTCTGAGCCCCTCGCTCGGGCAGGAGGCTCTACACCATTTCAGACAAATGATTGTCCAATTGCTTCTTTAAAAAAGCTTCCAGTGTTGGAGCATCCACAACTTCTGGAGACAAGCTGTTCCACTGATTAATTGTTGTCACCGTCAGGAAATTTCTCCTTAGTTCTAGGTTGCTTCTCTCCTTGATTAGTTTCCATCCGTTGCTTCTTCTCCTGCCTTCAGGTGCTTTGGAAAATAGATTTAAAAAAAAAAAATCTTGCATTGGGATGCCATGAGGGGGAGAAGTGTCTAAAAAGCCAACATCAGGACCACAACAGTATCATTGACACCCATAAAAAGAGCGTAGGCTTCAAGGGCATCTTTAAGCCGTGGCCTTCATCCCCCTTTTCCGCAATATTCCATCTTCGGCAGATCTTCCCATTTCGTTACTCAGTGTGACGTCCCAAAAACAAGTTAATTCGATAATCAAACGAAACATCCTATGCAAATGCAGCCATTGGATGATGGCGGCTATTTGCATTTTAATTAGACTTCCTCCATTGTTCATTACCGAGAATTGCTTTGCTAGAATTTGGCCATATAGAGAGGCTTCCATTTCAGAATTTTATACCGAATGTACTCCGAACGTCGCCCTCTCTCAACTGGAAGCAAAAATTTATTTATTTATTTATTTATTTATTTATTTATTTATTTATTTATTTATTTATTAAATTTTTGTACTGCCCTTCTCCCGAAGGACTCAGGGCGGTGTACAGCCACAATAAAACAACATATAGTACAAAATTTAAAAACATTTTTAAAACGTATTAAACAATTTGGCCCCAGATTAAAACTCAATGATTAAAGTACCCATTACAAATCCTTATTAAACCAGGCCAGCTTGTTGGAATAGTAGAGTCTTAAGGGCACGGCGGAAGGTACGCAAGATGGGAATCATATGTATCCCCGGGGGCAGTTCATTCCAGAGGGCTGGTGCCCCCACAGAGAAGGCTCTCCTCCTGGAAGTCGCCAGTCGACATTGTTTGACCGACGGCACCCTGAGGAGTCCCTCTCTGTGGGAGCGTGTTGGTCGGTGGGAGGCCATCGGTGGCAGAAGGCGATCTTGTAAATATCTGGGTCCTAAGCCATGGAGCGCTTTAAAGATGGTGATCAACACCTTGAAGGACAGGTGTCACATGGGTGCGGTGAATCGCTCCCATAATCACCCGCGCGGCCGCATTCTGGACCAGTTGGAGCCTCCGAGTGCTCTTCAAGGGGAGCCCCATGTAGAGAGCAATACAGTAGTCCAGACGGGAAGTGACGAGGGTATGAGTGACCGTGCACAGGGCGTCCCGGTCTAGAAAGGGACGCAACTGGTGAATCAGGCGAACCTGATAAAAAGCCCCCCTGGCCACAGCCATCATGTGATCTTCTAAAGACAGCCGTGTATCCAGAGGGACACCCAAGCTGCGAGCCCTCTCTGTGGGGGCTGTATATCGGACACAGGGCAAAAAGCATCCTGCGGAAAGCACAGGCTCACAACACAACAGTATTTTCAGCAGTCCCAAAAAGACTCCACACCTATTTGCACTATTCAGGCGATGCTGAGGACTTAGAACCTCCAAGCGGCCTCAACGACTCTCTAAAAAGAATGCAAATGACCAGCTGCCTGCAAGGATTGTACCATTCGTAACTTTAAACAGTCGTTAATGGAACAGTTATAAGTTGAGGACTACCAGTACCTGTTTGCCTTCCCTCCCAAAACGGAGCTGTCTTTTGCATTCCTTCTCCCCCTCCCCACCCACCCCAAGTAAATAAATATGTGCTTGCATCATCTTGCTCTTTCTCTGGGGGTCCTGGCTCCACAGTGTCCACTGACAGGGGCCTTTTCAATTGTGGTGTCAATCATCCCAACTTGGTCACTTAGAAAAGACAAACTCTCAAATCCATTGTGCCAAAGGAGCTTTTTTTCAAGAGGCGTCTGGACTTTCTGGTTTTTCTTTGATGATGTTTCGTTGTATGGGTATACTGTGTATACATGTACAATGACAATAAGGTTGTTGTTGTTGTTATTATTATTTTTATTATTGGTTAATCTGTAGTGAGATTCACAGCCTTTGAGGCTGGTTAATAGCTCAGCAGCTCGAGTCCTAACCAAGGACCTAGGAACTGTTAAGGTATCGTCAGAGGATGTAAGCTGTTCCGAGTAAGGTAGTTTTTTTGTAGAGTCAAAATTTCAAGTTGTTGTTATTATTATCATTATTATCATTATTATCATTATTATCATTATTATCATTATTATCATTATTATCATTATTATCATTATCATCATCATCATCATTATTATTATTATTATTATTATTATTATTATTATTATTATTATTATTATTATTCAAGAAGCTTCTTCAGCTCCACACCCATTTGCACCATTCAGGTGACTCTGAGGACACAGATTAACCTCCAGGTGGCCTCAGTGACCCTTTAAGAGAATGCAAATGACCAGCTGTCTGCAAGGAATATAAAATCCTTCCATTCCCCACCCTCCAGTCAGAGTGGAAGAAGCTTCTTGAGTGAGAAGCGAAATGCCTTCAAAGAAAAAAAAGCCAAAAAGTCCAATTGCCTCTTGAAAAAGCACCTTTGCGATTTTCTTTTACTGTCTTTCACTGTGAGTTGTATTGGGTTGGGGAGGGGGGGGTGTACGAAGGGAGGCTCAGCCAATCTCATTGTACACATGTTCCACTCTGACAATAAAGGTTTGAATTTGAATTGGCTTCACAGAAAGACTAGCAGAAACTTGGAACCAAAGTCCAATGGAGGTAGCGATTCCACTTACTTACATACCCCTTGACGGTGCTTTTCAGCCCTCTCTAAGTGAGTTACAGAGTCATCTTATCGCCCCCACCTCCACCCCTAACAAGCTGGCTCCTCATTTTGCCAACCTCAGAAGGATGAAAAACTGAGTCGATCTTGAGCCGCTGAGATTCGAACTGCCAAACTGCTGGCAACCGGCAGTCAACAGAAGCAGCCTGCAGTATTGCATTCTAACCACTGCTCCATCACGCCACCACAGTAGTGGCTCAAACATCAGTCCTTGAGTTTAAACATGCTTGGGGTAAACACATGTCCATCATCTGACAAAAATTTTAAAAAGTGAAGTAAAATGTTTAAAAATAATTAAAAATAATAAATAAATGGAAAAGGAAACAAACAAACAAAAAATGCAATGGACTGCCGTGTCTCTTTGTGCCACAAGTTTTCTATGTTTCTAGGTCTCATTCTGCTTTAGTGATGATCTGTCCCCCTCTACAGATACCCACAAAAACACAGCCAGTCGAGGGTTAAAGAAGCACTTGGCACACACCACAGTTCTTATCTCTAACTTGGCAGCGATATGCACACCGTCTGCCAAGTGCTTTAATAGTTCACAGAAAGAAAATCACATACGTAGCTTTGCCAAAATCCGTTCTTTTAGCTCCAATGACTACCAGATTGAGTTTTGTTCGTCACAGAGATCATTAACCACCACCCTGTCTTATATAGTCTCTGGGTGTGGTCCAGCGACTCATTGGTCCTGTGACTCAAGTCCAGTGACTCAGGTCTATTCCCTCGTACGTCTCCTCAGCTGCTGTAAGCGCTTATCTCGCCTTCTTTGACGTGCGTCCAGGAATGACGTCTCTCCCTCACTCTCATCTGAGACACCTGTTTCCCCACTACTTTGCTCTCTTTCAGCTGGCACCTGAGATGGTGCCAGAGGGGGGGAGGGGCTGGGAGATCTGGCTGGTTCCTCTTCCTCATGCTCAGAGCTTCCTTCCTCCAATGGGATAGGCTCAGAGGACGGGGCCACAACAAGTAAGGCCATACTTGGAATACCACATCCAGTTTTGGTCACCACAATGTAAAAAAGATGTGGAGACTCTGGAAAGAGTGCAGAGAAGAGCAACAAAGAGGATTAGGGGGCTGGAGGCTAAAACATATGAAGAACGGTTGCAGTAACTGGGTATGTCTAATTTGATGAAAAGAAGGACTTGGGTGACATAATAGCAGTGTTCCAATATCTCAGGTGTCTTAGTGGCACTAATCAGCCTGAGTCAGCACCATGGACAGTTCCAAGACCAAGACAGTTGTCTCTCCTCTGTGTCCTCTGCTAGTTGATCTGTCTTAAGAACATGAGAAATTTCTGCTGGATGTAGCCAAGGCCATCTTAGTCCATCATTTATATTTTTCATAATGAACAACTAGATGTCTCGTCGGGCTTTTGCCAGCAAAAAGTGCAGTTTGTTCATTCCCAAGGGTGCTTTTTCAAAAGGCAACTGGGCTTTGTTTTTCCTGGAAGACCTTTCGCTTCTCATTCAAGAAGCTTCTTCAATTCTGACTGAATGGTGGAGAACTGAAGAAGCTTCTTGGATGAGAAGCGAAAGTTCTTACAATGGTTGCACTGACCCAGGGTCATGTGATCACCGTTTGAGACCTTCCCAGCCAGCTTCCCGTGGTGGCGCAGTGGTCAGAATGCAGAACTGCAGGCTAACTCGCTGCTCACTCCAGAAGTTCGATTCTGAGCAGCTCAAGGTTGACTCAGCCTTCCATTCTGGGTGGGTAAAATGAGGAGCCAGATTGTTGGGGGGGGGGACAATATGCTGACTCTGTAAGCCGCTAGAGAGGGCTGTAAAGCACTGTGAAGCGGTATATAAGCAAAAGTGCTATTGCTGTTGCAGTCTAACTCTGTCCGCTGACAGGAGTTCGATCCTGACCGGCTCAAGGATGACTCAGCCATCCATCCTTCCGAGGTCAGTAAATAACGACCCACATTGTTGGGGGGCAATATGCTGATTCTGTAAACCACTTAGAGAGGGCTGTAAAGCACTGTGAAGCAGTAGATACCCTGTTTCCCCAAAAATAAGACATCCCCTGATAATAAGCTCAATCGGGCTTTTGAGTGCATGCGCTAAAATAAGCCTCCCCTTGAAAATATTTAAAGCAGAGCTGGAAATCAGGTAAGATGGCAAGAGGAGCCCCATCTTGCTCCACGCACCCCAAAATAATAAGACCTCCCCAAAAATAAGGCCAAGCACTTATTTTGGGGTTCAAAAAATATAAGACAGGGTCTTATTTTTGGGAAAACATGATAAGTCTTAAGTGCTAATGCTATTCCCACAAGCAAACTCAATGTGGGAAAACGGATTCATTTAACAACTGTGTGATTTCATTTAATAACTGTAGGGACTCCCTTAACAATAAGGGCTTTAAAAAGGGGCATCAAATCAGGTGGACCGCACGGGTGTCTTCGATTTATGACAGACATGCCAGGCTCCACGATGGCCGTCCGTCGAGGACCGCCTGCACTATTTCGAGAAAACAGCCCTGCATTCTTCAGAGTTCCATCTTAGTTCCTCTTGATGTTTTCACAGCTGACCTGCTGTGATACCTTTAAAAACATTTTTGTCTTCCCAAAGGCTAAGATAAAAAAAAAAAATTATTGGCAGGAAGGAGCGAAGGGTGGGTTGCATGCCAACCAGTCGCTCCGATTGGTTTGATATTCTTTTTAACTCTTTTCTGCTCCGTAATTACATTGCATTGCCTGATATTTCCATGGTATATTAACCCAAGTCAGGTGATTTCTCGTCTCTTTCCCTCCCACCCACCCCCAACCCCGCAACGCCTCTCCGTTTCCCCATAAGACAGCCCTCCCTTTTTAGACCCTGACATTATTAATAGTCCTATTCATTAAGTATTACTCTTGTAGAATGAGTAGCATAATATTGGCCTGGAGATAGGAAAAGGCAGAAGGAATAAGTCAAATTAATTTTCCGCAGCAAACGCCCCGATTCTGTAAATGACATTCTATACTGTTAGCATTTTAAATGTGACACAGAAATGGCAGGAGATACAATTTGGGAGCCAAATACTCCGAGAACTGGCTCAGGATATAATAGGCTGCATAAAAATTCAATAACATCACTTAGAAGGAGGGAAAAGAAGAACCGAGCCATCATTGGGAAAGTGTAGAGGGGGAGGGGTGCAGTATTTTTAAAAAATATATATAATTTAACCCCCTCCGTCACTTGCCATAAGATTCTGTTCCAAGTGGTGGATCTGTCGGTAGGATAGGAAAGTCCTCAGAAAAACACCCTGGCCGTCTGAATGAGGATGGGGGAAAGATTTCCAATTTCTCTTTCCAAACTTAGGAACAAACAAACAAAAAAAAATTGGAAAGAATGCAGAGAAGAGCAACAAAGATGACTAGGGCAGTGGTGGGTTTCTACGGGTTCGCCCCGGTTCGTGCAAACCGGTAGCGGCGGTGGGAGGCTCCGCCCATCCGCCCAGACGTCATCAAAAAAGCTCTGAGATACCCACAGAGAATAAACTGATTTGGAAAATTCCAGAATGCGCAGAGGCCGATCGGTTAACGAAATTACTTAGGAACCAAAAAGACTCTGATTATTACGAATGTTGGAACCTATGGTATATTTGGGTGGAAGAAAAGAGAGGGAAATGAAATGGATCTTATCAGTGATTTAAATTGTATAGGCGCACATTTGTGTATGTTTGTTGCAATAACTTTGTATGTATATAGTTAAAGAATTGGTTTTTTTAAAAAAATGGAAATAAACATATATATATTAAAAAAAAGATGTTGGATAATGATTTGTCTGAAGTGGTGTAGGGTTTCCTGACTAAGCAGGGGGTTAGACTAGAAGACCTCCAAGGTCCCTTCTATTCTATTCTATTCTATTCTATTCTATTCTATTCTATTCTATTCTATTCTATTCTATTCTATTCTATTCTATTCTATTCTATTTTTTTAAAAAAATTGAATTATATGCCGCCCTTCTCCGGAGACTCAGGGCGGCTTACAATGCATTAAGCAATAGCCTTCATACTTTTGTATATTTATACAAAGTCAGCTTATTGCCCCCACAAACTGGGTCCTCAATTTACCTACCTTAGAAAGGATGGAAGGCTGAGTCAACCTTGAGCCTGATGAGATTCGAACTTACAGTAATTGCAGCTGGAGTTAATCACAATGCATTAGTCTGCTGAGTCACCAGGCTCAGGCTATTCTATTCTATTCTATTCTATTCTATTCTATTCTATTCTATTCTATTCTATTCTATTCTATTCTATTCTATTCTATTCTATTCTATTCTATTCTTATTCCTATTCCTATTCCTATTCCTATTCCTATTCCTATTCCTATTCCTATTCTATTCTATTCTATTCTATTCTATTCTATTCTATTCTATTCTATTCTAAATATTGTTTCATCTGGTGACATCCTAGATTGGGGTGTCAAATTTGATTTCATTGAGGGCCACATCAGGGTTGTGTCTGATCTTAGGGGGTCAGAGTGGGCGTGGCCAGGGTGGACGTGGCCAGCTCAACATCATCTCGTAGTTGCCAGTGGTGGCCCGAGCGCTCTTCCAGTGAAAATGGGCTCCCAAGCTCTGTTTTTGGCTGCAGTAGCCTCCTACAACCCTCTGCCAGCAAAAATGGAGCTCAGGAGGGCTGCACGCAGCTCTGAGCTCGCTGGCAGAGGCATTGTGGACCGGTCCTTCACTGTTTCTAGGGCAGCCCCATGGGCCAGATCTAAGCACCTCACAGGCCGGATCTGGCCCCTGGGCCTTGCATTTGACACTCCTGTCCTAGATCAAAAATGCTGGATTAATCCAAGAATTAATCAGCCATCAACAGGTTTATTCATATAAACAATATCTACATACTCGGATTAATCAGTCATCAACAGGCACATTGAGATAAATAATATCTACATACCATTCAAAAGAGACAATCAAAAAGATCAAAAGAAATAAAAAGACCAAAATCCCTCCTCATTAGCAATCAACACTCAGATGAATAGAAATTAATACCAAGATTAACTCGAGACCAGCAATACCCCAATCAAGGAGCGATCAAACAAACAAACAAGCTACCAATAAACAATAGCTTAATCTAGGAATCACCAAGATCACTCACACCAACATTGACAGGAGAAGTCATGAGTATATAAAGGCAAACACTACTCCCTTCTAGCACTGATGATGTTACCTAGTTTGGTAATGAAACATCTGCAAGAAAACCACCCAGCTCAGAGCAGCCAGGACCTAAACCAAAAAATCTATATATTAAAAAATGGCTGTGTGTGTGGGATTGTATGTTCCAGCATAACTCTGGAACGCCTCGAGCAATTTCAACCAAACTTGGTACACAGATGACTTACTCTCTGGAAAAAAATACTGTGGGGGTAAGACACCCCTAACACCCCTTGGGGTGTATGTTTTCTTAAAATACAGCCTGTTGTGCCTTAAAATGGCTTCTACTGTACTGCCTTAAAATGGCTTCTACTGTGCAGCACAGTGGAGTTGTCATGGTAACGGCTTCACAGTACTCCACAAGGGGGCTCCCTCTGGTAAGGCAGAAAATCCAACATTAGAAATTAAGTTTGGTCCGGACTTTGGGATTGGGATAAATAAATACCCGGGCAATGCTGGGTTATCAGCTAGTATATTATAAAGTGCAAATGGGCTCAGTTGTGGTTGTAAATCGAGGACTTCCTGTATTCTATTTCCTTTTATCTTTCTCAGCGTTATAACTTTTTCTACAGAGCTGAGTCCTCACGTCACGTGTCCGAACTGCCAAGCCCTTTGCAGTCTTTAAAGAAATTAGCAGACACCGAACGGGACTCCTCTCCCAACTCCCTTTCCTTCTTGAATTAAGAGAACGAAAAGAGGAGATGGTAGCCGAAGAGGAGGACTAAACACGTCTGCCAGGAAGACACAGGAGTAAACATAAATATTCATGATTCGGTGCCAGATTTACATTTATATGAGAAAGCTTTCACCTGCACTGGCGCTGTTTCTGCTCCATGGCTGGAGGAAGAGAATAACAGTTCTTAGAAAATGGAGGTGAGTTTGGGCCCCTGTTCAGTTTGAATGTCAAAACGGATTTGGGGGGGGGGGGAATCAGTTGCTTTGAAGGCTTGAACATCTAACAGTAAACAGTGTCCCCATCAAGGAATGACCAATTTAGACAATTAGTATAGCGTAGTCTAATCTGGGAACCATCAAGAACATGTCCACCAACACAGCAAAAGACTGGTATATAAACAAAGAGCAAATCCCACTGCCTTCTAGCATTGATAATGTTACCTACTTGGGTAATAAAACGCCTGCAAGAAAATACAGCATCAAGGATCCCATTTCTCTCTCTCTCTCTCTCTCTCTATATATATATATATGTATGTATGTATGTATGTATGTATGTATGTATGTATGTATGTATGTATGTATGTTTTTGTGTTAAGTCATCCTGGATTACCACGAATGGAGAAGGAGATATCACAAATCTCCAATTTTTTGCCTTTCAACTCAATCTCATGGGCCATCCAGACAGTATAATATAGCCGACAAGCTATTTTCTATGTTTTTTTTAATATTTTTGCTGATAATTCTATAAATAAATATATTTATTTATAGAATTTATAAATAGAATTTATAAATTCTATAAATAAATATAGCACGAAGCCAAGAACACCAGCCTGAAGATGACGAATGAGACTTCGTCGAAACGTCGCCAAGATACTTCCAATTCTACGCGGGAGAAGACCCGAATAACCAAAGACCTACATACAAACACCCGCGAGCCAGGTTTTTCCTACGTAGCCAAGATTTTTCTGGAACCACAATTGAGCGAAATCACATTCGCTCATTCTGGGTTCAGCTGGATACCCAGAATGTAGTGAATGTGATTTCGCTCAATTGTGGCTCCAGAAAAATCTTGGCTACGTAGGAAAAACCTGGCTTAAAGGAAAAACACACATTAAACCTACGAAAAGTAAGAAAATAGACATTGGGCCTTTACAGGGAGGAACATGAGACATGGGTGTGGCCTACTGATGACAGCTAATGAGCTAGAAATAGCTATTTAGGTCTCCCAGAATGCAGCACAAGATTCTGTTTGCTGCCAGAGGGAAAAGATGGAGAAAGAACCCAGAATGTAATGAATGTGATTTCACTCAATTGTGGTTCCAGAAAAATCTTGGCTACATAGGAAAAACCTGGCTTAAAGGAAAAACACACATTAAACCTACGAAAAGTAAGAATCATCATCAATCATCATCTATCACCTGCCTGCCTAATCAAAGAACCATCAAGAACGCTCCCCACCAACACTGACAGGGCAAACTGCTAATATATAAATTGAGAGCATACTCCATTCCCTTCTAGCACTGATGTTGGTATTAGCTAGTTGGGTCACAAGAAAACACAAGAGAACACAAAAGAACCCGCATTTGAACATTCAAATCCGTTCAGAAAACCAATCCTAATTTTCTTGCAAACATTTCATTACCCAACTAGTTAACATCATCAGTGCTAGAAGGAAGTGGAGTTTGTTTTCTGTTTACGTACCAGTCACTTGCCCTATTTACGCGGGTGGAACTGTTCTTAGTGGTTCCTTGATTAGCTGTTTTTTTTTTACTGTTAGCTTGTTTGTCTGTGTTAATAGTTCCTTGATGGAGGTATTGCTTATTCCTTGATGGTTGGTCTATTGTTAATCGTGGTATTAATCTTTGCCTATTTGATGGTGAGGAGGTGTTTTGGTCTTTTTGTTTCCTTCTTGGTGTTTTGATTGTCTCTTTTGACAGTATGTAAACGTTGTTTATCTCTATGTGCCTGTTGCTGGCTGAACCCTTCTAGCACTGATCATGTTATCTTGTTCGGTAATGAAACATCTGAAAGAAAACAGCCAAGCTGAGAGAGCACCAAGGACCTCACAGTTCCACCTTGAGCTACAAATGTTCTCTTCTATCAGTAGAACACCTTCACCATCTCAGCCTTGGCGTTGCCTTCTTTCAACAAGTGACTCCCAAGGCCCCTTCCTAAGCCACCCCAGACATTGCCTCTTCCCATCCGTCCAGCCGAGTTCACCTCTGAAGTTCCATCAGAAACAAGAGCAGCTGCAGGGAGAAATTACATCCGTCTCACTCACCAAATGGAAGGAGTCACAACATTTCCCAAGAATGGTGTCAACATACACCGTGGTGCCTGAACTCCCTCCCTCCCTCCCCTTTTTTTTTCCAATTTAGTGTTGTTTAATATGCATTTAATCAACCCGTTCAAGATTATAGTCTATGTAGCATGACTTTTTCCCTGTGTCACCGAAGAAGCGTTCATAGGCCATTAGACTAAAGTAATATGTATGAGGAGCCAGCTTTCCCCAGGGTGTAGTAACTACTTCAGCTCCCCAGCCATCCCCCATTAAATCATTAAACCTCATGACTATGCCTCCTGAACTCTTACCCTGATCTTTAAAAAGCAGAACATTAAAGGGCATCTACCACACTCCGGTGCTCAGGCATCGCCGTTTATGTATTCAAGGCATTACAGCTTTTGTCAGTCTATACATCATCGGCTTCGAAAGACGGCTTGCTCACGTAGGAAAGGCTTGTAACCCGTGTCCCTTGCATAGGGGAACGGCTGAAATGGTGTGGCTTTGGGGAAGGGAGGGGTGAGCGGCCAATATGCTAAAGGTTTTATGGGGGGAAAGCCCAGCGTCTCCCGTTTCCATGGGGTCGGTGGCGGGACAAAGAGAGGGTGAGCATTAGAAACTGGGTATCGTGAAAGGAGGGAGTTGGAAGAAAAATCCAGTCTGGTTCGAAGCCGGGAGAAAGCCAAGGAAATAAAACAGAGGCTGACTGGCTGCAAGGAAAGAAGGTTTACTGATGAGCAGAGCCAACAACTATGGCATGTGGTTCTGGGACAGCTGACCAAATGGTTGAATGAGCGGATGGATTTTTATAGGTTTCTGTGACTTTGAAGTTTGAACTGTTCTGGGGATTGTGCTGTGATGACCCGGGACAAGGCACAAAGGTCACACAGCCAGCTGAGAATTCAAACTCCCCTTTAATGCTCCAAATTTCCCCCCATACACTCCCACATTCTTGGCAAGTACCATAGCAAAGCGCAAGCACCCGCGCACACACAGTCCAGCAAAACAAAGAAACAGGGAAATGAGCCCACGAAACAAGGAACAAACAATGAGTCCACAAAGTCAGGAACAAGGTCCTGAGTCCACGAAGTCAGGAAGAAGGCACTGAGTCCACAAGTAAGGAAGAAGCAAGCAGTCCTGCAAACTCCAAATGTCTATACCGGCACACCAAACTCTACCAATTCAGCATTTGTTCCCAACAAATGCCCCTCCTCAGAACGTCTCCTTAAATCTTAGTCCCCAGATGTTCCTTGTGAAGAGGGGCGGGGCGCTCTCCTCCTGAGTTGTCGAGTCGGCCTGCGCTGTTCCTGCCTTCTCTCCACTCTCTGTGCTCAGGGATCAGGAGGGGGTGGTCCTTGCTTAATCCCTGAGCTCTGTCACTCCTCATGTCCACAGCTTGCCCTCTCTTGGTCATCCTGCTCCAGTTCCTCCCTGCTAACAAGCCATTCCAATTGTGAGGGGCCCTGGGCTGCCTCTGCCTGCTCCGCCCCACATTCCTCAGAAGCCAACAAAGCTGTCCCCTCTAGCTCCAACTCAGGGCAGATTCAGGCTCAGGGCACGACATGTGCAATGAAGGGGCTTGTGCCTTTTGCTGTTTCAATGGTGGTGAGTTAATCCTGTTATGTCCTAAAAAGTCATGTCCCATCCTTCTTAATTCCACCCCCTGGAACAGACTTTGTTTTGTATGTGAATAATTGGCCCAGTTTTTGTTAATGGGCACAAAATATCCATCTCTAAAGATTTCAGGCATCTGCTGGAGACTCTTTTATTCTGCAGGAAAATGGAGCTGCTTTCTGCCTTTAAGAGCATGTGTCTCCATTTCTCCTTTGGGGAAAATATAATATTCTGCCTCTTTTGATATTCCCCAAAAATATTTCATTCTCTGTGTGTGGGGGTGCATAATTACTTCTCACAAGGGGATGTGAAGTTGGGAGTTTCCCCTCCCTTTTAAACAGGGACATTACATCAACATTGTGGGGGGGAAAGGCTGGGAGGGAATGTAATGTAATATAGAATCCAATTTCAATCTACATCTTAATCCAGGAGCCCAAATTCGGCATAGTTGCGGAACTCACAAGTATGAACTTTCTCGTTCAGTCACTTTGATATCGCTGTGAAAATCCTAACAAAGAAAACCAGAAAAGATCATCATTCAGCAAGCTTGCAGACACTTGGAAATGAACAAAGTAATGAGTAGAAACCAGCATGGGTTGGTTAAAAACTGGTCATGCCGGCTGCACCTTATTACTTCTTGTTTTTTTTTATAAAGGGACTAGATTAGTAAACCAAGGAAAAGCTTCTTTCCAGATAAGCTAATTCTACTTTATTGTAAAGCTACAATAACAGATTCTTGCAAGTCTGAAAATATAATTCTTCTGCCATCTCTTTTACAGGTCAAAAATTAGGGAGGGTCTCTTTTGACACTCTTTCTCCACCCACTATACAGTAGTGGGCTACACCTTCTCTTATCTATCCATTCCCTAAGCGTAATCTCTTCGTCCCCATCTCCCAAGTCTTTCCTAACAATAGTGGTATTTCATGGCAATTTTGATGTGATTTTATACACACATAGTGTCAAGGTTCCATCCTATTCAACAAGAACGCCAAGGCAGGCAAATTCCTCAAAGAACATTTTACTGGGACCTATCAAATTGGCACATTCTTGGTGGGAAACCGGCTCTAAATTGCCGCCGATTTTACACCTAATTAAAAGTAAAACTTTATCACTCCCCCTCCCCCAGAGTCTCCAGTCACATGGTCCAATCAGCAACAATACAGTCCAGTTGCTAGGTGACCTCAGTCTCCACCTCTCGAACACCTGCACGAATGTCCTTGATTCCCAGGGGAAAGAATTTTATTTCGGCTACAACACTCCAGCTATTTTTATGCCCTCCTCCCTGGCTCCTTCACTCCGGGCTGTGTCAGCCCTGAAGCTGTGAGAAGAGAATCCTCCTTAGAGATAACTACCAAAAAAGAAAATGGCCACAGTTCAGTCAACTTCAGGGTTGACACATGCATACATGCCCACACATATACATATACATATACATATACATATACATATACATATACATATACATATACATATACATATACATATACACGTACATGTACATGTACATATCTCCTCCTTTAGGCATAGAGATTGGCCCAATGAAGGTGTGACAAATCCTGACAGAGGGCAAGAGAGCATGTTAGGGAAGCAGCAGAATGAGAGAGACAGGGAGGGTGAGGAAGAACAACGGAGACCTATCACAAGATCATGGGCAAAACAAATGGGTTTAGAGGAGGCAACGTGTGTGCCTAAAAGGGAAAAGCATAACAATGAGGGAGAGGGAGCCGGGAGAAATACCTTCAAAGCAATGCCTGATAGCCCTGCTCCCCCAGGGAGAGAAAGAGGAAATACACAAGGGGGAAAGAGGTAGGAGAAAGTGCATCGTCATCTGTCAGCATGACTAAGGCAGAAAAAAAGATAATTACAGGGGGGAAGGAAGGGTGTGGGCCCGTTACATGCCCAATGACCAAATTGATCAGCATTACATAAAAGCAAGCATCTCTTCAATGGGGATTTTATACTCTAACGAAGTCGGTAGGGGCCGACGAAAGCTTAGCATAAGTTTTAAATAAATTTTTAAAACTTTTTTAAACGTTCCGGAGATCGTGATGTCTATCGCTTCTTTTATACATATACATATACATATACATATACATATACATATACATATACATATACATATACATATACATATACATATACATACACATATACCAGGGGTCAGCAATCCGTGTCTCTGGAGCTGCATGTGGCTCTTTCACCCCTCTGCTGCGGCTCCCTGTCACTCAAAATATGCGTCACAACCGCCAATGTGTGACATCTGCTGACACACGATTTATTGAGCTTTTTGACTCCCAGTAGGCCAACCATGGAAAAATCCAGGAAAAGAAAAGTTTCAGAAGAAAACAGAATGTTTAATTCAACTATATATGCTAGGAAATAGTCAGGCATGGGAAGGTTTTTAATGGCTCCCGGTGTTTTCTTTTCTGTGGGAAACGGGTCCAAATGGCTCTTTGAGTGTTTAAGGTTGCAGATCTCTCACATATACATATACATATATATAAGGGGACGCAATGGCTCAGTGGCTAAGACACTGAGCTTGTCGATCAAAAGGTCAGCAGTTCAGTGGTTCGAATCCCTAGTGCCGCGTAACGGGGTGAGCTCCCGTGACTTGTCCCAGCTTCTGCAAACCCAGCAGTTCGAAAGCATGTAAAAAATGCAAGTGGGAAAATACTTAAGTATTTTTAATACTTAAAAACACTTAATACTCAAGTAGAAAAAGCGATCCCGTTGCGAACTGGTAGTAAAGGTAAAGGTGCTGTTGTCTGCATCTCAAACTGAGGCACAAATTTTCCTGTAGTCTGCCATTTTTTTCTGAAAATCCGTTCACACTCCCGCCCCATTCGAAGGGTTTTCATCCCAAAGTGCATAGCTAAATGTCAATGGAGATTCTCAGTCAACCAGGTCATGGCTGTCCCAAAGTTGCTTTTCCAAGAGGCAACTGGACTTCCTTGTGTTTTTTCCTTCTTCGAAGACATTTTGCTTCTCATCCAAGAGTTTTCAGTTCCACATCCATTTGCACTACTCCAATGGATTTCCTACCTAAGCAAGGGGTTAGACTAGAAGACCTCCAAGGTCCCTTCCAACTCTGTTATTCTATTCTATTCTACTCAGGTAGCCCTTGAGGACACAGACACTTGACTCCAGAAGTTGTGGGTGCTCTATCACTGGAGGTTTTTAAGAAGAGATTAGACAACCATTTGTCCCGAATGTTATAAGGTCTCCTGTATGAGCTCGGGGTTGGACTAGATGACCTCCAAGGCTCCTTTCGACTCTGTTATTCTCTTAGGTCTCTTTTGTCTCTTCCATAGCTCCTCAGGAGGGTCACGTAAGTTAAGCACGCTACCTCCGTTCCTTGCATTGATGTTACATGCTGATTGTAGGTCATCCAGGTCAAATCTTGCTGGCTTACTTATCCCCTTTAATTTTCCGAATCTAACCCGTCTATTTGACACCAATAATTCATGGTCTGCTCCACCATCTGCACCTGGAAGTGTTCCTGGCTTGACTTGATTGCGCTTCTCCGTCTTCGGCTTCCTATTATGTAGTCAGTTTGATTACAATGTTGAGAATCCGGTGATGTCCAAGTGTGGAGTTTGCATTTATATTGCTTCAAAGGGGCACCGGCAGCCAAGAATTCCCTTTGCAAAAAGAAAAAAAAATTCTGCTAACCTATCTCTGGCCTGGATCATGTTTATTCAGTCCAAATCCGACTGTGTCGCCTTCCATCTTTTGAATTAACACGACTACGTCCTTATTATATTTTGTGTAGCTGCCAATTTGCTATACGGTCCCCCTGTATAGCTTTGAATTTGTGGCATGGCTGTATGTATCACCGTACAGTATTTGTCTTCACTGAAACAAGTACGGAGTCCAATTTACACTGTCTTTTCTGAGTATAACACCTACTTCATTCCTCCATATGGTCTTTTCTCAACACACACACACACACACACACACACACTCGGTAACCCACCATCAATATTTCAGAAACATTTCCTTCAGTTAGCAGAGAAACAGAATGAATAATGGGCAAAAAGCAGTGGGAGCAGGGCAGGGGTGAAATGCTCTCGCTTCGGTCCGGTTTGCCCAAACCGATAGTAAAAAAGACTACTGGTTCGCCGAACCGGTAGTAAAAAATGTAAAAAAAAAACAAAAACAAAGTTCCAACAATCAGCTGAGCAACGTGTGATTGTTGGAACTTTTTTTTTTCTTTTTCGGCATTTTCTTTACAAAATGCTACCCCAAAAAAGGCTCTGAAGATTGCACGCGAGTCTGCGATCGTCAGACTCTCTTTTTTTTTACTTTTAAAAGCATTTTTTTTTACAACCTATTCGCCTGAATAGAATGTAAAAAATGCTTTTAAAAGTTTTAAAAAAGGCTCCAATGTTCGCGCACTACAGCTGATCACACATATCCTGCGCATTGTTCTACTTACCCCGTGCCTCCTTTTGGTGTGCACTGCGTGTGTGCACCTCACATTTGGTTGGTTCAGATTTCACTACTGGAGCAGGGACATCTTCTGACTTCTTGCCAGCCTCCTCATTGAATTTGTTCATGGGAATCTCAAAGGAAATATTGAAAAACTCCTTTCCTTTCCTTCCTCCCTTCCTCTCTCTTCCCTTCCTTTATCCCTCCCTTCCCTGGTCTTTCCTCTCTTCCCCCCTCCCTCTCTCCCTCCCTCCCTCCCTCCTTCTTTTCTCCCTCCCTCCCTTGGTCCACCGAGGAGGGGTTGGGGAGCCCTGCCTTAGGCAGGATTAGAACTCACAGCCTTCTAGTTCCTGGGCCAGCACCTTCATTACTAAACTAAACTGTCTACATTGTTAGAGCCAGGAATTGGCACTCCGGATTATGACCACACAAAGTGAATCAACTTTCACTACATTACATTTACACTCACAGATATCCAGAGATGGAAAATAAAGGAGGGAAAAGGATGAGTTGTATTATTGGTGTGATGCAATGCAAAAACTTATCTTTTTCCTATCTACATTATGAGGTTGCTTACAAGTCCACCAAGGGCAGAACTTATGACAACATTTTTTTTTCATCATTTGCATGTCATTGCAGCTTGTACCAAACCTCTCGTACATCAAAACTCTATTATCCATTACAGTTGAGACTTTTATGAATTTTGCAAAGCCTGCTGCAAGGAGAAAGAGAGAGGGAAGGAGGGAGAGAGGTGAGAAAGAGAGAGAGAGATGAGCTGAGAGTGGGATGAGAGGATGGGAGATGAGAAAGAGGGGGAGAGGGAGAGAGAGAGGGAGATGAGAGGGAGAGAGAGATGGAGGGAGATGGAAGGAGATGAGAGTGGGGGGAGAGGGAGAGGGAGATGAATGGGAGGGAGAGAGGGAGGGAGGGAGGTGAGAAAGAGAGAGAGATGAGATGAGAGAGATGAGAGGGAGGGAGATGAGAGAGAGGGGGAGAAGGAGAGGAGAGGGAGATGAGTGGGAGGGAGAGAGGGAGGGAGGGAGGTGAGAAAGAGAGAGAGATGAGGAGAGAGATGAGAGGAAGGGAGATGAGAAAGAGAGGGAGAGGGAGAGAGAGATGAGAGGGAGGGAGATGAGAGAGAGGGGGAGAGGGAGAGGGAGATGAGTGGGAGGGAGAGAGGGAGGGAGGGAGGGAGGTGAGAGAGAGAGAGATGAAATGAGAGATGAGAGGGAGGGAGATGAGAGAGAGGGGGAGAGGGAGAGGGAGATGAGAGGGAGGGAGAGAGAGAGGGAAAGAGAGATGAGAGGGAGGGAGATGAGAGAGAGGGGGAGAGGGAGAGGGCGATGAGTGGGAGGGAGAGAGGGAGGGAGAGAGGGAGATGAGAAAGAGAGGGGGGAGAGAGAGAGTTGAGAGCGAGGGAGAGAGAGAGATGAGATGAGAGGGAGAGGGAGAGAGAGATGAGAGCGATGAGAGGAAGGGAGGGAGGGAGGGAGAGAGAGATGAGAGAGAGTTGAGAATGAGGGAGAGGGAGATGAGATGAGAGAGGGAGGGGAAGAGAGAGGGAGAGAGATGAGAGAGAGAGATGAGAGGAAGGGAGGGAGGAAGAGAGAGAGTGTGAGAGAGGTGTGCGAGTTTGTGTGTGTGTGTGTGTGAGAGAGAGAGTATTGTAAAACATCTACAAAAGGCCATTGTATGGAAATTGCTTATGTAAAATATAAACATTATACAAAAAGGCCCGTATCGGTAAACATTAATAAACATATATAGTCCGTGCACATGTTAAAAAAAAATATGAATCAATTGCAGTAACGAAACCTTACAGAAAGCTGAAAATAGAAGATTTGAAACAGATTCATTTGCAGCCCCTGTCGATCCAAAAATCCCTCTGGATGATAACTGTGAATGAATCCTCCAGGTTCACATTTTACACCTTCTGTAGGTTTTGTTAGTGGCCATCTGGAAACAAGGAGTGGAATCAGTGGATTATCTGCTATCAAATCAACGGTCGGTTTCCAATATTCTTACCACTGTTTGCTGTGTGTGCACACCTTCCATGCATGCAAAAACATGCCTAAATAGGACAGCATAGAGCCAAGGCGGGTGGGCGTGGACATTCGCAATCTCCGCTACCAGTTCGCTTGAACTGGTACGAACCGGTTGAATACCACCTCTGTATCAGATCTAGTAAAATTGTCTGTGCTTCTGTTTGTTTATTCTGATAAATTTACAACATTTGTTCCACCGTCGTTACGTGAGTCGCAAAGTCGTTAAATGAATCTGGCTCTCCTGTTGACTTTGCTTATTAAGCAGCCCCCTGGGAGGGCTGCAAATGGCACCCACGTGACCCCGGGACATCGCAACCTTTATGAAAATAGCACTCAAGTTTTGATCACGTGATCGTGGGGACCCTAATCCAACCCTCTGTTTAGGCAGGAAACCCTACACCACTTCAGACAAAGGCTTATCCAATCTCTTCTTAAAAAGTCCAGGGTTGGAGAATTCACAACTTCTGCAGGCAAGTAGTTCCACTGGTTAATTGTTCTAACTTTCTCCTTAGTTCTAGGCTGCTTCTCTCCTTGTTTAGTTTCCATCTTTTGCTTCTTGTCCTGCCCTCAGGTGCTTTGGAGAATAGCTTGACTCCCTCTTCTTTGGGGCAGCCCCTGAGATATTGGAAGACTGCTATCATGTCACCCTTAGTCCAGAGGTTGTATTCAGCTGGTTCGAACTAATTCGGGCGAACCGGTAGTGCCGACGATCAGTTGGCCCCGCCCACCCGCCGCCGCCACTCTATCCTGTCCTTTATTTCCTGCTTTGTGGCTCACCTCAATCACGCAGCACAGCTGATCCCCCCCCCCTTGGTTGCTGACTTGGAAGGTAAGCAGCTGAGCTTCTAAATGCTCCATTTTGAGCGCTGAGCGCAAGCACCTTAGAGACACACACACTCTCACCAAACCGGTTTTTAAACCGGCAGCATCCCACCCAGTGGTGAAATCCAAATTTTTTTACTACTGATTCTGTGGGCATGGTTTGGTGGGCATGGCAGGGGAAGGATACTGCAAAATCCCCATTCCCTCCCCCTGGGAGAATATTGTAAAATCTTCATTCCCACCCACTCTGGGGCCAGCCAGATGTGACATTTGCCAGTTCTCCAAACTACTCAAAATTTTCCTTACCGGTTCTCCAGAACCTGTCAGAACCTGCTGGATTTCACCCCTGATCCCACCACTGCCCTAGTCCATCTTTTCATCAGACTAGACATGCCCAGTTCCAGTAACTGTTCCTTATATGTTTTAGCCTCCAGTCTTTTAATTGTTTAATCAAAGGTTGCAGAATGGGGCAAAAGGTCACTTCACCAATGTCTCACTTAACAACAGAAATGTGGGGCTCGATTGCGGTTGTATGTTCATACTAAGGTCAGATGAGTAATCCAGCCCAATTTTTCCCTATAGCCAAAAGCCAGCAGTTCTCTCTTTTTTTTGAAAAAGTTTTTTATTTTATTTTTTCCCATAAACATATCTTTCTTATCTAACATACATATTTTCTTTTAACTTTCATACTACTACAATCTTCATCCTAAACAATTTAATGATATTCGGGGTTGCTCTTCTACCATTTCATCTCCCTTGTTTTACAACAATCCTTCTTCTCCCTCTCCTCTCTTTCCCTTCCCTCCCTTCTTCCATCTACTCTTCTACTTTCTTCTTTCCTCCTCTCCTTTTCCTTCTCTACTTCCCCTTCCTTTCCCCCACACTTCCCTTCTTCCTCCCTTCTAGCCTTCTCTCCTACTCTTGTTTCCCCTCTCTTTCTTCCTCTCCTTTTTCCTTTCTTCTTTCCCTCTCTCCCCTTCCTCTCTTCTCTCCTCTATCCCTCTCCATTCTCTATTGTTGTATTTATTTTCAATTGAGTATTTAGAAAGTCAGCAGTTCTGCCAATAATTAAAGTCGCAATTATTCACTGGACTTTGGCAAGGAAAGTCCATTCATTCTCTACTTCCTTCTCTCCACCTTGGTCAGTTCCTGCATCCTTCAGCTCTTCCTTAGCCTATTTTCACCCTCCGCGGAGGGGCATCTGCAAAGCCCAATTAGAAAAGTTTTGTTTTTTATAATTAGTGCCCCTAAAAATAATTCATTGGAGGTGTTAATAGCCTCATTTAAAAAAATCTATTAGGGCTTTTTGGGGGAAAGTGGACCGATCCCTTTGTGCTTAGTTTTTTATTTTATTTTTTTTCCCCTTAGAGGTTTCTTAGAGTTTCCTTTTAGTTTGGTTCTATTAATTTTTTTTTTTTTTTGCTGTACACTAATTAAAAACAGTAGGGCTGCAGTTTGGAACAATACGCAGGCAAGGTTACCATCTATAAGGTGATAGGCACTGCTGATTTTTTACTCTTGCTCGCCTCCCAGGTGCCTCGGAAACTTTGGGGTTTATTAATGGCCTGGTTGCTTGTAAGACTCACGTAAGCCGCTGGCACGGCCCTACTCCTGAGTTGCTCTCAGTAAGGAAACAAGAGAAGGAAGAAATGGCCAAAAAAATACAAAATAAAAATAAAAAATTGAGTTGCAGCCTGGCCTTCTGCAGTTCTGAATTTCCAGGGTGGCTGGTGATTAACAGCATAACAAAATAATAGAGTTGGAAAGGACATTTGGAGGTCTTTTAGTCAAGCAGTCCTCAACTTACGATCACAAAATGGAGCCCAAGACAGTGCTGGTATTCAGCCGGTTCTATCAGGTTCGGGCGAATTGGTAGCGGAGGCTGCGGAAGGCTCCGCCCACCCACCCAGACGTCATCACATTCCGTTTTTGACACTCTGCGCATGTGTGGAAGGCTGTGCACATATGCGAGCATGCTCCCATTTGCAAACCCGTAGCAAAGGTAAGTGAATACCGCCCCTGACCCAAAATTTATGTGACTACAGTAAGTGAGAAATTAGTTAAGGGAGTTTTGCCCCCATTTTACAACTTTTTCTTGCTGCCGCTGTTAAGTGAATCGTTTCATTTATTAAATTAGTAACACGGGTGTTAAGTGAATCTGGATTCCCCATTGTTGCGACCCAGGCCCAAGTAGTTAGTATTAAATGCAAACAGTTCGAAAACAAACAGACTTTATTAGAACAGCTGAGAATTAACTCATTCTCAGCATCGTCCAAACTAAATGAAAGCAAATTCTTCAAAACACCATTCCTCTGTTTATCACAGACCTTGATATGATTAGGCAAACTGCCAAAGGCTTTTCATGGCAAAAGTTCAGAAGCAGAAGATGCCGATAAGAAATGAATACAGTGAAACAAGAAGCAATTCTCTCAACGTTGTTTTCCGGCAAAGAGGCCAAGAGCCGTTGCTGGTCTTTTAAGCCTTATGGGAGGGGCCAATCATCTCTTGGCTGTACTCCCAAGTCGTTCTCTCTGCTTTAGCTACTCCTGCCTTCTGGCAGCTCTTCTCATATGTGCACTAGGAACAGGCTCCTCCTGTTCCTCTGCCTCTCTACTATCAGCCTCTGGACGCTCCAAAGTCTGCACATCACTCCCCGATGGCCCTGGCCCCATCTCTGCCTCCGACACAGAGTCCTTATCCGGGCCTTCCCCAGCCTCCAGGACTGGCCCCTGTTCTTCCTCAGCCTCATCGCTGTCCGACTCCGTTGCCAGCTCCACAGGCTGCTGGTGGACCACAACACCCATGGATTTTGCTTGTCACAAAAGGGGATCACGTGACGCTGGATCACTGCAACCATCATAAATATGAACCAGTTGCCAAGCTTCTGAAGTTTGATCACGTGACCATGGGGAATGCTGCAATGGTCGTAAGTGTGAAAAACGGCCATAAGTCACCTTTTTCAGCGCTGTTGTAACTTTATTCGAATGATCATTAAATGAACAGTGGTAAGTGGAGAACTATCTGTACCTTACTGATTATTTTTTTCTTTGAGTTTTTAAACCTAATGCTTTTCAGACCATTTTTTTTCTTTCCTTGGACATTTTCGCCCAATTTATTGTGAATCACATGAATAATTTTAATTACATCAGCAGGCACTGTTGTCAAAGGTCAAGAATGCTGCGAAATTATATTTAACCCATGAGCAGGCGCCCTGATACACCAAGTCTGCCATTACGAGCCATGGTGGCGCAGTGGTTAGAGTGCGGTACTGCAGGCTACTTCTGCCAACTGTTGTCTGTCTGCAGTTCAGTAGTTTGAATCCCACTAGGCTCAAGGTTGACTCAGCTTTCCATCCTTCCGCGGTCAATAAAATGAGGACCAAAATTGTTGGGGGCAATATGCTGACTCTGTAAATCGCTTAGGGAGGGCTGTAAAGCACGATGAAGGGTATATAAGTCTAAGTGCTATTGCTATGGCTATTGCAGGCTAATTCTGCCCACTGCCAGCAGTTCAATCTTGACTAGCTCAAGGTTGACTCAGCCTTCCATCCTTCCAAGGTCAATAAAATGAGGACCCAAATTGTTGGGGGCAATATGTTGACTCTGTAAACTGCTTAGAGAGGGCTGTAACGCACGATGAAGGGTATATATAAATCGAAGTGCTATTGCTATGGCTACTGTTTTTCCGAGTATAATTTTGATCAGCCGACTGTCACACAATTTGTCACGCAGTGAATCTGGCTTCCCCGTTGATTTTGCTGGTCAGAAGGTTGCATGACCAGAGCATTTCAACAATATGAGTCAATTGCTAAGTGTTTAAATTTTGATCACGTGACCACAGAGATGCTACCAGGGTTGTGAGTGTGAAAAATGATCATGTCAACTTTTTTCAATGCTGTTGTAATTTGAACAGTTACTAAGTGACTGGCTGTAAGTTGAGGACTAGCAGTAGTAGAAAATTACAGATTGCAGAGAATAGAATAGAATAGAATAGAATAGAATAGAATAGAATAGAATAGAATAGAATAGAATAGAATAGAATAGAATAGAAAAAATAGAGGGGAAGGGAAGGGAAGGGAAGGGAAGGGAAGGGAAGGGAAGGGAAGGGAAGGGAAGGGAAGGGAAGGGAATGGAATAGAATAGAATAGAATAGAATAGAATAGAATAGAATAGAATAGAATAGAATAGAATAGAATAGAATAGAATAGAATAGAAAATAGAATAATTAGAAGGGAAGAGAAGAGAGGGGAAGGGAAGGGAAGGGAAGGGAAGGGAAGGGAAGGGAAGGGAAGGGGATGAGATGGGATGGGAGGGAAGAGGAGAGCTGATTCTGGGCTGGCCCCGCCCATGCCACCCCTTCCCTCCCAGGAATCTCCATGAGGCCGTTTTTGATGCCAGTTTAGAACAGGGCTCAGGTGGAGGCTCTGGGAGTGCATTTTCAGCCTCCGGGGGGCCTCCAGGGCGTTTTCACACTCCCCAGGCTCCAAGAAAGCCTCTGAAATCTGGGGAGGGCAAAAAACAGGCCTACTGCACCCACCGGCATGCCAAAAGCAGGGGTGTGGGGGCGTGCATGCTCATATGCCTGGGGGTGTAGGGGGCATTGAATTATGGGTGTGGGCATGCGCGTGTGCGACCCCCCTGCAGTCCGCCTTCTTTTGGCACGTGATGGCAAAAAGGCTAGCCATCACTGCCCTCTACTATACCTGTGCATTTGGTTTTTCTTGCCTAAATGTAGGACCTTACTTCTTTCAAAAGAAAAAAGAAAGAAAGAGGTGAATTTTCTTGCATTGTGTTAAGAATGTTACGGGTCATCAAAGAATGGAAAACGCTGGAGGGAAGGTGGTAGGTTTGCTTTACTGTAGGAAGCTTTTCAATCTCTTAGCTCTGTACAAGTGTGTGGGTTTTTTTTAAAAAAAGTGTGTTCAATTAGCTGCTTGTTTAATTTCCAAGTCAAATTGAGGAAACGGGTTCATTTGCTAATTAAATCATGCAACTTGGGCCTTCCCTGCTTATAATAATAATAATAATAATAATAATAATAATAATAATAACAACAACAACAACAACCAGCCTCAAAGGTTGTGAATCTCACTAAAGATTAAATAATAATAATAATAATAACAACAACAACAACAACAACAACAACAACGCATTAAACTTGTATGCTGTCTGACTTTCAATGACTCTGGACAGTGCACAACTATCAGAGAAACTACCATAAAATCTAGAAAACATAAAAAAATAAAGATAAAAAACTGGACTTTTTTTTTTTTTTTGCTCTCCGATAGCAGATTGGACAACCATCTGTCTGGAATGGCATAGGGTTTCCTACCTGAGCAGAGGAGTTGAACTAGAAGATCTCTAAGGTCTCTTCCATCTGTTCTGCTCTGTTCTACTCTTAGTCTATTCTGTTCTACCCTACCCTACCCTACCCTACCCTACCCTACCCTACCCTACCCTACCCTACCCTACCCTACCCTACCCTATCCTATCCTATCCTATCCTATCCTATCCTATTCCTATTCCTATTCCTATTCCTATTCCTATTCCTATTCCTATTCATATTCATATGCATATTCCTATTCCTATTCATACTTATATTGTTTATATTTATATTCTATTCTATGCTACCCAACCCTATCCTACTCTATTCATAGTTATAATCTATTGTATTTTACCCGACCATATCATACCATACCCTATTCTATTCTATTCTATTCTATTCTATTCTATTCTATTCTATTCTATTCTATTCTATTCTATTCTATTCTATTCTATTCTATTCTATTCTATTCTATTCTATTCTATTCTATTCTATTCTGTCGTACTCATAGTCATAGCCATAGTCATAGCCATAGTCATAGTCATATTTATATTTATATTCTATTCTATCTAACCCTATCCTACCCTACCCTACCCTACACTACCCTACCCGACTATTCTATTCTATTCTATTCTATTCTATTCTATTCTATTCTATTCTATTCTATTCTATTCTATTCTATTCTATTCTATTCTATTCTATTCTATTCTATTCCATTCCATTCCATTCCATTCTATATTCTATATTCTATATTCTATTCTGTTCTATTCTTTTTCTTTGCAATGAAGTGAGGGGTCTTCCTCTCCCTCGCTGAAGGACTGCAGCTTTTGAACTGACAGTGGAAAAAATACATTAGGGCAAAATTAGAAAAAACACTCCTTGTTTTACAAAATAAAACAAAATGAGCAAGCAGCAATTTAAAAACAAAAAAAAATAATGTGCATTCATCTTTACTCCGGCTCGGCTGTTGCAACTGCAAATCTGACCTGAAAGTTCTGAAGAGAGGCAAGGCAGCCTCTCGAAACAAACCATTTATTAATTTTCCTCTTCCTCATAGACTCCGCTGATAAACACAAACCGGACGAGGTTGTTTATGAGCCGATCTGTTCCCATCATAACCCAGGGAAGACAAGACGGATCAGACAGGCTGGTGTAAAAATTACAACAGGCAATACATCTTACCTCGGGTTGGAATGCCGAGCTGAGGGTTAATCAATAAAGCCCTAACTCGGGTATTGTATGAAATGGCACTTCATCCATTACTTGGAGTTTGGGATAAAAGACGACTTACCGGCTTGATATATTGGCTCTTTCACCTCGGGGACCTACGTTCAAATCCAGTCCAACCTAAAGTGACTAAAGATTGCTTTCCCCACAAAGAGAAAAGGCAGAAAGAAAGGTGAATATGCAGGCGTGGGACAGAGGCCACTTAAATTTCAAAAAAAAGAGAAAAAAACACCATCGGAGCCTGAGTAGCATAGGGGAGTAATGCCCCCTACAAAGGCAGCATTTAAGATCCAGCTGCCTGCAATTACTTGCGAGTTCAATCCCAGCCTGGCTCAAGGTCGACTCAGCCTTCCATCCTTTCTAAGGTGGGTAAATTGAGGACCCAGTTTGTTGAGGGCAATAAGCTGACTTTGTATAAATATAAATATACAAAAGTATGAAGGCTATTGCTTAATGCATTGTAAGCCGCTCTAAGTCTCCGGAGAGGGGAGGCATATAAATCAAATTTTTAAAAAAAAGGATGTTCCTGCTGTATGGATTTACCTCAGGATGCTCCTGATGTGTGGATTTACCTCAGGATAGGAGCCTGGATAGCTCAGCAGACTAAAAGCACTGTGATTAACACCAGCTGTCTGCAATTACTGTAAGTTTGAATCTCACCAGGCTCAGGGTTGACTCAGCCTTCCATCCTTTATAAGGTGGGTAAATTGAGGACCCAGTTTGCTGGGGGCAATAAGCTGACTTTGTATAAATATACAAAAGTATGAAGGCTATTGCTTAATGCCTTGTAAGCCGCCCTGAGTCTCCGGAGAAAGGCGGCATATAAATCAAATTAAAATAAATAAAAAATAAAAAATGTTAAGCAGGGATCAGGTGTGGCTTGGTGCAAACAGAGGGACGGAGTCCAGGTTCGCTCTCTAAAATGGCACGTTCGTTCATCTGAACAAAAGTGGAATCTCCCGTAAGATTGGAAGAACCCCGAACACAGTTTGAAGCAAGTATACAAAACTTTCTTATTTTTACTTGGTTACGTAAGAGGAACTCAGCATATAGCAGATAAGGTGCAGAAGCTACAAAAATACTGTATGTCTGGAAGAGTATAGGGCAGTGATAGCTAACCTATCCCAACTTCCGGTTGGACAGGAAGTGACTTTTTTGCTGTCCCAGGCCTCCAGAGACTCCTAGAAAGGCCATTTTGGGCCTCCGGAGGGCCTCCGAGGGGATGAGGAAGGCTTTTTTCGCCCTCCCTAGATGCATAGAGGGGATCTGGATGGGGCCATCACGTGCCAGGAGCGGGGGGCAGGGGAGGTTCTCGCGCACTTTCTCACACCCATAATTCTATGCGGCCCGCCCCATCCATGCCCACATGACACCCGCCCTCCTCCCCCCCTCCGCTCCTGGCACGTGATGGCCCCATCCAGATCCCCTCTATGCATCTGGGGAGGGCGAAAAAAGCCTTCCCAACCCCCTCAGAGGCCCTCCGGAGGCCCAAAATGGCCTTTCTAGGAGTCTCTGGAGGCCTGGGACAGCAAAAAAGTCACTTCCTGTCCAACCGGAAGTTGGGAAACGGGCCATTTCGGGCCTCCGGAGGGCCTCCAAGAGTGTGGGGAAGGCTGTTTGCACCCTCCCCAGATGCATAGAGAGGATCTAGAGCCTGGTGAGGAAGAAAAACTGGTCTACCGGGCCCTCGCGTGGGTCATGAATTCCCTGCAAGCAAACCGCCAAGTTCAGAGGGCACCACAGTTCAAACATGGGCTTCCGCCATTCGTTGTCTTTCCTTCCGGCTCCTTTGGCCTCTCGCCACGAGGAACACCATGGTGCAAGCGGGGAAGTTTGCAATTAAATTCGTGCTTGAGAATCAGGGAAGAAGAAATGGGGGCGTCTGCGGAGAGAAGCAGCGATATAATGAAACTGCTTTTTCAACCATAACTGAAGCACAACTGCTGTGATGTTGTAATTGCAATGCCAAGGAATACATCGGCTTAGGAAGGCAATAAGTGCCACGATCAGTATTAAACAAAATGCATCATTTTGGGGGGGCGGGGATGGGAAGGGATATTAAATCAAGCATTTGCGTGCATGTTCCTATTGGAAGGGGAGAAAAGGATCCCGCCAGCCCCACCTCCCCCACTTAGCTGTGCAAATATTTAAAAGACTCTGCAGTTTATCTGTGCAAAAACAACTTATGTATGTTCAACGTAATATAATCTAACATGGCATAAAGAGACCTCTTAAAATTTAAGAAGAGTGCAGAGAAGAGCAACAAAGAGGATCAGGAGACTGGAGATTAAAGCATATAAAGAACGATTGCTGGAATTAGATAGTTGTTGTTTTTTTTAATTTGATTTATATGCCGCCCTTCTCCGGAGACTCAGGGCGGCTTACAATGCGTTAAGCAACAGCCTTCATACTTTTGTATATTTATACAAAGTCAGCTTATTGCCCCCACAAACTGGGTCCTCAATTTACCTACCTTAGAAAGGATGGAAGGCTGAGTCAACCTTGAGCCTGGGGAGATTCGAACTTACAGTAATTGCAGGCAGCTGGTGTTAATCACAATGCTTGAGTCTGCTGAGCCACCAGCCCCATAAGTGACTCACTGCAGCTGTTAACTTAGTAACACGATTGTTAAGTAAATCTGGCTCCCCCATCGACTTTTCAGAAGGTCCCAACAAAAGTGGACCATGTGACTCCGGGACACTGCAACCATCATAAATGGGAGTTAGTTGTCAAGCACCCAAATTTTGATCACGTGACCCTGGGCAGGCTGCAATGGTCGTAAGCATGAAAAACAGTCATTTTTTTCCAGTGCTGTTGTAACTTTGGTCATTAATTGAATGGTTATAAGTTGAGGATTAGCTGTACCAGTGTTTCCCCCAAAATAAGACCCTATCTTATATTTTTTTGAACCCCGAAATAAGTGCTTGGCCTTATTTTTGGGGAGGTCTTATTATTTTGGGGCGCGTGGAGCAAGACGGGGCTCCTCTTGCCATCTTACCTGATTTCCGGCTCTGTCTCCCTAACCGTAACCAGAGGAAATGGTGGGGACAGGCTGCGCATGCAGTTAAATATTTTCAGGGAGGGCTTATTTGGGGTGGGGCTTATTTTTGGGGAGGGTTTATTTTCAAGGGGGGCTTATTTTAGCGCATGTGCTCAAAAGCAAAATTGATCTTATTATCAGAGGATCGGGGTGGATTCTACGTACTTTTACTACTGGTTCGCATCGTGCCCATGCGCTCTTCTGCATATGCGCAGATCACCTCTGATGATATCCAGGTCGGTGGGTGGAGCCTCCTGCCAATTTTACTACCGATTCTTGTGAACCAGTCCAAGCCAGGGGCAACCCGCCACTGCAGGGGATGTCTTATTTTCGGGGAAAACGATATAGAATCTCTCTGGTTCATCCAGGTGAACCAGAGAGATTCTTACTTAACGAATTTTGTCTGGCTTAGCCACAAAAATGTTGAGCTCCCTTGTGGCTACCTATACATTTATTCTTCATAATCTTGAAAAGAACTCCGATAGCAAGAAATGAACATTCCAGCTTCTTCAGACACTTTGAACTCAGAAGCTGGAGTGGTGGGGTGGAAATCAATTATTTAAATCAGCCCCTATTTTTTTCTTTCTTTCTTGTTGCTCTGTGGTGGTTTTAAGCGCCTTGATTTTAAATCAAACCGGCAGGACTTCAAACTCTCTTTGGATTCGCATACCCAACCAGAAAGCCAGGGATAGATGCAATTTTCTTTAAACTAGCCCACGACTTTATTAAGTGCAGTCAACCTGAAGGAATACAAGGCGAGGATTGGGAGGCTAATGATTCTACAAAGGGCTGTCTCTTAAAAATATTTCTTGGAGAGAGAGAGAGAGAGAGAGGGAAAGAAAGAAAGAAAGAAAGAAAGAAAGAAAGAAAGAAAGAAAGAAAGAAAGAAAGAAAGAAAGAAAGAAAGAAAGAAAGAAAGAAAGAAAGAAAGAAAGAAGAGGAAGGGAATGTCTATGGAGATTCTCAGTTATCCAGGACACGGTTGTCCCAAAGGTGCTTTTTCAAAAGGCAACTGGACTTTGTTTTTCCTGGAAGACCTTTTGCTTCTCATCCAAGAAGCTTCTTCAGTTCTCCACCATTCGGTCAGAATTGAAGAAGCTTCTTGAATGAGAAGCGAAAGGTCTTCCAGGAAAAACAAAGCCCTGTTGCCTTTTGAAAAAGCACCCTTGGGAATGAACAAACTCCACTTTTTGCTGGCAAAACCCCGACGAGAGATCTAGTTGTTCATTATGAAAAATATAAATGATGGACTAAGAAGGCCTTGGCTACATTCAGCAGAAATTTCTCCTGTTCTTAAGACAGATCAACTATGGAGTCTTGTTAGCAGAGGACAGAGAAGAGAGACAAGTGTCTTTGTCTTGGAACTGTCCATGGTGCTGACTCAGGCTAATTAGGGCAGCTAAGACCCCTGAGATATTGAAATGCTGCTATCATGTCTCTCCTAAGTAAGTGCAATTGCTACCTCCACTGGAATTTGGTTCCAAGCTTCTGCTGGTTTTTCTGTGAAGTCCCAAAGGTGCTTTTTCAGGGGGACTTTCTTGCTTTTTCTTTGAAAACATTTCGCTTCTCCTCCAAGAAGATTCTTCAGCTCTGCCTGGATGGTGGGGAAGGAAAGGATTTCTATTCCTTGCAGACAATTGGTCATTTGCATCCTTTTAGAGAGTCATTGAGGCCACCTGGAGGTTGGTCTGTGGCATCAGGGTCACCTGAGTGGTGCAAATGGGCGTACAGCCTTCTTGGAACTGCTGAAAGGACCATGTTATGGAGCTGTGCTTTCTGCAGGATGTTTTCTGGCCTGTATCCCTTCCAGGAGTGGGCTGCTGGAGCTTCGCAGGGGTTCGGGCCAACCTCTAGCTAAAATTATGTGCATTTCGGAGAACTCCCAAATCCCACTCCTGGCTGGCCCCACCCACCATGCCCCACCCCTCCCAGGAGTCCCCACGCAGCCTGATTTGGTGCAGGTAAATGCAGGGTGTGCGTGGGGGCTCTGGGAGGGTGAAAAACAGGCCTGTTAGAAGTTCGAGTCTCCAGAGGGCCTCCGGAGCCTGGGGAGGCCATTTTTCTCCTCCCAGAGGAAAGCCTCCAGAGTCCAGGGAGAGAAAAAATGCTCTCCCCCCGCCGTGGTGCAGGAGGCCAACTAGACCACATCCACCATGGCCATGCCCACCCGGCAACGGGTCAGAGAACCCGTTTCTAAAATTTTTAAAGCCCACCCCTGGCCCCTTCACTGTTGAACACAGGTGCAAGATGTTGGGGATGAGTCTACAGACTTGCACTTCAGTTTGAGATGCAGCAACACAGATTCATCCCCAACAGCTCTTAGACCATTAAATGTCCCAACACTATCTTCCTTCACAAGGCGGCTTCTGCCAATGACCCCGGCTGCCCCCATGGGGAACTTGACATGGTCATAAGGAAATTTCATAACTCCTACCAGCATGTCCAGCCATGGGTCTAGGTCCATGATGGCGAACCTATGGCACGTGTGCCACAGGTTGCGCACGTAGCCATATCAGTGGGCATGCCAGCTCAGCTCTGGCGTGCATACGCACACTGGCCAGCTGATTTTCGGGTCTTCTGGGCCCACCAGAAGTAGGGAAACAGGCTGGGGGGGTGGGGGGTGGAAGGCCCATTTTTCTTTCTCACCTGGCTTTAGATCCTCTCTATGCATCAGGGGAGAGCAAAAACAGCCTTCCCCATCACCTCGGGGGGCCCCCTGGAGGCCTGAAAGGGCCCATTTCCCAACTCCCGGTTGGACAGGGAGTGACATTTTTTTGCTGTCCCCAGCCTCCAGAGACTCCTAGAGAGGCCTCCAGAGGGCCTCTGAGGAGGTGGGGAAGGCTGTTTTCACCCTCCCCGGATGCATAGAGAGGATCTGGAGCCAGGTGAGAAAGAAAAACTGGCCTACCAGGTGATTTATGACCATGGTGGTGCAGTGATTTAATGGAGTATTGTAGGCAAATTCTGCCCACTGTCAGGAGTTCGATCCTGACTGGTTCAATGTTGACTCAGCCTTCCATCCTTCCGAGGCCGGTAAAATGAGGACCCAGATTGTAACAGTAAGAACCATGTTACTGACTTCACAACTGCGGCGATTCACTTAATGAATGGGGTAAGAAAGGTCATAAAATCAGGCAAAATTCACCTCACAACTGAGTCTCGCTTAGCGACTGAAATTTTGGCCCCAAGTGTGGTCGTAAGTCGAGGACCACCTATATCGTGATCGGGGGTGGGCTTCAAAAATGTTAGCAAGGGGTTCTTTAACTAGTTGCTGAGTAGGCGTGGCCATGGTGGGTGTGGCCTAGTCAGCCTCCTGCACCACGGGGGGTGGGCATTTTTGCCCTCCCCAGGCTTCAGAGGCTTTGTTTGAGCTTCCGGGAGGCTCAAACACGGAGGCCTTTGCGAACTTCCAGTAGGCCCGTTTTTCACCCTCCCTGAGCCTCCGCACACACCCTGCACTTACCTGCATCCAAAACAGGCCACGTGTGGACTCCTGGGAGGGGCGAGGTGGACAGGGCGGGGCCAGCCAGAAGTGGGAATTAGGGGTTCTCCAAACTGCACAGAATCTTAGCTAGAGGTTCTGCCGAACCCTTGCAAACCCCCAGCAGCTCACCCGTGATTGTGATTCTGTGCGCTGCCAACATCCCCTGCTCCTCAGTCTGTGGACTTAGTACCTTGTTGTCGAAAGATTGGCGATTTTGTTTCATCTGTTGTCAGGCCTGTATCGAAAGCTGCCCGTACTTCTGTTAACCAGATGATCCTTTAATACAGAACGAAGTCCCAAACAGCTTAACCTTCACCCATCCATGTTAGAAATAGGAGGAGACACAGAGAGAGAGAGAGAGAGGGGGAGAAAGAAGGAAGGAGAGAAACCTCCCTGGACTGTTAATACAGTGCGGAATTGTGTTCTCGATTATTACATCTGAAATCCGTTAAAATTTCACACAATTTCCTTCACAGCAGTGTATATAATAATGCTAGGAGCCAATATATTTCTGTAATTGGTTCTGGAATGGGGCAGAATCCAAGGCAATTAATTCAGCCCTCTTCCCTTGTTTACGCCCGTATAAAGCTTGACAGGATGGTGCATAATTGGAAGTGAATGGCCTCTATCCCCTCCCGACTTTAAATTAATATTTTCCTGTTCTGATTTAATTTTGCCCAATAACAGAGACAGCAAGAGATGGTGTGTCAAGCACTAACTAATCTTTCGCGGGCTGCTTAGGAAAAACTTTCTCCGCGCCGGTAATATAGTGCTGTGGATGTAATTCCTTTCCTTGCACACAATATTTCTGTCAAACAGGCAACTGTATTTAAATGGGTATGTAATCAAATTACAGATTAATGCTGGGAGGGAGGGGAAGGAGGAGAAGGGACCCATCTATTTAGTGATAGAGATCCATGAATTTTGAGGTCTGTGAAAGGTGTTCCCCTATCTCTTATTTTATTCATTTCTTTTCCTTTAATTTGTTACAATTTTATCCTTTATTTATTTATTTATTTATTAAATTTTTATACCGCCCTTCTCCCGAAGGACTCAGGGAGGTGTACGGCCATAGTAAAACCAACATATAACACAAAAATTAAAAACAATTTAAAACATATTCAATTTACTACTTTTTTATAAGTAACTCAAGGTGTTGAATGCACTTTTTTCTTCCTATTTTCCTCAAAACAACAACCCTCTGAGGGGCTGGCTGAAAATCACTCAGCTGGCATTCATAGCTAAGGCAGGACTAGAACTCATCATCTCCTGGTTTCTAGGCCAGCACCTTAACCCCTACACCAAACTGGCTCTCAGTTTATAAATGTTCTACACCACCCAGCTCACCTAAGCAGGGGTGGGCTCCAAAAATTTTAGCAAGGGGTTTTCTGCCCAGTTGCTGGGTGGGCGTGGCCATGGTAGGTGTGGCCTAGTCAGTCTCCTGCACTATGGTGGGGGGACGTTTTTGCCCTCCCTGGCCTCTGGAGGCTTTCCTTGAACCTCCGGGAGGATGAAAATGGCCTCCCCAGGCTCCAGAGGCCCTCTGGAGGCCAGAAACGGGTCCCTTTCCAGCCTTCCCGAACTTCCGATAGGCCCGTTTTTTGCCCTACCCAAGTCTCCGCGTGCATCCTGCACTTACCTGCATCCAAAACGTACTGGGGAGGGTTAGAACTGTAGGAATGGGCAGAACAAATATTAAACAAATACTAAACAAGGATGTATCAGATAGCTTTTAGCTGAATGTCATGTAGAGCATATATTATATGTTTTACATAATATTATTTTATTATTATGATTATATATCATATAGTGTAGACAGGGGGTAGAGTTGTATGAGGGTATTTTATGATATGGTATGATTCGGATTTAACCTTGGGAAGTCGTGGGGGGGAGGGGAGGGTTGGAGGGGGGAAGGGGGGGAAAACTTGTGTTTGTAAAACTTTTTCAATTAAAAAAACGGATTGGAGAGTGGGGATTCCTGGGAGGGGAGGGGAGGAGTGGGCAGGGCTACCCAGGAGTGGGATTTGGGGGTTCCCTGCAAACCCCCAGCAGCCCACCCCTGCACCTAGCTCCAGAGGTGGGATTCAAATAATTTAACAACCGGTTCTCTGCCCTAATGACCAGCTGGGTAGGCCTGGCTTGGTGGTCATGTGACCATGTGGACGTGGCCAACTCAACATCACTCGGGTAGATGGGTGCGTTGCCTTAGCTGTTAACAATGTAATAAGTGTTAACCAGAGAGGCAGTTTCTGTAAGCAGGGCAATAAAGATTAGGCTAGAAATAACACCAGAATGTTTCTTTCCTTCCTTCCTTATAGGATTAGCCCTGTAAAGTGGAAAAAAATAAAATAAGATTTCTTCCAACAACCGATTCTCCGAACTGCTTAGAAAGTTAACAACCTGAATAGGTGCGAACCGGCTGAATCCCACCACTGCCTAGGTCCCCCAATTAGTGATCTCACCTATTAGAAATAATCCCCCCAAACATTTGATGGTGAATATTCACTTTTTTCTCCACATGTCCTACTGACATGTAACTGGGATGAAGTTATAGTTTCTTCTTGATGAAACTATTTTGCCCTATTCCTTCTGCTGGATTCATTCATCAGAAACCCCAGATGATTACAGATCAAACCATAAAGAGACAGACACCCAGGTTTGAGGACTGGCCTATTAAATAAGGTAAGTGAGGGCTATCCCCATGGAGTGGCAAAAAGGTAAGGTTGATCCTGTCCTGTTTAGTGGCACCAATGATCCTAAGCAATCAGGAACTTCCCAAGGAATCAGGGTGTGTGGGTATGAAATTTCTCCTTAGTTCTAAGTTGCTTCTTTCCTTGATGAGTTTCCACCCATTGCTTCTTGTCCTGCCCTCAGGTGCTTTGGAGAATAGCTTGACTCCCTCTTCTTTGTGGCAGCCCCTGAGATATTGGAATGCTGCTATCATGTCTCCCCTAGTCCTTCTTTTCATTAAACTAGACATACCCAGTTCCTGCAACCGTTCTTCATATGTTTTAGCCTCCAAACCCCTAATCATTTTTGTTGCTCTTCTCTGCACTCTTTCTAGACATCCTTTTTACCTCATGGCAACCAAAATATAGAACTCTAGTCTAGTAAAAAGAAGGACTAGGGGTGATATGATAGCAGTCTTCCAATATCTGAGGGGCTTCCCCCGAAGAAGAGGGAGTCAAGCTATTCTCCAAAGAACCTGAGCACCGGACAAGAAGCACTGAGTGGAAACTAATCAAGGAGAAAACCAACTTAGAACTAAGGAGAAATTTCCTGACAGTCAGAACAATTAATCAGTGGAACGACTTGCCTCCAGATGTTGTGAATGCTCCAACACTGGAAGTTTTTAAGAAGATGTTGGATCACCATTTGTCTGAAATGGTGTAGGGTTTCCTGCCTGAATGAGGGTTGGACTAGATGACCTCCAAGATCCCTTCCAACTCTGTTATTCTATGTTCCTATTCAAAAAACAGAGAGTAACATTTATTAGGATCCGAACTCCTCTTTTGACACATACCTCTTCCAAAATGAAAAAGTATACAGATCGTCCTCGACCTACGACAGTTCATTTAGTGACAGTTCAAAGTTACAACGGCACTGAGAAAAGTGACTTAGGACCTTTTTTCACAGTTACGACCTTTGCAGCATCCCCAAGATCATGTGACCAATATTTAGACGCTTGGCCACTGATTCATATTTATGACCTTTGTTGTGTCCCTGGGGGTCACGTGATTCCCTTTTGCTGCCTTCTGACAAATGTCTCACTTAACAGTGGAAATTTTGAGCTCCATTATGGTCGTAAATGGAGGCCTAGCCATACTAATATGGGGTATGTGCAGCCAAGTGTGTGAATACGCCAGTATGTGTATGTACGCTGTAGAGAATACATATGTAAATAAACACAGGAGGGGCAAAGGAGGCCTTGGGAGGGAGAAGAGGCCTGCCAATCCCAGCCATTAAATCAAATTACAGAGAATAATGTCTAAACTCTCCCTCTTACATGTAACACTCAATTTATATAGTCAATATGGCAGCGAATGAGTGAGTGAAGGTACTAACAGCACAAATCTAAATTCAATATACATATCTCAGAAACAGCAAAGCAAGACTTTAAGAAAAAGTCCTTACACACACACGGGAACGAACAGAGAAATAGGCTTTTTTATACAGAGAGAAGCTTTTTATACAGAAAATTCTAAAGACAACGATAAAGATGAAACCGATAATTTTTCCTTTTGGGTCTAATGGAAAAAGATTTGGAGAACACATTGAGAACTTTGACCCTATATGTGTTGACAGCAGCAAAAGACTATTGTATGCACAAAAATGGATCTTTTTGTGGACGAAAGCTGATGGAGTTGGCAGAAATGGCAAAATTGACCACTTGGATTAAAAGAAAAGAATATACGGTACTTTTGTTTCCACATGGAAACCGCTTCTGAACTTTGTGCTTGAGGTGAGGGGGAAAAAAAATGAAACTTTGATTTTGGGTTTTGCCAATTAGATTGATAAGACGCTTATAGAAATGGCTAATTTATATGACTATGGAAAAGCAGAAAGTTGTGGTTTGATGCTTTATTTTTTTTGCATATTTTATTTTATTTTATTTATTTTTCCCAACCCTCCCTCACTTCTCTTCCCCTCCTTTCCCGCCACTTCTTTCCTATTCACTTTTGCATTTTGTATTTTATCACTTAATAAAATATTAAAATTTGACAAATACACAGAGAGGCTGACTGTTTTTCACACTTATGTCCATTGCATCCCCATGGTCACGGGATCAAAATTCAGACCCTTGCCAACTGACTCCTATTTATGACGATTGCCGTGTCTCAGGGTCACATGATTCCCTTTTGTGACATTCTGTCCATTCTGTCTGTGATTCACTTAACAACTCTGGCAAGAGAGGTCGCAGAATGGGGGCAAACTCTCACTTAACACCAGAGGTGGGTTTCAGCAGGTTCTGACCCGTTCTGGAGAACCGGTAGCGGAAAGTTTGAGTAGTTCGGAGAACCGGTAGTAAAAATTCTTACTGGCCCCGCCTCCATCTATTCTCTGCCTTCCAAGTCCCAGATGATTGGGAGAAATGGGGATTTTGCAGTAACCTTCCCCTGGAGTGGAGTGGGAATGGAGATTTTGCAATATCCTTCTCCCAGGAGTGGGGAGGGAATGGGGATTTTGCAGTATCCTTCCCCTGCCATGCCCACCAAGCCATGCCCACGGAACCGGTAGTAAAAATTTTTGAAACCCATCACTCCTTAACACATGTCTCGCTTAGCGAAAGAAATTTTGGGCTCAACTGCAGTCTTACGTCGAGGACTACCCCTACCAATGACTTTTAACATGTTGCATGAACCCAAACCAAAAACCTGAAAGAATTTGGACGCAAACATAAGAGGTGGAACCATCCAAATTGTATTGCGACCGAACCCAACGTTGCAATCCGATTTTTAAAAAAATCAAAAATAGTTTTTTTTAAGAGCTGAAGAAATTAGGCAGATATATTTTTTGGGGGGAGGGGAGGAATCAATAATTCTTCCCACTTTGCAAACAGATTTTTTAAAAAATCAAAAATAGGTGTTTTTTTAGAGCTGGAGTACTTTAGAGCAGATACATGGGCGGGGGGGGAATAAATATTTTTCACCCCCTTTGACTAACCCACCACCTTTTTCAAAATGGCAAATCACAATCACGGGTGGGCTACTGAGGGTTCGCAGGGAAACGGGCCTACTGGAAGTTCAGAAAGGCCGGAAACTCCAGAGGGCCTCTGGAGCCTGGGGAGGCCGTTTTTGCCCTCACGGAGGCTCGAAGAAAGCCTCCGTATCCCGGGGAGGGCAAAAACGAACACAACCATCCCGCCATGGTGCAGGAGGCCGAATAGGCCACACCCACCCAGCAACCTGGCAGAGATTGCTAAAATTTTTGAAGGCCACCCCTGTAAAAGTCCCATTCTCTGTAGGAGGACTAAAGGGCTAAATTTACTCCCCTCGTTAGCTTTTAAAAATAGCAGATGTCTTTCAGCATTCAGCCTTAAACACACACACACACACACACACAGGGAGACAACCACACATCCCCTACCCCCCAAAAAAACAACACACAAACACACACCACGCCAGCCCCCACAACTCCACATCCTTCGATTCTGATGTACAGTTTGAAACCAATCAATAGCGGCCTAATAATAGTCAGCACGCTGTGTAATTTTTATATCATTAGTTCTCATTTTCCGCTCCCTATGCATCTCTCCCACCGCCGCGCCCCCCCCCCCCCCGAAAAAGCTTACAACGGCCTCGTAAAGTTTATTTAGTATTCTATGAATTCCTAATCAGTTTCATTTCATAATGATTCAGCGGCGGCCGTCCGCCAGGGCTCGGGTGTCAAAAAATCAATAAAACCAACACCGTTTTTCCTGATGGAGTCTGCAAAAGGATCTATTGTGGGAGAATTATGATTTATGTCCCGGGCTCCTGCAAGGCAGCCGCAAAACCGCGCGCCCCCAAAAGCTGAGATGTTCGCCAATAATGATTTATATGCAGCAGGACTCTCCTGGTCTTGTTTGCACACCCCCGTGTACATACACACACAGACACATTTGTATGCCATTGTTCCCCGCGCACACACCTGCAGGTAGGGCTTTGCAGAAAAACAGAGGGTGTGTATTTTCTTTGGGATATGGATTTGATGGGGTTCAGCGGCTCTTCTTTAAGGGAAGACCCTTCCCAAGGGCCAAAAACTGCAAAATGGCGGCCACAAGCATCCTGGGGAAGCCCTGCCCTCCCCAAATTTTTGAGCACAATGGGGCTTCGTTTGCATGCTTGTGGCTGCCATTTTGATTTTTTTGACCTCCGCCTGGGTGCCTGAGGAAAGATCGAGCTAGAAAGAAACTGGATGTGAAGGAGTGTGATAAAGCAGTAGAGGTAGTCCTCGATTTACAAGAGTTTGTTTATTGACCGTTCGAAGTTGCAACGACAATGAAAAAAGTAACTTAAGACCGTTTTTTACACAAACATTACTAACATCCCAGTGGTCATGTGATCAAAATTCAAGACGCTTGGCAACTGACTCATACTTATGACGGTTTCAGTGTCCCGGGGTCACCTGATCCGCTTTTGCGGCCTTCTGACAAACAAAGTCAATGGGGAAGCCAGATTCGCTTAACAACCGGGTTCTTAACAACTGCAGTGATTCGCTTAACGCCTGTGGCAAGGAAGGTCGTAAAATGGGACCAAGCTCACTTAACTTCTGCTTAGCCACAGAAAGTTTCAGCTCAATTTTGGTCATAAGTCGAGGACTACCTGTAAGCAGCAACATTTCAGGGTAAATAGTGCAGGGTGAGGACATTAACACCATTTTAGATCGTCCTCGACTTATGACCAGTGACCGAAAGACCATTCGAAGCTACCTGAAAAGTGGAGCTTAAAACCTGGACCCGAAACTCCAATGGTCAGCCACCCCCCCACCCCCTACCCCACAATCACACGACTGCACTTCAAGTGCTTAGTGCATTTCTTTTGTTGGCAGCGTCCCGTGGCCAAAGCAAAGTTAATTTTAATGTTCTAAGCTAATGCCAAGATATAAAACCTTAACATCATAGTTAAAATCCCAAAAGTGCTTTTTTTTTTCAGGAGGCAACTGGACTTTCTGGTTTTTCTGTTTAAATCCTTCCATTCCTCCACCATTCAGTCAGAGCTGATGAAGCTTCTGGGACGAGAAGTAAGACGTCTTCAAAAGAAAAACCAGAAAAATCCAGATTATACATGATGTTCTCTTATTATAATTTGGCATTGGAAAAAAAAATAATAAGTTCGTTGAATGAGGCATGTGAGCCTTTCACGATCCTTGTCTGGGAGTAGCGCGAAACCTAATATATAAATTAAAAGAAAAATAAAATCAGCATGGCCCTAGTGAGAGGTTTTGCATTAAAAAAAAAAACCCTGCTTTGAAATGGGATGGGATTGAATCATGTATCAATATAGCCCACGGTCGCTGAAGCCTGACGATTATCTCCGGATGGTTGTGAATTGCAGCATTTATTTTACCCGTGGACAAAGGTGAAATCGGTTATCGTTCCTGTTCTTCGGATGTTGTGTTTTGCATATTTTCCTTGCTCCAGCCCATGGGGATGTTTTAATTTTACCTGCATTTGCATTAATGTTCACAAGATGGCTTATAATGGCATTGCGTTGTAAATGGAACATCTTCAACTGCTTTGTTTCATTTGACAGACTCCAGTTTGCAAAGCAATGCCCAAAATGTTCCTGATCCACTTTTGAGTATGGCTTGCAACTTAAAACAGCGATATACGAATAAATAACATCGGCGTGGCCATATTTACAAGAGGCGCGCCTCATAAAGAGCAAGCCAACGTAATTTTGAGGCCTCGCTGCAGTGCGATTATAGCCATCGATCCTCACTACGGGCCTCGCCATGATACAATTCTAGCCACTAATGCAATTATAGCCACTAGGGCACTGATGATATTCCCTAGTTGGGTAATGAAACATTTGCAAGCAAAACCACCAAGCTCAGAGGAGGCCTCAGACTAAGATCATGAAATCTATTCTACTTGTTATTTAGGAGTGATTCTTATTTGAGAATAGAATAGAATAGAATAGAATAGAATAGAATAGAATAGAATAGAATAGAATAGAATAGAATAGAATAGAATAGTGTTGGGTTTCAAAAAAGTTTTACTATCGGTTCTGTGGGTGTGGCTTGGTGGGTGTGACATGGCTTGGTGGGCGTGGTTTGGTGGGCATGACAGGGGAAGGATACTGTAAAATCTCCATTCCCTCCCCACTCCAGGGGAAGGACACTGCAAAATCCCCATTTCCTCCAAATCAGCTGGGACTCGGGAGGCAGAGAATAGATGGGGGCGGAGCCAGTCAGAATTTTTACTACCGGTTCTCTGAACTACTCAAAATTTCCGCTACCGGTTCTCCAGAACTGGTCAGAACCTGCTGAAACCCATCTCTGAATACAATACAATACAATACATGCAATGCAATACAATACAGCTGGAAGGGACCTTGGAGATCTTCTAATCCAGCCCCTTCTCAAGCAGGAGATCCTATACCATCTCAGACAAGTGACTGACCAGTCTCTTCTTAAAAACCTACAGTGATGGATTATGCACAATTTCTGGTGGCAAGTTGTTCCACTGGTTAATTGTCCCCAATGTTAGGAAGCTTCTCCTTAATTCAAGGCTGCTTCTCTCTTTGATTAGTTTCCAACCATTGTTTCTTGTTCTACCTTCTGGTGCTTTGGGGAATAATTTGACCCCCCTCTTCTTTGTGGCAGTCCCTCAAATATTGGAATATTGCTATCATGTCCCCCCTAATTCTTCTTTTCTTTAGACTAGCCAAACCCAAAACCTGTTTGTTTCTTACTATGTCTGGTGGTGCTGGAGAAGACAAGCACAGTTAATAGGGAAGTCAGACTCACTTAACAGCCGTGTCACTGACTTCACAACTGCAGTGATTCACTTAAGAACTCTGGCACGAGAGGTCATAAACTGGGGCAAAAGCCACATAACCAATGTCTCACTTCCCAACAGAAATGTTGGGTCATAAGCCGAGGACTACTTGTATGTCATTTCCATGTGAGTGTCCAAGCTGAATGGTGGCCATTAATTTGTCCAATGACAAATCTGCACAAAGAAATATTTGTAACTAACATTAAAGGTAAAGGTTCCCCTCGCACGTATGTGCTAGTCGTTCCCGACTCTAGGGGGCGGTGCTCATCTCCGTTTCAAAGCCGAAGAGCCAGCGCTGTCTGAAGACGTCTCCGTGGTCATGTGGCCGGCATGACTCAATGCCAAAGGGACATGGAACACTGTTACCTTCCCACCAAAGATGGTCCCTATTTTTCTACTTGCATTTGTTTACCTGCTTTCGAACTGCTAGGTTGGCAGCAGCTGGGACAAGTAACGGGAGTTCACCCCATTACGTGGCACTAGGGATTCGAACCAACAAACTGCCCACCTTTCCATCGACAAGCTCAGTGTCGTAGCCACTGAGCCACCGCATCCCTTGTAACTAACTTTACTAAAAACTAAAAGCACTATTTAAAACAAAAGCAGAGACATCGTCTTACTGGCAAAGATCCATATATTGTCAAAGTTGTGGATTCCTCGGGAGTCATCGATGGCTGTAAGAGTCGGACCACAAGGAAGACTGAGCACCAAAGAATTGAGGCTTTCCAATTGGGGTGCTGGGAGAAGACCCTTGAGAGCCCCTTGGACTGCAGGGAGATCCAATTTATCCATCCTCAAGGAAATCCACCCTGCCTGATCTTTGGAAGGAGCCATCCTGAAGCCCGAAGCTCAAATACGTTGATCATCCAGGCCAAGTTTGAATCATGGCAACTGGACCAAACTTCGTTAATCTGAAGCATTTGGTTGCTCATCCAAGCACCTTCATCAGTCATAAGGAGCCTTGGTGGCGCAGCGGACTAAAGTGCTGTTAAAGTAGCACTTAGCTGCCAGCTGCCTGCAATTACTGCAAGTTCGAATCTCACCAGGCTCAAGGTTGACTCAGCCTTCCATCCTTATGAGGACCGGGATTGTGGGGGCAATAAGCTGACTTTGTATATAAAAAAACACCGCTTGGGGGGGCCAAAAGCCCTACTAAGCAGGTATATACAAAAGTATGAAGGCTATTACTTAACGCATTGTAAGCTGCCCTGAGTCTCCAGAGAAGGGCGGCATATAAATCGAACCAATAAATAAATAAATACATACATAAATAAATAAATAAATAAATATTGCAAGTCATTTTCTGGAGAAACCCCTGACGTTGGTTTGGCAAGAGTTCAGTGGTGGGATTCAAATAATTTAACAACTGGTTCTCTGCCCTAATGACCAGCTGGATGGTGGGCGTGGCCAGGGGTGTGACAGGCAGCACTTGGCATCCTGCACCACCCTGGGAGCAAAAATGGGCCATGGGGGGGGGAGAATGTGCCCCGCACCCCATTTTGGACCTAAGAGGCCTACCTGAAGCCTCCTGGGAGCTAAAACAGACTGTGGGGGAAGCGTGCCGCATCTCCCTGCACCTGTTTTGAACCTAGGAGGCCTCCCTGCACTTACCTGGGAGCCAAAATGGGGCACGTGGGAACTCCTGAAAGGGGTGGGGTGGGAAGGGGTCAAATGTTTCCTCAAAAGTTGGTATTCTTTTCTTAGATCTTTCACTCTTCTTGGAACTTGTTTCAATGCCACTATATCCCTACCTTTATATTGTATCATTGTGTTCCTCATGAGTTGCAAGAAATCTGGGTTTTTTGGTAAATTTTGCTCTTGACTGTTGCTTGGAGAATTGCACGCCTCAGCTTAACAAAGTTCGCTCCAATTGCCATGATTCAACACTTTAAACCCTGAAGCTCAAACACTTTGGTCACCTAATGAAAGGAGAGGCCTGATTGGAAAAGACCCAGATGTGGGGAAAGATGAAAGGCTGAAGGAGAAGGGGACGGCAGAGGATGAGATCGTTGGAAGGTGTCATCGACACAAGGAACGTGAATTTGGGCAAACTTTGGGAAACAGTGGAGGACAGAGCCCCCCAGTGTGCTGTGGTCCATGGGATCGCAAAAACTTGGACACAACTTAGCAACTGAACAATAACAACAGCTATAGGGTTCCGGGCTCAATAGTAGTAACTGTGAGAGGGATCTTGGAGTCCTAGTGGACAACCAGTTAAATATGAGCCAGCCGTGTGAAGCAGCTGCCAAAAAAGCCAACACAGTTCTAGGCTGCATAAACAGAGGGATAGAATGAAGATCACGTGAAGTGTTAATACCACTTTATAATGCCTTGGTAAGGCCACACTTGGAATACTGCATTCAGTTTTGGTCGCCACGATGTAAAAAAGATGTTGAGACTCTAGAAAGAGTGCAGAGAAGAGCAACAAAGAGGATTAGGGGACTGGAGGCTAAAACATATAAAGAACGGTTGCTGGAACTGGGTATGTCTAGTCTGATGAAAAGAAGGACTAGGGATGGCATGATAGAAGTCTTCCAATATCTTCCAATAGCGTTTTTCAGGTTGTTTATGAGCCAAAAAATGGCCTGTTTTTTGGCTGTTTTCGGCCATTTTTCAGGGCGTTAGGGGGAACATTTTCAAGGTGTTTTCAAGGTGTTTTTGGTGCAAAAAACGGCCTGAAAATGCCCCAAAAAACAGTCACATGTGCACCAGAAACCAAAAGAGCAGCTGCCGACGGTGCACATGCCCACAGAGACAGCTCTGTGTGTCACCTCTGCCACGCATGCCATAAATTCGCCATCATGGGTATAGGGTTTCTTCCCTGAGTAAGGGTTGGACCAGAAGACCTCCAAGGTTCTTTCCAACTCTTTTATTCTGTTCTGTTCTGTTCTGTTCTGTTCTGTTCTGTTCTGTTCTGTTCTGTTCTGTTCTGTTCTGTTCTGTTCTTCTATTCTAGTCTATTGACAATTTTAGAGTACCAGTTATAGTGTAAATTTATGGATACGTGATGGAATGTAGCAAGGATTCTTAAGAGAATCACTGCAGGAGACGTTGAGTTCTAGAGCAATGAAAGCTGGTTGGTGACCTTGAACGAATCACCAGGAGACAGTGAGTTCTAGTACCGCCTTAACCATGAAAGCTGGCTGGTGTCCTTGAGCCCATGAAAGCTGACTGGCTGACCTTGAGCCAATCACCGGGAGACTGTGAATTCTAGTCCCGCCTTAGCCATGAAAGCTGGCTCGCTGATGTTATCTCAATTATCAGGAGACTGAGAGTTCTAGTCTCGCCTTAGTCATGAAAACCAGCTAGATGACTTTGGGTCAATCACTTTCTATCAGTCCTGCCTACCTCACAGGGTTGTTATTGTGGGGAAAATAGGAGGAAGGAAGGTGTTTTTGGATATGTTCACCGCCTTGGGTTATTTGTTAAAGTAATAAAGACGGGATACAAATCAATACATAAAATAACTCCTGTCAGCATTTCACGCTGCACTTACTCTAATGCTGACATAAGAAGGAGAAGCGGAGGCATCTGGAAAGGGACAGTTGACTCTTCACCTACTTATTTTCCCTGGAGAGCATATCACCTAGGAGATGGCATGGGAGGGGGGAAATTCCTTTGAGTGGGAGCAGTAGATTAGGGGCAGAGTGACTGGGAAGATGGCCAATGAGTGCAGAGGAGTGGGGAGAAGAAAAGGAGGGTTTGGGCTGAGGAAGCCAGAGTTGGCTGCGATGAGTCGGAGTTAGAATGTTCGTGCTTAATAAATAAGAGGGTTTTTTTCATCAAAGACTTTGTTTGAAATGCAATTTATTTGAGACGGCTTCGAAACCTGACATCTCCCACATCCTGAAGTGGTATAGGGTTTCCTGCCTAAGCAGGGGGTTGGACTAGAAGACCTCCAAGGTCTCTTCCAGCTCTGTTATCCTATCCTATCCTATCCTATCCTATCCTATCCTATCCTATCCTATCCTATCCTATCCTATCCTATCCTATCCTATCCTATCCTATCCTATCCTTGAGCCTCATGTTTTTCCTGCCCAATTGCTGAATTGTGCATTTCTCTCTGTTTCTTTCAGTTTAGATTCTTCTGCCTCTTCTCCCTTTCACCTCCTAGCTTTGCAGATGGCAAGTTACTGGTGACTTTCCTTCACATCATTGTCTGCCTGTTATTTTAAACTTAACCAGCTGATGCTGCCAATTTTCAAGGGCATCCTCCAACACCTTCCCCTCCCCCCCTCCATTCTCATGCACACCCACAGGTTCACACACACCCCTATGGAAATCCCTATCAATTGGCCACCAAGAGTTCCTTCAACTGTGCCAAGGGTTAAACCTCTTCCCTGATGTTGCAATAAAGATAAATTACACATAAAAATAGCAACCATTGGCAGAATGCAAACTGGCTCTTGGCGGTACGAAAACCAGAGTGGGGGGAAGGAAGAGAGAGAGAGAGAGGGAGGAAGAGGGAGGGGGGAAAGAGAGACACAAAGAAAAAGGGATGGAGAACAAGAGAGGGGAGGGAGAGAGGGAGAGAGAGAGAAGACAGAGAGGAAGAGAAAAGAGGAAGAGAGAAAGAAAGAGAGGGAGATGGAGAATGGGAGTGAAAGAGGAGTGAAAGAGAGAGAGGAAAAGAGGAAGAGGGGGAAGAAAGAGACAAAAAGAAAGAGGGATGGAGAATGAGAGGGGGAGAGAGGGGGAGAGAGGGAGGGAAGAGAGAGGGAGAGAAGGAAGAGAGAGAAAAATAGAGAGATAGGAAGAGGAAGGGGGAAGAGAGAAAGAAAGAGAGAAGATGGAAAATGGGAGTGAAAGAGGAGTGAGGAAGGGAGAAAGAGAGAAAGAAAGAGAGAGGGGGATGGAGAATGGGAGTGAAAGAGAGGAGTGAAAGAGAGAGAAGAATGGAGGAAGAGAGAGAAAGAGAGAGAAAGAGGGGGAAGAGAGACAAAAAGAAAGGAATGGAGAACGAGCGGGGAAGAGAGGGAAGAGAAGGGGTGAAAGGGAGAGAGAGAGAAGTGAGAGAAAAATAGAGAAAGGAAGAGAAAGGGGAAGAGAGAAAGAGAGAGGGGGGATGGAGAATGGGAGTGAAAGAGAGGAGTGAGAAAGGGAGAGAGGAAAAAAGAGGGGTTAGAGAGATACAAACAGAAAGGGATGGAGTAAGAGAGAGGGGGAGTGAGAGAGGAAGAGAAGGGGAAGGGAGAGATAAATAAAGAGGAAGAGAGAGGAAGCAAGGGGGAGAAAGGGGGATGGAGAAAGGGAGTGTGAGAGAGAGGGAGTGAAAGAAGAGAGAGGAAGAGAAAGAGAGGGAGGGATAGAGAAAGGGAGAGGGAGAGAGAGATAGTGGGAGTGAGAGAGGGAGGGAGGGGAAAGAAGAGGGGAAGAGAGAGTAAAAGAGAGGCAGGGAAAGATAAAGGGAGGGAGAGAGGGAGGGACAGAGAGGGGAAGTGTGTGTGTGCGTGTGTGTGTGTGAGTGAGTGAGTGAGAGAGAGAGAGAGAGAGAGAGAGAGAGAGAGGAGCTGGTCTTTGTATCTTAAAGTGCAGCCAGTTGTAAAAGCCGAAAGAAAAGGAAGTGTGTGAGATTTCCCAGCACACATTATCTAAGTGAGCGTCCATATTTTACGGTGACACCAGCTTTGAGACTCATTTCCTTGAGTTAAGTAGCACAGGGTGAAGTATCTTCTACACGCTTACTGACTATTCATCTGAAGCCGTATCCTGGGCATTTAACCTGGAGCGCGTGTTGATGTATGATCAAATCAGAAGAAAAAGGCCAGGCTGCTTAACCCTCTCCTTCTAGAGTTGCACTTAATGAATGTCACACAGACCCACAATAGAAATGACGGGCCATCCCTCCTAGTAAATATCTTTGCGGCTTCGGCCGCCACAAAGATATGGAGAAATATGCTGAAGACATTCAGGAAGCCTTCGACAAAATGCCCGCAAAATTCTCTCTCTCTCTCTCTCTCTCTCTCTCTCTCTCTCTCTCTCTCTCTCTTTTCTCTCTGTCTTTCTTTCTGTCTTTTTTCTCTCTTTCCCTACATCTCTCTCTCTCCCCCTCCTTTTCTTTCTTTCTCTGTCTCTTTCTCTACCTCTCTCCCTATTTTCTCTCTCTTTTGCCCTCTCTTTCTCTACCTCTCTCTCGTCTCTCTCTTATCATTTTTTCCCCTACCTCTCTCTCTCCTTTTCTCTTTCTCTTTCTCTCTTTCTCTCTTTTTTCTCTCTTTCCCTACCTCTCTCCCTTTTTTCTCTTTCACCCTATCTCTTTCTCTACCTCTCTTTCTCTCTTCTCTCTCTCTTCTCTCTTTTTTCTCTTTCCCTACCTCTCTCTCTCCTTTTCTCTTTCTTTCTCTTTCTCTCTGTCTGTCTGTCCCTTTCCCTACCTGTCTTCCTTATTTCTCTCTTTCACCCTCTCTCTCTCTACCGCTCTTTCTCTCTTCTCTCTTTTCTCATTTGTCTTTTTTCTTTTTCCCTACCCCTCTCTCTCTTCTCTTTCTTTCTTTCTGTCTGTCTCTCTGTCTCTGTCTCTTTCTGTCTTTTTTCTCTTTCCCTACCTCTCTCCCTTATTTCTCTCTCTTTCACACTCCCTTTCTCTACCATTCTTTTTCTATTCTCTCTCTTTTCTCTCTTGTCTTTTTTCTTTCCCTACCTCTCTTTCTCCTTTTCTCTTTCTGTCTTTTTTCTTTCTCTACCTCTCTCCCTTTTCTCTCTCTCTCTCTCTCTCTCTTTGTCTTTCTCTCTTTCTCTGTTGTCTCTCTCTTTTCTTTTTTCTCTTTCCCTACCTCTCTCTCTCCTTTTCTCTTTCTGTCTTTTTTCTCTTTCTCTACCTCTCTCCCTTTTCTCTCTCTCTCTCTCTCTCTCTTTGTCTTTCTCTTTGTTTTCTCTCTCTTTTCTTTTTTCTCTTTCCCTACCTCTCTCAGTTTCTCTTTCTTTCTCTTTCTCTCTCTCTCTTTCTCTTACTGTCTTTTTTCTTTCTCTACCTCTCTTTTTTCTTCCTCCCTCTCTTTCTCTCCCTCTCTTTCTCTCTTCTTCTCTCTATTTCTTTTCTTTCTTCCTTTCCCTCCCCTCAAACATTCTTTCTCCCTCCTTGTGATTACACACCTGCCTTCCTCCCCAAAGTCATTCTAAGCTTATTGCGCCTTGCATGGAAAAGTTTTGAAGCATTTTAAAAAAAAATCTGTAGTGATTGAATAGCAGAATAATAAAATTGGAAAGGACCTTGGAAATCTTCTAATCCAGGGGACTCCTATACCATTTCAGACCAGTGGCTGTCCAATCTTTTCTTAAAAACCTCCAGTGTTAGAGCACCCATAACTTCTGGTGGCAAGCTGGTCCACTGGCTAATTGTTCTCACCATTAGGAAATTTCTCCTTAATTGGAGGTTGCTTCTCTCCTTGCTTAATTCCCCCCCCCCCCCCCCGTTGCTTCTTCTCTGGCCTTCAGGTGCTTTGGACAATAAGTTCCCCCTCTCTTCTTTGTGGCAGCCGCTCAAATATTGGAAGACTGCTATCATTTCACCCCGATCTTTCTTTGATGTCTTTCTTCAGACCTCACAAGAAGGTGGATCCGCTGGAGAGAAGCAGTGTACAAAAAAGAGAGTCTTGATGGAGGCTACTCTCTTGCCATCAAAAGCCCCACCCCTTTGACACGCAAGATGCATGTACCACACATTAAGACAAGGACCGGCTGTAGTTTAGCATGGACAAACCACAGATAGTCCTCAACATAGGACCACAATAGCGCCCATAATTTCTGTGGCTAAGCAAGACAGTGGTTAAGTGAACCTTGCCCCCACTTTATGACCGTTGTTAAGTGAATCACTGCACCTTTTAAGCTGGCTGTTCGGTGAATCTGGTTCCCCCATGCACTTTGCTCATCAGAAGTTCGCAAAAGGTGGTGCCGTGCCCCCTTCGGAGCCTAAATCTGCGGAGGAGGATGAGCCAGAGTTGGAGCCCATGGAGATCAAGGGGGCGGCTTCATTGGCTTCAGAGGAATGTGGGAAACAGCAGGCCGAGGCAGCCCAGAGCCCCTCAGGATTGGGACAGCTTGTTAGCAGGGAGGAACGGGGGCAGGATGACCAAGAGAGGGCAAGCAGTGGATATGAGGAGTGACAAAGCTCAGGCGACGAGCAAGGACTGCCCTCTCCTGATCCCCGAGCACAGAGAGTGGAGAGAAGGCGGGAACGGCGCAGGCCCACCAAACAACTCAGGAGGAGACCGCCCCACTCCTCTTCACAAGGCACACCTGGGGACTGAGATTTAAGGAGACGCTGTCGGGAGGGCTGTTTGTCGGAAACAAATGCTGAATATGTAGTTTTGTGTGTGCTGTTAAAGACATTTGGAGTTTGCAGGACTGCTTGCTTCGTGGACTCAGTGCCTTGTTCCCGACTTCATGGACTCCTTGTTTGTTCTTTGCTTCGTGGACTCACTGTTTGTTCCTTGTTTTGTCGACTCATTTCCCTGCTCCTTTGTTTTGCTGGACTACGCGCAGTGTGTGTGTGTGTGTGTGTGTGTGTGTGTGTGTGCACGTGCGTGCGTGCATGCACACACATTTTGCTCTGGGACTTGCCAAGAATGCAGGAGAATTTGGGGAATTTTGGAGCATTAAAGGGGAATTTGAATTCTCAGCTGGCTGCGTAGCCTTCATGCCTTCTCCTGGGTCACATGACCCCGGGACTCTGCAACCGTCATAAGCAGTGGTGGGATTCAGCCTGTTCGCACCTATTCAGGAGAACCGGTTGTTAACTTCCTAAGCAGTTTGGAGAACCGGTTGTTGGAAGAAATCTTATTTTGTTTTTTTTCTACTTTACAGGACTAATCCTGTAAGGAACTGAAACATTCTGGTGTTGTTTCTAGCCTAATCTTTATTGCCCTGCTTATAGAAACTGCCTCTCTGGTTAACCCTTATTACATTGAAACAGCTAAGTCGAAGCATCCATCAACATGAGTGATGTTGAGTTGGCCATGCCCACACAGTCACATGACCACCAAGCCACGCCTACCCAGTTGGTCATTAGGGCAGAGAACTGGTTGTTAAATTATTTGAATCCCACCACTGGTCATAAATGCATACCAGTTGCCAAGCGTCTGAATTCTGATCACGTGATCATGATGTTGTTCAACAAATCTGACTTCCCACACTAATTTCGCATGTCTGAAGGTGGCAAATGGCAATCACAGGATCTCGGGATACTGCAACTATCCTAAATACATGCCAGTTGCCAAGTGCCCAAATTTTGATCTTATAACCATGGTGGTGTTGCAATGGTCATGAGGATCAGGGGCAAGTCCCTTTTTTCAGTGCCATTGTAACAGTCACTAGATTTTTTTTTTAATTTGATTTATATGCCACCCTTCTCCGGAGACTCAGGGCGGCTTACAAGGCGTTAAGCAATAGCCTTCATACTTTTGTATATTTATACAAAGTCAGCTTATTGCCCCCACAAACTGGGTCCTCAATTTACCTACCTTAGAAAGGATGGAAGGCTGAGTCAACCTTGAGCCTGGGGAGATTCGAACCAGCAGTAATTGCAGACAGCTGGGTTTTAATTACAATGCTTAGTCTGCTGAGCTATCCAGGCTCCTGGATAGCTCCTAGATGGTTGTAAGTTGAGGACTCTGCTAAACAACTAATTCCCACAACACTGTCAAACTATTTAGTAAGACTGTATTGCTATTATTTTTTTGCTGACTACAGGCATTACAGTTCAGATATTTACTACATGCTTGTAGTTTTATCCCTTCCGATAATTGCACTGTTTTTTTTTAACGTCCTGAAATTTAAATGCCCACGTCTGCGATGATAAGCTGCTATCATCACGTGCGTGTGTGGGTGGATCTGCTACCATCCGGGGTTTGTGAACCAACTACTGTTTGTTTGGTAAGAGTTTGTTTGGAGTTAACCGGTAAAGACTAGGACTGTTTAGAAGACTACGCGATTGTTTATTTTCCCATTATAAAGAAACCTTTTGATAACACCAGTTTGTAGTATCTCTATCTCATTGCTCTCAGCAACGTTTCTCTGTGCACTTTACTCTGCTAGTTGTTACACAACAACAATATCCTTAACATTTCCTATTACCTATCTCTTTTTCTACTTATGACTATAACTTTGTTGCTTGTATCTTTACGATTTATACTGTTTTATTTAGTATCCTAGGATGATTTATGTTGATCGCTTATTTAGTATCCTGTTACTATCACTAAGTGTCGTATCTTATGATTTTTGATGAATGTATTTTTACAATGATGATGATCATGATTTATCACTTATAGCTTTTACGTACACTGAGAGCGTATGCACCGGAGACAAATTCCATGCGTGTCCGATCACGCTTGGCCAATAAAGAATTCTATTCTATGTGTTTTTGAAAAGATCTGAAGCTGCCAGTTTCCATGGGACACCCTAAAGCGCACAACAATTGCAATAGATTTTCCTGTAACAGAAGAATCTGATCCAGTTGGTTTTTCTTTGAATAAAAACCTGCCCAGACCCACCACCAACCCTCCCCTCCGGACAAAGACTACGAGAGATTGTAAAGTTCTCCATGAAAACAGGATAGTCATTATGGATGGTTGGTAAGTTGGCTCAGGTTGGATTGATGGATGGGTCAATTGCTTTAAAAAAAGGAAGAGTTTAAACTGGAGAAGTTACATTAAAAAAAAAAACCTACCCTGGGGAAATTTGTCCAACCAAGAAAGCATTAGAAGTTATATCCAAAAGTGATTGTTAAGGAAGGGAAAGTTACAGACCAGAATGGATGTGGATTTTTTTTTTTAATAGATTGAAAGTTCTTTTTTTAAATGATAGATCCTGGGAAAAAAAATGCACAGGGTAAAAAGGGACTGTATTTATATGTCTACAATCCCAAGGATGGCTGCTTTGCGCCTTCAGCTGTTCTGTTGCAGATTTCAAGGTCATATCAAAAGCTCTTGATAGCAACTGCTCATTAAGATACATTAAGGGGTAACACATATTTTGCCAAAGTGGGAGTACTGCAGGCTAACTCTGCCCAAAGTCAGGAGTTCGATCCTAGCCAGCTCAAGGTTGTCTCCGCCTTCAATCCTTCCGAAGTCGGTAAAATGAAGATCCAGATTGTTGGGGGCAATTTGCTAACTCTGTAAAGCAAATACAGCTTAGAGAGTGCTGTAAAGCACTGTAAAGTGGTATATAAGTCTAAGTGCTATTGCTATTGCTATTGCTATTGCTATTGCTATTGCTATTGCTATTGCTATTGCTATTGCTATTGCTATTGATTCATTCATTCATTCATTCATTCCATCTCCTACTTATTAGATTTTAGAGCCAAAGCTTTTCCAGAAAAGAAGGGAGCCTGCCCGCTGGCGCCCAGGCGCCCTGGAGGAGGAGGTGGCGCCCAGGCGCCCTGGAGGAGGAGGTGGTAGCAGGGCGCCTGGAGGAGGAGAGAGCGGAGCGCCAGAGCCATTGGCAGAGGCCAGTGGACTTGTTAGTGGCCAGCGGGGGGGATTTCATCTTGGAGGGCTTTGCCAGGAGATTGAAGCCCATTTGGGTCTCACTGGACTGGCCCCCATGGAGTTGCTGGTGGTGAGGCCTCCTCCACCGATTAAGGTGGACTTCGATCAGGGGCCAATTTTTACCACCTATACTATCCTGTTCCCAATGGGGCCCCCCGTCTGTCCTTTATTGGCCCTGAATTCATCAGCCCCTCCTCCGCCTTTATATACTTGTCCGTACACTCCCGGAGTTGTCTTTTGATCTGACTTACTGACCATCTTCCTGACTTACTGACCATCTTGCTGCTTGACCATCCTGCTGACTGACCATCTTGCTGTGACCATCTTGTTGACTGGCCGGACTGGAGAACAGGGCAGTCATTGGAGGATTTTTGGAGCCGGTTCTTTATTATTATCTACCCTGAGGGGGTGTTGTATTTTTTTAGGACAGTATGGCCGGACCTCTGTGAGAGAGTGGCCCTGCCTTTTTCCAACTTACTGGACCTTTAAAACGAACCACAGTGAGAGGGTGGTTTGACACCCCCCAGTTGGGCAGAACCTAGTGACTTTAATCGCTACTGTGAGAGGGTAGCGAGGACTCTCCTGATCGACTTGCCCCGCCCCTGGACATTGTTTTATCACTGCGGACCCGAGCCATGTTTTTTATCGTCCTCTCTGCCTTTATATTGTTCTGGATGTATTCTAGGTCCATGCTTCTTGCCCTGCGAGATTCCCCCCTCTCGCAGGCCTGGCCCTCCATGTTATCGAGGGCCTACCTTAATGACGGGTTTTGGGACCCCGAGAGGTGGCATGTGGCAAAAAGGGGGTTGAGGGGTTTTTTTAAGTTCATTTTTTACTAGAATTTTAAGGGGTTCTGGGGCGGGGGTGGGAGAGGGTTTGGGGGAGAACCCGAATGGGAGAAGGACAGGCTTGGCAGTTTGTGGTGTTATGGGGGGTGTAGACTCTGGAGGTAAGAGGGCTCCTAGAGAGCCCCCTGTCGAGGGTTGGGCTATAGAAACACTGTGTGGGAGGGGCAGATATGGTGTGAGCGGGGGACCATATCATGTGATGGAGGCACGCACTCGCTGTCTTCGAACGATTGCGCGCCCCGGTCCCCGGAGCTATTCCCGTTCCCCAGGTTGTTCGGAGTCTCAGGACCCGAGGCTCCGGCTGCTGCTATGCAATGCCAGGTCCGTTGTGAATAAGGCCCCCCTCATATGTGACCTTCTTCAAGAGGGGGGTGCGGACCTGGCTGGTATTACTGAGACTTGGTTGGGCCACGAGGGCGGGGTTCCCCTCGTGGAGATGTGCCCACCAGGTTTCCTTGCATTTCACCAGCCGAGAGCTCAGGGTAGGGGTGGGGGAGTAGCGGTCATCATTAAGGAAAGTCTGGATCCGAGGGAGGCCACTGTACCTCAGATAGCCGGGTGTGAGTCCATCTTTGTGAGGTGGGGTCCTGGTGGGCGGATGGGTTTGTTAGTCACGTACCTGGCTCCCTGCCGCATGGCAACGACCCTGCCCAAGCTTCTCAATGTTGTAGCCGATGTGGCGATTGGCACCCCCAGGCTTATGGTCATGGGGGATTTCAATCTGCCATCTATCGGTGAAACATCTGAGATAGCTCGAGAGTTCATGGCTTCCATGACGGCCATGGACCTGACCCAGGTAATTCAGGGCCCGACTCACATTGGTGGACACACCCTGGATCTAGTTTTTGTCTCTGGGCAGTGGTTGAGTGGTCTTGATATTGGGGATATAGGCGTAGAACCCTTGTCATGGACTGACCACTCGCTCCTTCGACTTGACTTTCTGACCACTGCACCCCACTGCAGGGAGGCGGAACCGACCAGGTGGTTCCACCCCAGGCGCCTGATGGATCCTGATAGCTTCCAGACGGAGCTTGGGCCATTTCCTGAGACACTGACACGCGACTCGGCTGAGGACCTGGTGGCTGCCTGGGATAGGGCGGCCAGTGGGGCCTTGGACCGTGTCGTGCCTTTGCGGCTCTGACCCGGCGCTGAACCCACTTAGCCCCTTGGTTTACCGAGGAGCTGAGGGAGATGAAGTGCCGGAAAAGACGCCTAGAGAGCGGTTGGAGGGCCAGCCGCTCTGAATCTGACTTGACACTAGTAAGAGCTCATATTAAGGCTTACATAGTGGCGATAAAAGCGGCTAAGTCTAACTACTTTGCCGCTCTTATCGCGTCATCAGATAATCGCCCAGCCGCCCTGTTTAGGGTGACCCGCTCCCTCCTCCATTCGGGAGCGCGGGAGGATCCCTTACAGGGACGTGCTGAGAATTTTGTTCAATATCTGGATGATAAAATAACTCAGATTCGGGATGACTTGGCCGCTGACTGGGTTAGTTCAGGCGGGGTGACTGAGCCTGGTCTTGAGAGTGTTATCTGGGCTGAGTTCGATCCTGTGGCTCCCGAGGACGTGGACAGGATTCTGGGAAGACTGAACGCAACCACATGTTTATTGGACCCGTGTCCCTCCTGGTTGGTGCTGGCCTCCCGGGAGGTTACACGAGGCTGGCTCCAGGAGATTATAAACGCTTCTTTGAGTGAGGGTGCCCTTCCGACCACCTTGAAGGAGGCGGTGGTGAGGCCCCTCCTCAAGAAGCCCTCCCTGGACCCAGCTATTTTAGCTAACTACCGTCCCGTCTCCAACCTTCCCTTTTTAGCGAAGGTTGTTGAGAGTGTGGTTGCGCGGCAGCTCCCCCGGTACCTGGATGAAGCTGTCTATTTAGATCCGCTCCAGTCCGGCTTCAGGTCTGGATACAGCACCGAAACGGCATTGGTCGCATTGGTGGATGATCTCTGGAGGGCCCGGGGTAGGGGGTACTCCTCTATCCTGGTGCTGTTAGACCTCTCAGCGGCTTTTGATACCATCGACCATGGTATCATGTTGCGCCGGTTGGAGGGACTGGGGGTGGGGGGCACCGTTTTGCGGTGGTTCTCCTCCTACCTCTCCGACCGGTCGCAATCCGTGTTGACAGGGGGGCAGTGGTCGACCCCGAGGCGCCTGGTATGTGGGGTGCCACAAGGGTCGGTCCTCTCGCCCCTCCTGTTCAACATTTATGTAAAGCCGCTGGGTGAGATCATCCGTGGTTTTGGGGTGGAGTTCCATCAGTACGCTGATGATACTCAGCTGTACATTTCCACCCCAGACCACCCCAACGATGCCGTGGAAGTGATGTCCCAGTGCCTTGAAGCTGTGCGGGTCTGGATGGGGAGAAACAGGCTTCGACTCAACCCCTCCAAGACCGAGTGGCTGTGGCTGCCGGCGTCCCGATATAGCCAGCTGACACCATCGCTGGTTATTGGGGGCGAATCATTGGCCCCCATGGAAAGGGTTCGCAACTTGGGCGTCCTCCTGGATTCACGGCTGTCTTTAGAGGATCATACGACAGCCATGGCCAGGGGGGCTTTTTATCAGGTTCGCCTGATACGCCAGTTGCGACCCTTTCTAGATCGGGACTCCCTACGCACGGTCACTCATGCTCTTGTCACTTCCCGTCTGGACTACTGCAATGCTCTCTACATGGGGCTCCCCTTGGGGTGCACCCGGAGGCTCCAACTGGTACAGAATGCGGCCGCGCAGGGGATTATGGGAGCGACGGGACGCTCCCACGTGACACCTCTCCTGCGTGAGCTGCATTGGTTGCCGGTGGACTTTCGGGTGCATTTCAAGGTGTTGGTAATCACCTTTAAAGCGCTCCATGGCTTAGGGCCAGGGTACTTACGGGACCGCCTTCTGCCACCAATTGCCTCCCACCGGCCGGTTTGCTCCCACAGAGAGGGCCTCCTCAGGGTGCCGTCAGCCAGACAATGCCGGCTGGCGACCCCCAGGGGGAGAGCCTTCTCTGTGGCAGCACCAGCCCTCTGGAATGATCTGCCTCCAGAGTTAAGAACAATCTCCGACCTCCCGACCTTCTGGCGGGCTTTAAAAACTCATTTTTTTCAGCTTGCCGGCTTAGCCTGATTCCTGTAAATATTTTATCATTTTAGAGTTTTTTATTATCTTTTAATTGAATTTAGTTTTAATTTATGGCCATCTATATTGTTCTTTTATGAAATTTTAACTTTTGTGTGCTTGTTTTTAATCGGCTGTGCACCGCCCTGAGTCCGTAAGGAGAAGGGCGGTATATAAATCTAATAAATAATAATAATAATAATATTATTGTAAGAGGGATCCTTCCTTCCTTCCTTCCTTCCTTCCTTCCTTCCTTCCTTCCTTCCTTCCTTCCTTCCTTCCTCCTTCCCTCCATCCATCCATTCGTCTACGGAGATTCTCAGTCATGCAAGTCATGGTTGTCCCCAAAGGTGCTTTTTCAAAGAGGCAACTGAACTTTCTGGTTTTCTGCTTGGATGAGAAGCAAAATGTCTTTAAAGAAAAACCAGAAAGACCAGTTGCCTCTTTGAAAAAGAATCTCTGGGACATTCATTCATTCGTTCATCCGTTCGTTTGCTCGCTCAGTCGTTCGTTCTCCCACTTACTACATTTTAGAGCCAATGCAAATCTCCAGAAAAGAAAGTTCAGAGGAATTATCTGAATGTTTTTTCAAGACGTCTCTGTCCAATAGATAATTTTACACACATGCACCATGGAGAATACTTTATGAAATTTCCCCCTTTTGGCCTTCTTGTGAGAGCTCAGCAGCAACTCTGAATCCAGCCTAATATCACCCAATATGGTTGAATGAAGCCATGGCTTTCATTACCTCCTCTATTTCGACTTAACCTGCCACCAGCTACAAAGGGTTGCAAGTTAGCCAAATCAAAATAATCCTGTTAATTTTTTTTCCTTCCTCCATTCAGCTCAATAAAAGAGAATTTATTTATTTTTTTTCACATTTCTTTTGCAGAAGAGAATTTTGGTAAAAGCAGACAGCAGAGAGCAGGAGTGTTTTCACACTTAGCTTGGTCCTGTTTTTCTGCTTGGACAATCATCTCACTCCTGGTCTGTGGTCTTCTTGGATTCTCGTACTTCGATTAAACCCCCAAGGAAAGGCCTTGGGAAGAAGAAAAAAATTGCCTGCGAAAGAAGCTTCTGGAAAAACAGAAAACATCAACTGCAATCTTTTCTCTTCAGGAATAAAAGCTCTAAACCATCATTAAAAAGAGATACGAAAGCAATTCTCACTCTACCCTGAAAATAAAGAGGACAAACCCAACGTTTCTTTTGAGGAAACACACTTTTTCAGAAATTGCAAGGTGGATTTGGCCAGATTGTTAGTGCCAATGGACTCTTTAAGTTATTCGAGGGGCGGAGGTGAAGCGAACGATGGAGAAAGACATTTCCAGAATTCGCCAGGAGAATAAAAGTGCTTCTGAAGAAAGTGGGGAGAGGGTGGGAAACGGAAAGCAAAAAGATGCATTTAACATCTGAACCTCATCTTTAAAACAGGTACAAGAATGCATCTCGGCAGCATTTGGCTGAAATTCCCTTTTCCTTTAAAAGAAAAACTCACGTGAAAATATTGAATAATTTGTGCTAGTGAAAAAAATAGAGAATATATACACACACACACACATACACAGGCAAACATATGTAGGAAGCCTCCTTCCTCCCCAGATTAAAATATTTTTATTCTTTTATTTTATTAAAAAGAGGCAGGGTGGACTATTTCCTCTAAAGGAGAAATGGAGAAAAATCAAAGAGAGAAAGCAGCCACAATCTTCCTGCCATAGGAAAACAGCATCTTGAAGAGGCTGGCCTTTAGGAATGGAGATTTGGTATCCATTCGGAAAGACTGGGCCAATCTATTCATAAGCGAAGAGACTCCAAATAAGCAACACAATTAGGCAAGCCAAAGCTGACAAGATTAGCTCAGGCAAAATTTGTTGGGTTTGACCTCATAGGAATTTGGCAATATCCATTAAAATATTAATGGACACCTTCTTACACAGGAACAGGCATCTCAATCACAAAGCTCCAAGAATATATAAAAGCAAACCTATCCCAATGCAGTTTTGTCAGATACCCCAGAAACATGTTGCTGTCACTGAAGCAGGGGTGAAATGTAAAATCTGTTACTACCGGTTCTGTGGGTGTGGCTTGGGGGGGTAATGTGACTGGGTGGGCGTGGCCAATTTTTTTAAAAAAAGACTTTTCAAAGCATTTTTTCTAATGCTTTGAAAAGCCTCTCTGACGATCAGGAACTCAGCTGGGATCATCAGAGAGGCTTTTTAAAAAATGCCTATCAGGCATTTTAAGGGAACTCAGCTGGGATCGTCAGAGACTTTTCAAAGCATTTTTTTTACCATCTCTTCGGCCAAGAGCTTGCAGAAAAAAAATGCTTTGAAAAGCCTCTGAGGATCCCAGCTAAGCTGCGGGATCATCAGAGGCTTTTTTTTCTTTACTTTTAAAAGCGTTTTTTAGCCCAATGTAGAAAAAATGCTTTTAAAAGTTAAAAAAAAGTCTCTGATGATCGTGCGGCTCAGCTGGACTTGGTGAGGGGCGCAGGGATTTTTGCTACCAGTTCTCCGAATCACCCGCCGCCATCGCTACCGGATCGGGCAACCCGGTCCGAACCGGGAGCATTTCACCCCTGCACTGAAGTTTCTGGCATCCAAATAAAGAGAGACCTCCTTTCCTGCAGCCAGCCTCCATTTTATTTCCAGAGTCTTTCTCCCAGCTTGGAACCGGACCAGATTCTTATTCCAAAACATAGTCCTCTACTTAAACTTAAACAGTCACTTAGTGACTGTTTCACTGTTTGAGGTAGTGACACAACTGGTCCTTGCACTTACGACCATCGCATTAACCGTTATAGTCATGTGATCAAAATCCGGGCGCTTGGTAAAGCAGCATGTAGAGCAGTGGTGGGTTCTAACTGGTTTTATTATCGGTTCTCTTTGTATACGCACTTCACTCGCATGGGCGCCAAACTTGCACTCCACGCAAGGGCAGTGGGAATCTGCCCAGCTGATTTGTGGCAATTCACTCTGCTGCACCTATGAGCTGGGCTAAAAAAGAAGAAATAAAGGTAAGAATAATGTGGGGGCAGCCAAATTGGGCCGAACCGGGCTGAACCAGGCTCGGCCGAACCAGGCCGAACCAGGAGGAACTCACCACTGATGTACTGATGATTGGCAACCGGTTCATATTTATGACGGCGGCAGTATCCTGGGGTCCTATGATCAATTTTTGTGACTTTCTGACAAGCACAGTCACAGAGGAAGCCAGATTCACTTAATAACCATTATTACTAACTGGGAGGGGAAAAAATGCAGCGATTCGTTTAACAACTCTGGCAAGCAAGGTCATAGTATGGGCCAAACCTCACTTAACAACTGCCCTGTTTAGCAATGGAAATCTGGGGCTGACGTGGTCGTAAGCCGAGGACCGCCTGCAATCCGCAATGCATTGTGTCTGCAACCCGTTTCCAGCCTCCACTCCACTCCGAGCGACCGAAGTGACAGAAATAAATTGCTAATTTGTCACATTTTTTCCGGCCTTCCTTTTTAATAAGCTCCCGACAGGAAGAGGGGGGCGGAGGGGGGGAGAGGGCGGAGGCAAATAAAACTCAAGGGACACATAAATGATTCTTTGCAGCTTGGCTTTTAATATTGGGGGAAATAATTGCTAATCAAAGCAACCTGCGGTGGAAACGGCACGGGGGGGGGCAGAGGGGGACCCGCCTCGGCATTCCCATCGCTGAATTTTATTGGGAGCCAAAGATGCAGGACACTCATTTCCACCTGACAAAAAAGGAGAAGGAGGAGGAGGAGGAGGAAGGAGATTATCGGGTGATCAAAAAAAGAAAAGAAAAGAAAAATCAAAGACATGTTGTCCTGCAGAGCTGGGGAATGGTGACATGTCTTAGCATGCAGAGAAAACAGACATGCAGCAAGTGTAAATTTACTCTGCACCAGGTGACGAGAGTCAATGTTCAGCTTTTTCTCTGTCTCTCTCTTTTTCATCTTTTATTCCTTTTTTTAAAAAAAAGTATTTTAGCGCAGGGATAGAGAAGGGCAGTTTTGTCGTTTTTTCTTTCCTGCCTTCTGTCGGCACCATGGGGACCATCCAGGACTCACTGGGGTTGAGATTTGATGGTGTCCTCGACGTACGACCACAATCAGGAGCGGAAATGTTTCAGATAAATGTTAAAAAAGGCCTTTGAGTTTTACGGATAAAGGCAGTTTTTAAGTGACTCCTGCTCCATTTGGCAATCTTTCTTGTGGTTAAGTGAATCACGGCAGTTGTAAAATGAATCACACAGTGGTAAAGCGAATCAGGATTTCCCCACCCCCCACCCCCATTGACTTTGCTTGTGGGAAGCTGGCTGGGAAGGTTGAAAATGGCGATCGCGTGACCCTAGAACCGTGATGGCGAACCTATGGCATGTGTGCCATAGGTGTCACACGGAGCCATATTGGTGGGCACGCGAGCATTGCCCTAGCTCACGTCCGGCACACATATGCGCACTGGCCAGCTGATTTTCGGGCCTTCCAAGCCCACCGGAAGTTGGGAAACGGACTGTTTCTGGCCTCTGGAGAGCCTCCAGGGAGGGTAGGGATGGCCGTTTTTGCCCTCCCCAGGCTCCTAGAAAGGCTCTAGACCCTGAGGAGAGTGAAAAATGGGCCTACCAGGCCCACCGTGCCATCGTGTGCCAAAACTGGGGGGAGTTCAGGGAGATGGGGCGCATTGAATTATGGGTGTGGGCACGCACACACACGACCCCCTGTGCTCCCCCTGCTTTTGCCACGCGATGGCAAAAAGGTTAGCCATCGCTGCCCAAGAACAGTGCGGCCATCGAAAATGTGTGCTGGTTGCCTCGATTTTGACTACAAAACCGTGGAGATGTTGCAATGGTTGTTAAGTGCAAACCGCGGTCGTAAATCACTATTTTTCAGTGCATCGCAACTTTGGTCACTAAATGAATGGTTTAAGTTGAGGCAATTGCTAATTTCTCCAACATACAATGCAGGTAGTCCTGTAAAAGTGACTTACGACCATTTTTCACACTTACGACCGTCAAAGCATCCCCACCGCGATTAAAATTCAGACGGTTGGCAACTGACTCAGATTTATGACAGTTGCAGTGTCCTGGGGTCACGTGTTCCCCTTTTGCGACCTTCTCATAACCACAGTCAACGGGGAAGCTAGATTCACTTAGCAACCGGGTTACTAACCTAACAACTGCAGTGTTTCACTTAACAACCATGGCAAGAGAGGTCACGAACTATCATTTCTTTTTTTTTTCTCACACCGGTGATACATTCACAGCACCAACCAAAACACACAGGTCGTCTGTGTGTTCGTTTAGTGACCATTCAAAGTTACCGGAGCACTGAAAAAAAAGTGACTTATGACTGTTTTTCAGACTTATGACCATTGCAGCAGCCCCATGGTCAGGTGATCAAAACTCAGATGCTTGGTAACTGACTCGTATTTATGACGGTCGCAATGTCCTGGGGTCATCTGATCAGAATTTGGATGCTTGGCAACTGACTCAGATTTACGGCAGTTGCGGTGTCCGACCTTCTGATAACCAAAGTCAACGGAGAATCCAGATTCACTTAACCACTGTGGCAAGAAAGGTTGTAAAATGGGGGCAAAACTCCCTTAATATAGGTTTCACTTAGCCACAGTAATTTTTAGCACCATTGTGGTCATAAATTGAAGACTGCCACAAAGAAGAGGGGGTCAAGCTATTCTCCATAGCACGTAAAGGCAGGACAAGAAGCAATAGGTGGAAACTAATCAAGGAGAGAAGCAACTTAGAACTGAGGAGAAATTTCCTGACTTTTAGAACAATTAACCCATGGAACTACTTGCCTCCAGAAGTTGTGAATGCTCCAACACTGGAAGTTTTAAAGAAGTTGTTGGATAACCATTTGTCTGAAGTGGTGTAGGGTTTCCTACCTACGCTGGGGGTTGGACTAGAAGACCTCCAAGGTCCCTTCCAACTCTGTTATTCTATTCTGTTCCTGTACCTTCATCTGCATTTATTGTTTGCAATTCTCAATTTTCATCCATTGTTCTTCATTGCTGGCATCGATGATTCATATCAATAAAATAATTCTTTTAAAAAATCTCAATTATTCTTCCTTCTCTCTCTCTCTATGGCTGGATCGCACGACACCGCAGCCCGCCAAATAAACGTCCATTTATTTATTCATTATTCACACCGGCATTCAAAGGGAGACAGTCCCCAACAGGCCCCTGTTTTCGCCAACTTGGTCAGGGAAAAAAAATCCACTCCGTGCTCCGAACTCCAATATCCAGAGAGGCATTCTTGACCCTTGGCTCCTTGGCGGGGAGCAAGCGGTTATCAGAAGATCGGCTTCTTTTGATAACCTGCTGTGGACATCTGTCCTGGCAGAGTCTAATCAAAGTGGCCCGTCGGACTGTGCCAATTGTGTTCTCGGATTGTGACAAGAATATCGCATTCCCGTTGGGATAACTACTGCCTGTAGAGACGTGGATGGGCTGTCTGGATAGATGGAGAATATGAGTGACAGTTTAATCCAGGTTTCTCTCGGCGCTGGGGTGTGTGCGAGTACAGAGGTGCGTTTTCATTTTTTACAGCTAGAAATCAGGGTTTTTTTTGGCGTTTCCCAACCACAAACCGATTGTTGTTTTTAAAGGAAGGAACGTCCCTTCAGGCTGATGTATGTTCTTCATCCCTTTTTGGTTTCCACATTGACTCGTTTCGGGGAAATGATGTTGGCTAATATTATCCTAATTAAAGGTGAATCAGAGAGCTCTAGGCCACGGGGACAGAAATGGCTGGGTTTTTTTGCTAATTTTCTCTAAGGAAGGACTAACAGATCACCTTTTGAAGTGACAATAAGAGTCCCCCCCCCACCCGAAACCACCCCAAGACAACACGCTGCACAATGCACGATGCACAAAATTATCATAGCACTTCACATTGTGTATATTCAATTGATCCTTATGATTCTTGACGAATGTATCTTTTCTTTCATGTACACTGAGAGCAAATGCACCAAGACAAATTCCTTGTGTGTCCAATCACACTTGGCCAATAAAAAATTCTATTCTATTCTATTGTGAGATGGGCAGTGCACAAATGTGAGGAAGGAAGGAGGGAGGGAGGGAGGGAGGGAGATAGGAAGCTATTGAGCAGGTTCTGACAGGTTCTGGAGAACTAGAAGTGGAAATTTTGAGTAGTTCAGAGAACCGGCAAATACCACCTCTGACTAGCCCCAGAGTGGAGTGGGTATGGAGCTTTTCAAATATCCTTCCCCCAGGAGTGGGGAGGGAATGGGGATTTTGCAGTATCCTTCCCCCAGGAGTAGGGAAGGAATGGGGATTTTGCAGTATCCTTACTCTGCCACGCCCACTAAGCCACACCACACCCACCAAGCCACACCCACAAAACCAGTAGTAAAAAAATGTGAATTCTACAGAAGGAAGGAAGGAAGAAAGGAAGGAAGGAAGGAGGGAGGGAGGGAGGGAGGAAGGGAAGGGAGGGAAGGGAGGGAGGAGTGGGAGAGGAAAGGAGGAGGAGAGGGGAAGGGGAAGAGGAGAGGAGGGAGGAAGGAAGGAGGGAGGGAGGGAGGGAGGGAGGGAGGAAGGGAGGGAGGAAGGAAGGAAGGAAGGAAGGAAGGAAGGAAGGAAGGAAGGAAGGAAGGAAGGAAGGAGCGCCTGCATTTTTCCCAGTCACTTTTCATACAAGATGATAAAAAGAGAATTTGCTAGGGAAATGCTTTCAAAGACAACATTTATTGAATTTTACAGGGATGCAATGATCTTATGCTTCAGGGCCATGTGAGTATGTGGGGAAGTGTCAAACAATCCAAGATGGCAACAGCGACAACACAACGGACGTCCCAATTTAGGCAACGCATGGCACATGTTAAATATGGAGAAACGTCATTTAGGCAGTTATGGTGGCCCTCTTGTCTTGCCCGCTGACACCCCTCCCGCCGCGCGTTGGGACAGGCCACCAAGCTGGAAAGTGTAACATTAAGAAGTTAAAGGTTCTAATACCACTCTATAAAGCCTTAGTAAGACCACACCTAGAATACTGCATCCAGTTTTGGTCACTATAAAAAAGATGTTGAGACTGTAGAAAAAGTGCAGAGGAGAGCAACCAGGATGATGAGGGGACTGGAGGCTAAAACATACGATGAACAGTTTCAGGAACTGGACATGGCTAGTCTAGTGGAGAGAAGAACCAGGGGAGACATGATAGCAGTCTTCCAATATTTGAGGAGCTGCCACTGAGAGGAGGGGGTCAAGCTATTCTCCAAAGCACCTGAAGGCCAGATAAGAGATAATGGATGGAAACTGATCAAGGAGAGATTCAACCTGGAAATAAGGAGAAATTTTATGACTATGAGAACAATCAACCAATGGAACAGAAGTTGCCTTCAGAAGTTGTGGGAGCTTCATCACTGGAGGCTTTCAAGAAGAGACTGGATTGTCATCTATCATAAATGGTGTAGGGTCTCCTACTTGGGGGAGGTTTGACTAGATGACCTATAAGATCCCTTCCATCTCTGTTAATCTATTTTAAAGAAAAAGATGCATTAGAAAGCTTTGATTTTAGAAATGTGTTTAAAGAAAAGTTTAGCATTTTATAAAGGATGGGGAAAAAAGAACATTTTTCCCAGTAAGGTCAAAGAATCTGAAAGAATACTGTGAGCCTTATTAATAAAAATGGTGATATGTCTCTGGAAATTCTCAGTCATCCAGGTCCTCGTTGTCCCAAAGGTGCTTTTTCCAAGAGGCGATGTGGCTGGACTTTCTGGTTTTTCTTTGAAGACATTTCGCTTCTCATCCAAGAAGCTTCTTCAGTTCTGACTTGGATGGTGGGGAATGGAAGGATTCCAGTCAGAGCTGAAGAAGCTTCTGGGATGAGAAGCGAAACGTTTTCAACGAAAAAACCAGAAAGTCCAGTTGCCTCTTGAAAAAAGCACCTTGGGGACAAAAATGGTGATAGTTCCCAGGTAAATTGGAGGATTTTAAGAAGAGATTGGACAACGTCTGAAATGATATAGGACAGTGATGGCCAACCTTTTTGCTGTCGCGTGCCAAAAGTGGGGGGGAGTGTGTGGGGGTCACGCGTGCGTGTGCCCACACCCATAATTCAATGCGCCCTGCCCCTCTGTGCATGCCCACGCAACCCCACCGAGCTCCCCCTGCTTTTGGCACGCGATGGCACGTTGGGCCCAGTAGGACCATTTTTCGCCCTCCCCAGGCTCCAGAGGCTTTCTTGGAGCCTAGGGAGGGTGAAAACGGCCTTCCTCACCTCCCCGGAGGCCCTCTGGAGGCTTGAAACAGTCTCTTTGCTGATTTCCGGTGGGACCTAGAAAACCTCTGGAGACTCGAGAGAGTGAAAAACGGGCCTTCTCTCCCACAGAGGCCCTCCAGAGGCTGGAAACAGCCTGTTTCCCGACTTCCGGTGGGCCCGGAAGGCCCGATAATCAGCTGGCTGGCGTGCGCATGCGTGCCGCAGCTGAATGCTCGCGTGCCCACCAATATGGCTCCGGGTGCCACCTGTGGCACGTGTGCCATAGGTTCGCCAGCATGGATATAGGACGTCCTGCCAGAGCAGGGGGTTGGACTAGAAGACCTCCAAGGTCCCTTCCAACTCTGTTATTGTCTTATTCTGGTCTCTCCTCCAGGACAAGGAAGGATGTCCCATTTTTGACTCATTCCCCCCCCCCACCCCAAAATCTACAAATGGCTTTCTTCCATTCTACAGGCCATGTCATTTTCTAATGTGTTCCCAGTCATAACTTCTCCTCCTGATATTTTTTTGCTATTTTCTTGTACGAAATAGTCCGACATTTGCATTTAAATGGGGAACATTTTCCCCTAAAAGGCACATTTTACAAGCAGTTCCAGGAGAGAGAGAGAGAGAGAGAGAGAGAAAACCCTCACTTCCTTATGCATTTTCCCCTAAACTATGCATTTTTCTGTGCAGATGTTAGCTGGGTCTTGCACTGCGAAATCTGGAGAAGTGCACCCTTGAAAGGATAACTGCCTTTTGGCCTAGCTATTTGTCCCAGGAAATTTGATTTATTCAATTTTCTCTTGCCCCGTTCTTCTTTTCTTTTCTTTTTTTAATTCCTCTTTCCTCCATAAAATGCATGATTCTCCAGATACCAAGACAATTGGAGAATTCTCAGTTTTTCTCCACACGGGCATTGAACAAGATGCAAAAAACTGTTCCCAAACAGTACCATTTGATAGCAGGTTGCAAATTCAGGTCCCTTCTCCCTAATCCTCCTCCTCCTCCTCTTTTAACGACCCCATAATAACCCCTTGCAGGCTGGAGTCCAGGGAACTGAATGGAGCTGAGTGTTTATTGGCCGGATGCCCTTCCTGTTGCCAATGCGGAGTTTTGTTCAGCAAATACATTCTCATTTTGCCCAGAGAGAGAAATATCTGCCTCAACCTAGGATCGAACTCACAGCCTCCTGATTGTGAAGCGACAGCTCCACCTCTAGGCCACCGTATCACTCAGGTTCCTTCTCCCTAATCATCATCATCTTTTTTTAATGACCCCATAATACCTTGCAGGATGAAGTCTGGGGAACTGAATGGTGTTGAGAATTTACTGGCCGGATTCCCTTCCTGTTACCAATGACAGTTTTTCTGAGGAGGTTTTTCCCCAGCAGATGTATTCTTATTGTGCCCAGAGCGAGAAATATCTGCCTCTACCTAGGATTCGAACTCACAGCCTCCTGATTGTGAGGCGAGAGCCTCACCTCTAGGCCAGCGCACCACTCAGGTCCCTTCTCCCTAATAAACCCTCAAATATAGAAACTAGCATGTTAAAGATTTTTGTCACCACTAGTTTTCCACAGGCAAGGACATACAGGCATACAAACTTACAAACAGGTTGCTTAGCAACCGTTCAAAGTCCCCTTTTGTCAGACAGCAACCTATCAGACAGAAGGGGACGCACAACCCTGATCCAGAGTTCTGACAGTCACACACAGTCATGTGACTTCCACCTCAGCTCAGGCCCTCAGCAACATGGCTGCTTTTACAGCTGTCAGCAACTCTCCGAGATCACATGACCTCGGTTTTTTGATGGTTTTGCTAGAAATTGGCCCTGACTTCCGGCTTTCGGCAAAAGAGCGCCTTGAGCAAATCATTAGTTCGCTTAATGACTGCAGCGTTTACTTAACAAACATTGAGAAAATGATTATAAAATTGGGTGGGTTGTGTGACTGACTTGTTTTAAACAACCGTAATGGGTAGGCCTCCGTTGCGGTTGTAACTTGAGACTATCTGAATTCACTTGCAAAGCAGGATAATAGAGCCTGTAATTCCCTTTTTTTCTCACACCCCGTGATACATTCACAGCACCCAACCAAAACATACAAGTAATCCTCAACTTACAACGATTCATTTAGTGGCCATTCAAAGTTACAACAGCATTGAAAAAAAATAACTTTTTTTTTTCATTTCATTAGTGTGATCATTTTTCACACTTGTGCCCATTGCAGCAGCCCCATGGTCAGGTGATCAAAATTCAGATGCTTGGTAACTGACTCGTATTTACGACGGTTGCAATGTCCCAGGGTCAAGATTTCAAAATTCAGACCCTTGGCAACTGACTCATATTTATGACGGTTGCAGTGCCCCCGGGGGTGGGTGTGTGTCATGTGATCCCCTTTTGAGACCTTCTGATAAGCAAAGTCAATGGGATTCACTTAACAACCGTGTCATTCATTTAACAACTTCCATCGATTCACTTAGCAACCGTGGCAGGAAAGATTGCACAATGGGGCAAAAAAAACAAACAAAACTTCAACAAATTTCCTCACTTAACAACAGAACACTTTGGGCTCAGTTGTGGTCATAAAGTTGAGGATTACTTGAAGTCATTCAATGAGCAATTCCTTGCCACTACCTGCAAATGCACCCTTTAAAAGCTTGCCCAAGAGAAAATTCTAAAGAGGAACAGTAGGAACAGTAGGAAAAATGTTTACAAAATAATAAATTTCCTTGGAGTTCATTGTCTCAGTGACACGATGGTGCTGAAAAGCTCCACATGCAACAGAAAGTGGTGAGCAAAACCGAATGGGGAGTTGTGTCTGGCACTTGGCACCCCCATGCAGCACACGCCTGCAAGTACACACATAACTTAATGGTTGGTTTGATGGCTTGGCCTTCCGCTGTGCGGCCACAGAGAGCCAATTTTATCCTGCCCCTAGCTCCCCTAGCCATTCCCCAAACGAAACAAAGGTACCAAAGCAAAATTAGGAATTTCCTGCAGCTCCTTTGCCCAAAGAAAGAATTATCCCTTCAGAGAGATGGCAGTAGGAGATGCCACGCTCTCCTGGCTGCTGAGACAGCATGCATCTTCTGCCAAAATCAGATTCCGTAGACACCGATCACTTCCTAAGCTAGACTCCTGACAGCCGGAGTGTGTGTGAGCTCCTGTGCGGCCATGACACCAGGGAGTGCAAATTGGTGGACGATGGAGAGACCGTTGGGTATAAAGATCTCCAAGAAAACCTCCAGAGAGAGTGACGGCGGCGTCTTGGAAGATTTCCCTTTTCCCGTCTCTGGCACTGTGAGAAGGATGGACGGAACTGTGAATAGAACGCACTTAGCTACACCATGGGTCAACTCTGAAGCGAGCCTGACGGAGGCCATCTTGGAGGTTTCGGTGTTTCCACAACGGTGCTGAGGGATAGGGAGTGGGGAATAGACAGAGCTCGGGTTTTTAGTAGCCAAAACAAAATAGTTTCCCCTGAGAACCAACGACGTTCCCACAGGTGGCTGAAGAGAGGAGAAGTGAAGTTTCCAAGCAATGGACGGCACCTTGACTGTAACATGTGACTGATTGTTTGGGAAAGGGAGGGGGGATTTTTTACTTTTAATTAGGTGAAAACCATGAGAACCTTCAGAGTCGGTTTTCACCGGCCTGTGCCAATATGATATAGCCAATAAACTTGTTCTTTGAGGAACCTGCTTGCCTCAGAAATTCTGTTTGCTATGGGTGTATTATTTGGAACTCTGACAACCATGTATTGCTTGGATAGTAAGCAAGAGGCTGTTGGGATGAAGGTGTTGTGGTCCGCCAGCAGCCTGTGGAGCTGGCAGTGGAGCTGGACAGTGAGGAGGCTGAGGAAGAACATGGGCTAGTCCTGGAGGCTGGGGAAGGCCCGGATGAGGGCTCTGCCTCGGAGGCAGAGATGGGGCCAGGGCCATCGGGGAGTGATGCACGGACTTAGGAGCCTCCCGAGGCTGACAGTAGGGAGGCAGAGGAACAGGAGGAGCCTGTTCCTAGTGCATGCATGAGAAGAGCTGCCAGAAGGCAGGAGCAGATAAAGCAGAGAGGACAACTCGGGAGTAGGGCCAAGAGGTGATTGGCCCCCCCTTAAGGCTTAAAAGACCAGCGACGGCTCTTGGTCTGTTTGCCGGAAAACAATGTTGAGAGAATTGCTTCTTGTTTCACTGTATTCATTTCTTATCGGTGTCTTCTGCTGCTTCTGAACTTTTGCCAAGAAAAGCCTTTGGCAGTTTGCCTAATTATACCAAGGTTGGTGATTAGACTGAAGAATTTGTTTTGATTTAGCTTGGACTGCACTGAGAATGAGTTAATTCTCAGCTTTTCTAATAATGTCTGTTTGCTTTGGAACTGTTTGCGTGGACTACTACCTACTTGAGTCTGGGTCACAACAGAAGGTCTGTAGGCAAAGGAGGGCCAGGGCCAGCATTTCCTTCCTCTAAAGCAGCGGTCCCAAACAGGGGTGAAATCTACTTACCTTCCTTACCAATTCAGAAGCACACGCGTGCACACATGTCACCTGTGCATGCAGACCTTCTGTGCATGCATAAAACCTTCTGCGCATGTGCAGAGGGTAAAAAATACATTACTTCCTGGTAATGTAAGGGGAGGGCAAGGAGGGGAGAGGGAGGGGGAGGGGGAAGAGGATAGGAGGGGAAGGGGAGAGGGCAGGGGAGGAGGGGAGGGAAGGGAAGAGAGGGGAGGAGGGGGGAGGAGGGGAGGGGGTGGGAGAGGGGGAGAGGCGAGAGGGAAGGGAGGGGAGAGGGAGTCAGGAAGGGAGGGAGAAGAGTATAGGAGGGGAGGGGAAGAGGAGAGGGGAGGGAGGAGAGGGGAAGGGAAGGGAAGGGAAGGGAAGAGAGGGGAAAGGAAGAGAGGGGAGGAGAGGAGAGGAGGAGGTCGGGGGAGGGGGAGAGGCGAGAGAGAAGGGAGGGGAGAGGGAGTCAGGAGAGGATGGGAGGGGAGAGAGAAGAGGAGAGGAGGGGTGAGGGAAGAGAGGAGAAGGGAAGAGAGGGGAAGGGAAGGGAAGGGGAGAGGGGGGAGGGGAGGGGAGAGGAGAGGAGAGGAGGAAGTGGGGAGAAGGGGAGAGGCGAGAGGGGAGGAAGGGGAGAGGGAGTCAGGAGAAGAGGGGAGGGGAAGGAAGAAAAGGATAGGAGGGGAAGAGGAGGGGTGGGGGAGGAGAGGAGAGAAGGGAAGGGGAGAGGAGAGGAGAAGCCAGTCAAGGGGAAATCAACCTCATTGCTCTCTCCCAGAACGAACCGTCCGATTCCAAGGACGAGAGAGAAGCGCAATCTTGGGAGGCTCTGGAGGCAGGAAAGGAGGAGGAGGCTTATTTTCGGCTCCATTCAGATGGAAATGAAACTTTAGCCTTTCCAATTCCCCACCGCCCACCTGGAGCCGGCCCGTTTATAGATCTGGCGATCGATGGCGCTTCATAGCAACGGAACGGAAGCCGCGGTCGAGGAAGGGAGGAGACGCAGACAGGACCAAGGAGTGTAAATTTTAAGTAAATGAGTTCTTCCAAGACGCTCCACACACGCACTCACTTTCTCCCTCTTTCATCTTTGGAGGAAGAAGAAAAGGAGGGGAGGGGAGGGGAGCGATCAATGCGGAGGGAGAGGAGAGGACGCAGCAGAGGCTTCGCCTCCAAAGAGGAAAATTTCAAGGTCAAGTCCCCCCCCCCAACTTCTCCAGGAAGGCAACCTGCTTCTTTCAAGGGCACCCCAGTTTTATGTTGGTGGGTGATGTGTGTGGGGGGAGAGAGAGAGAGACAGAGAAAGAAAGAGTGAGAAAGAGAGGAGAGAGAGAGAGAGAGAGGTAGAAAGAGAAAAAGTGGTAGAGAAAGACAAAGGACAGAGAGAGAGAGAAAGAGAAAGAGAGAAGAGAGAGACAGACAGACACCCAGAGAGAAAGAGAGACAGTGAGAAAGAGAGAAGAGAGAGAGAGAGAAAGAGAAAAAGAGGTAGAAAGAGAAAAAGTGGTAGAGAAAGACAGAAAAAAGGACAGAAAGAAGAGAGTGAGAGAGAGGTAGAGAGAAAAAGGTAGAAAGAGAAAAAGTGGTAGAGAAAGACAGAAAGACAGAAAAAAGGACAGAAAGAGAGCGAGAGGTAGAGGGAGAAAAAGGTAGAAAGAGAAAAAGTGGTAGAGAAAGACAGAAAGAAGGACAGACAGAGAAAGAAGAGATAAAGAAAGAGTGAGAGAAAGAAAGAAAAAGAGAGAAGAGAGACAGACAGAGAAAGAGACAGTGAGAAAGAGAAGAGAGAGAGAGAGAAAGGTAAAAAGAAAAAGTGATAGAGAAATACGGGAAAAAAGGACGGAAAGAGAGAGAAGAGAGAGAAAGGTAGAAAGAAAAAAGTGGTAGAGAAAGACAAAGGCAGAGAAAAAAGGACAGAAAGAGAAAGAGAGATAAAGAAAGAGAGAGAGAGAGAAAAGAGAGACAGACAGAAAAAGAGAGGTAGAGAAAGAGGGAAAAAGAGAAAGAGAGATCTCTATACGATTTCTTAACGGTCCAATAAATTGCTAGCCATCACTTACAGCAGGGATGCCCAACTCTATTTCATTGAGGGCCGCATCAGCGTTGTGTTTAATCGGGGTGGGGGCAGGGGGGCGTGGCCAGGGGGCATGGCCACTCATTGGGGCTCCATTTTCGGCCGAGACGACCTCCTGCAGCCCTCTGCCAGCCAAAACAGAGCCTAGGGGGCCGTGTGTAGCCTCCCCAGGCTCCATTTCTGCTGGCAGAAGGCTGCAGGAGGCCATCACCACTGAAAATGGAACTCAGGTGTGCCACGAGTGGCCTCCCAAACTCTGTTTTCACTGGCAGAGGCACCGTGGGCCGGTCCTTCACTGTTCCCAGGGCGACCCCATGGGCCAGATCTAAGCATCCCTAAGCCCCTTGAGTTTGACACCCCGACATACAGGATCTAAAAAGCTGAAATCGATACTGAAACGCTGTTCTCTTAAATTCCGTGCCATGTAAGAATTAAGTATCATCTTCTTTTTTAAAAAATATTTTACATTACAATTTTTCTTTACACAACTCTAATAACATAATCAACAGACTGTGTCATTTTCGTATACTTCGGATCAACATTCCACAAAATATATACATTATATACATTCAGTATCTAATCCTCAATCGCCTTACGTATATTTCCAATTTTTATTTCTGTTATCTATCCAGATATACCATTTTTCCCAAACCGCATAATATTCCGAATCATCTTTTTCTTTTAATTCTATGGTCAGTTTATCCATTTCGGCACATTCATATATCTTCTGAATGATCAGTCCTTCTGGTTCCTTATTTTATTTTATTGCGTTCCTTCCAAGTATTGCGCAAACGCAGTTCTTGCCTCTGTTAGTATATGTGGAATCAAATATCTTATCTTTCTATCAAATTTTGTTTCAAGTATTCTCAGGAGAACTAAGTATCTTCACTTAACAACCACAGTGATTCACTTAACTGTGGCAGAAAAGGTCATAAAATGAGGGGAAAGTAAAACTCACTTATCAACGGCTTTGCTTAGGAACGGGAAGTCCAGCTTTCCTCATTGACTTTGCTTGTCGGAAGCCAGCTGGAAAAGTTACAAATAGTGACCCTTTGCGGACACGGCAACTGTCATAAATACATGCCAGTTGCCAAGTGCCTGAATTGTGGCTGTGAGGATGCTGCGACCGTCACAAGTATGGGGACCGTTTTTTTCACACTTACAGCCTTTGCCGCATCCCCCACAATCATGTGATCAAAATTCAGATGCTTGGCAACTGATTCATACTTATGACCGTTGCAGCATCCCGGGGTCAACGTGATGGGCTTTTGAGACCTTCTGACAAGCAAAGTCAATGGGGAAAACCGGATTCACTTAACAACCGGGTTACTAACTTATCAACGGCAGTGATTCACTTAACAACTGTGGCAAGGAATGTCATAAAATGGGGCAAAACTCACTTAACCAATCATCATATGTCAACAAGATGGGCTCAATTGTGGTTGTAATTTGAGGATTATCTGTATTTGCCTCAAAATGAAAGTTCTCTCCATTCTTCTAAATATGCACAATACGAGAAATGTAAATTTATGTTCTGCCCCAGCTACGGACCCCAAAGAACGCAGCACACACAAAGTCTGTACAAACCTTCATTTACTAAATTAAATCAGTCTTTTCAAACAAAGGCGGTTAATTAACTCTCTTAACAGCCTACAAGAATCCAAAGAATAAATAATCGTAATCTTACTAGGATTGGCAGAAAGCCCAGAAGCAATTTGCAGGAAACTGATAAGAGAACTAAGATCAAGACGCGAAGGAGAGTGAACGAAGTTGTTCCCTGCAAATTGCCTCAGTCGGGGTTTTTCCTTAAATAGGCTAAGGGAGTGGCCAATTAGCCCCAAGCCTTACTCTTGAGGAGACCTCCTCCTGAGGAGCCACTCCTGCCTTTTGGCAGCTCTGCGCGCTCGTGCATTGAGAAGAGGCTCCTCCTCTTCTTCCTCTTCACTTATAGAAGTTTCTGGAGGTTCTGAAGGCCCTGGCTGAATTCCCGCCTCGGGCACCACATCTTCTCCAGCCTCGTCATTGTCCGACTCGAGTGCTAGCTGCACAGGCTGCTGGCACAGCACCACACCAGCCTCCTCGCTGTCGGAATCAGCTACTAACTGTACAGGCCGCTGACGGGCCACAACAATTTAAATCTATGGTTTGTTAGGTTTAAAGTGTCAAGGATCCTCCCTGCCACTACAAAATGTGAATAGTAACAGCAACAACAAAAGTAGCTGAGGACAAAGGCCATAATCGGAGAGAAAGGGATAAAACAATCCCATGTGCACAGCTAAGAGTCAGAAGCAACTGTTTAGCTAATCTTGAAAAGTTAAACAGAGTTTTAACCTGCCTGGCCATCGGATGGAAGACCACCAGGTGATGCCAGCAGGTACAAACAGTTCAAACACATCTTATTAAAAAAGAAGAAGAAACAAATCACTTCCAAAGTGCAATTCTCCAAAACTGCATTCCTCAAGCATTTCTGCTCTGCAGCTTCTATACAAGCAGTCCTTGACTTATAACAGTTCGTTTAGTGACCATTCAAAATTACAACAGCACTAAAAAAAAAAGTGACTTGGGAGCGTTTTTTCATACTTATGACCATTGCAGCAGCCCCATGGTCACGTGATCAAAATTCGGATGCTTGGCAATTAACTCATATTTATGACCATTGAAGTGTCCCAGGGTGGTCATAGGATTCCCTTTTGCGACCTTCCGACAAACAAAAGTCAATGGGGGGAGCCAGATTCACTTAACAACCGAGGTACTAATTTATTGACTGCAGTGGTTCACTTAACAGCCGAAGCCAGAAAGGTTGTAAAATGGGGAAAAGCTCACTTAACAAATGTCTGGCTTAACAATTGGGGCTCAATTATGGCCGTAAATCGAGGACTACCTGTAATTTCTTTCTTTGGGGTTGGGGAGAAGGGAAGTTAGCAGCCTGAACGAACAGTGGACTTCTCCTCTATTGTTCTTCCTTCAAGACAAAAGGTTAAGCTCCCACGTGTGGCTGTTTTGCGGCTCAATACCATCTCGGCCACTAATGACTTAATCCATTGCTTGCTACTGATTTTCCTAATTAGCAACCACTTCATCAAGATGGGCCAGGATGAAAGTCGTCCCCGAGATTAAGATCTCACCTCTCTAATCGGCAGTCCTTCCTCCTTCTCCATCGACAGCCAAAAACAGGCGGACAATTTGGAATAGAATAGAATAACAGAGTTGGAAGGGGCCTTGGAGATCTTCTAGCCCAACCCCCTGCTTAGGCAGGAAACCCTACACCACTTCAGACAAATGGTTATCCAACATCTTAAAAACTTCAGGCAGGAAACAGCCTGTTTCCCAACTTCTGGTGGGCCCGGAAGGCTCGAAAATCAGCTGGCCGGTGCGAGCATGCACGCTGGAGCTGAGCTAGAGCAACACTCACATGCCAAAGGTGCCATAGGTTTGCCAACACAGACCTAGGATTTGCATTTCCTCTTTTGCCTATAGAGCCAGCCCTGACCCCTACATGACCCCATAGGAATCTGACAACAGCCAATAGAATACATGTTCTTGCACAGGAACAGGAAGCTCAAATACCAAAAAAAAGGTATATTCATTCCCCCTACATTCTCAACTCCATTTTGTAAGCTGCCCAGAACTACAAACCCATGTGATTCTGCTTCATCAATAAACCATCCTTTCAATCTTGATGAGCGTATCTTTTATGTACACTGAGAGCGTATGCACCAAGACAAATTCCTTGTGAGTCCAATCACACTTGGCCAATAAAGAATTCTATTCTATTCTATTCTATTCTATTCTATTCTATTCTATTCTATTCTATTCTATTCTATTCTATTCTATTCTATTCTATTCTATTCTATTCTATTCTATTCTGTACATCCCATCCCATCCTTCTATTCTATTTATTTATTTTATTTATTTAGTCTAGTCTAGTCTAGTCTAGTCTAGTTTAGTCTAGTCTAGTCAATTCTAGTCTAGTCTATTCTACTCTACTCTATTCTATCCATCCCATTCCATCCCATCCTTCTACTCTACTCTACTCTACTCTACTCTACTCTACTCTACTCTACTCTACTCTATACATCCCATCCCATCCTTCTATTCTATTTATTTATTTTATTTATTTATTCTAGTCTACTCTACTCTATTCTACTCTACTCTACTCTACTCTACTCTACTTTACTCTACTCTACTCTACTCTACTCTACTCTATCCATCCCATCCCATCCTTCTATTCTATTCTATTCTATTCTATTCTATTCTATTCTATTCTATTCTATTCTATTCTATTCTATTCTATTCTATTCTATTCTATTATCAGTCTCCATGTTTCCAGTGTCTTCCTCCCGGCTTGGAACTGAACCAAGATGGCTATTTCTTCCCACATCAAATCCAAACCTTTATTGTCAGCGCACAACGTATGTACAATGACAACACATCCCCGACGAACGAAACAGGATTGTGCCTTAAATGATTGTAGAGGCTGGTGTGTGACTGTAATAAAAAAAATTACTACGACTGTTATAATGCCACAACATAGGATTATCCAGGGAGGGAGGGAGGGAGGTAGGGAGAATGAACAGGAAACAGAATTGGTAGTAAAGGGCGGAAAACATCAAATTGAGCTTAGCCAGAAGGAGAGTTTGGGGGGGTGGGTGGGGGGAAGTATCATAATTGCACAATAATTCTGTTGCCACTCGCCGATTCTCATTTCAGTTTATCTGTCTGGAATGGTTTTGCAGAGCTTGGCCAGGGGTGGGGAGGGGAAAATGTAAAAAGCGAGGCTTTGTCAAAGATGGTTTCCTCTGACCCGAACCCCCGGCTTGAGCCTTGGATTTGCAAACCAGGGTTTTACGATTTCTCTTGTGACCTGCTTTCCATAGAGAGGATGCTTTTAGCAAACCATCAAGCTACCATATTACCTTAAGTCCGTGATGGCGAACCCGTGCTATAGGTGGCACGCAGACCCCTCCCTGTGGGCATGTGTACCATTGCCACAGGGGTGAAATGCTCCTGGTTCAGACCGGATTGCCCGATCCGGTAGCGATGGTGGCGGGTGGTTCGGAGAACCGGTAGCAAAAACCCCTCCCAGGCCCAGCTGAGCCGCACGATCATCAGAGGCTTTTTTTTTTTGTACTTTTAAAAGCATTTTTCTACAACCTCTTCCGACGACAAAATGCTTTTATAAGTAAAAAAAAAGCCTCTGAGGATCGCGCGGCTCAGCTGGGATCCTCAGAGGCTTTTCAAAGCATTTTTTTTCTGCAACCTCTTGGCCGAAGAGGCGGTTAAAAAAAATGCTTTGAAAAGTCTCTGACGATCCCAGCGGAGTTGCCTGATCGGCAGAGAGGCTTTTCAAAGCATTAGAATTGAAAAGTTTGAAAAGTTAAAAAAAAAAAAAGTTGACCACGCCCACCCGGTCACATTACCCCACCACCCCCAAGTAATAAATTTTACATTTCACTCCTCTGTTGCTGGCCAGCCACTCTTCATGCACACCGGAGCGTGAAACCCAAAAACTAGCTGGCCGACTCACATATTTCTGGCGCTCTGCCACATCCATACACACACGCGTCCCGGTTTGAGCACTCACTGATGTCTTAAGTCTGTCAGTAGGATGGGAGGAGCAGAGAACGGACGGGGGCTTTTTTAAAAGCTGCAGCTTAGTGAAATCATCCCCTATACCATTTCATACAAATGGCTGTCCAATCTCTTCTTTTTTTTAAAAAAAATTTAAAAACAAACCTTTATTAAGACTTTAAAACGAAAACATTTAAAATATACAAATTTCTTAGTCAAACAAAAACAAAAAAAACAAAAGATAAATTTACATATACTATACTCAACTTCACATATTGACTAATTTCTATCTTTTTTATATACATATACATATATACATACACACAGTAATTTATTCCTACTATATCCGACAGTGCTGTTTTTAATTACGTTAATTTCTTCTAGATTCCATCTTTACTCATTTTTTCCTCTTCCTCTGATTTGTCCACTGGTACCATTTATTCCATAGTATATAATAATTTGAGTCCTCCTTATCTTTTAGTTGTAAAGTTAATTTGTCCATTTCTGCGCATGAAAATATTTTCTGTATTACTTCCTGTTCTGTTGGCAAGCGATCACTTTTCCACAATTGTGCTAACAATAACCTAGCCGCCGTGATTCTATGTAAAATTAAATACTTGATACCTTTTCTAATATTCCCTTTAATCATGCCTAGTAGGAAAACCTCAGGTTCTAGTTCAATTTCGTATTTCGTTATTTCTGTTATCCACGTTTTTATTTTACTCCAAAATTTCTTAACTACTTGTTTGGCAGAGCCACCAAACAATCTCTTCTTAAAAACTTCCAATGACGGAACATCCAAAACTTCGGAAGGCAAGTCATTCCACTGATTAATTAATTGTTCTCATTGTTAGGAAATTCCAGTCCCACCTTAGGTGTAAAAGTGATACAGTGATAGATAGAGTGATAGAGTGATTCAGAGACACTCTGTGTGTGTGTGTGTGTGTGTGTGTGTATGTGTGTGTATGTGTGTGTGTGTGTGTGTACATATTTCCGAAAAAAATGAAAAATAGAAAAGAAAGAAAACTAAGAATATACTAGAAAGAAAAGAATTATATAAAATTATATACATTTATACACATTTATACACACACACACACATATAATTTATACACACACAAATAATACAAAATACACATAAAGAAATATCTTCCCTCTTCACAACAAATATAAACAATCCCCTTGTCTTAAAATGCAACATATGAATTCTTAGAAAGGTTGCATGGTCAATGATGCACATATTGACTCAGCCTACAGATGTCCAGAACCTACATTCAAAAATCACGCCCAGGCAGACCTTCAGATCACTGAAAGTCCAAGGACCCTAATCCTCAATGATTAGCTCTACTTAAATTTGGCTGCTCTCTGGTGAAGGAGGGACCAGGTTCCATGCAGGGGACCAGAATCTCACTTGGCGATGGGGGAACTAATTGACGAGTCTTTGTCAAAAGGTGTGAAGTTCATCCAACGGCAGACAAAGTTGTGTGGCCGTAATGAGAGGGCATGGGGAATTTGCAAGCGAGCAATTAATGAGAATAAAGGCGAAGAAAGGAAGGGAAAGAGAGGGACGCAAAGGTTTTAAAAGATCCCTGCTGACCCTTGAAATAATAGCGAAAAAGAAATAGAGTCGGTCCCTGTGGTAAAAACTATTAGAGTGGGCGAATTATAAAACTATTAACCAGAATGTAACTCCCAATTAAAAGATGATTTAACACTGGAATCTGATGGATGAATTTTGATTAAATAGAGGGACTATTAGCAGCCTTGGGAAATGGACTTCGCTTGCCACTTCGCAAAGTTAAAAGGCAGTTTGAAATAAAAATTTATAAATTAAGGTTAATTACTTTAAATAACAGAGCTGGAAGCAATAAAACAGAATTTATCATATTCTCCAAGGTTAGGAGTTGAGGGTGGGGGTGCCGGCAGATGACGTTTTTTACCTCTTAGTGGAATAAAGACCACTGGATTTTTTTTAATCTTCTGTTACAGGTTGGAAAACACAAAGACAATTAAAATTAGGGGTAGCGACAAAGCAAGGGAAGATAAATAGTTTCCTTGTTACTCAAATGGTAATCAAATATTTTTGCCGTCGTTGACGGAGAATCTCGTGAAGTATTAGTGCCGCTTTATAAAGCTTGAGCAAGGCCACATCTGGAATAGTGCATCCAGTTCTGGTCACCAAAATTTAAAAAAAAAAGATGTTGAGACTTTGCTGGGTGGGCGTGGCCATGGTGGGTGTGGCCTACTCAGCCTCCTGCACAACGGTGAGGAGGGGTGTTTTTGCCCTCCCCGGCCTCCGGAAGGTCAGAAGGTCACAAAAGGGAATCACACGACCCCCGGGACACTGCGATTGTCATAAAAACGAGTCAGTTGCCAAGCATCTGACTATCAAGAGTAGATCACCTAGTTGTTGTTGTTAGTGGCAAAGTCATGTCCAACCCCATCGCAACCCCATGGACAACGTTCCTCCAGGCCTTCCTGTCCTCTACCATCCTCTGGAGTCCATTTAAGCTCACACCGACTGCTTCAGTGACTCCATCCAGCCACCTCATTCTCTGCTGTCCCCTTCTTCTCCTTTTGCCCTCCATCTTTCCCAGCATGAGTCTCTTCTCCAGAGAGTCCTTCCTTCTCATTAGGTGGCCGAAGTATTTGAGTTTCCTCTTCAGGATCTGGCCTTCTAAAGAGCAGCCAGGATTGATCTCCTCAAGGACTGACCGGTTGGATCGCCTTGCAGTCCAAGGGACTCACAGGAGTCTTCTCCAGCACCATAGTTCAAAGGCCTCCATTCTTTGATGCTCAGCCTTCCTTATGGTCCAACTTTCACAGCCATACATTGCAACTGGGAAAACCATAGCCTTGACTATATCAGTGGTGGGTTTCTCCCGGTTCGGCCCGGTTCCCCCGAGCCGGTAGCAGTGACGATATGATGTCACCGAACTGGTTCTGACTCCCCCCACCCCCCATGTTATTCTTACCTTTTATTTGGCCCCACCCCCCAATCTATTGCTGCCTCCTGAGTCCCAGCTGATGGCTAGAGGGAAAAAACCTGTTTAAACTCTTGCCGAGGGGCTTCAAAGGGCCGCCCTACAGCTGATTAGTGTTAAAACAAATCAGTAGACTAGTGCCTGCAAAAATAAATGGGTACACCAGTGCCTGCAAAAATACATGAGTAGATCAGTGCCTGCAAAAATAAATTGGTAGACCAGTGCCTGCAAAACTAAATGGGTACACCAGTGCCTGCAAAAATATATGAGTAGACTAGAGCCTGCAAAAATACACGAGTAGATCAGTGACTGCAAAAATACATGAGTAGATCAGTGCCTGCAAAAACAAATGAGTAGACCAGTGCCTGCAAAAACAAATGAGTAGACTGGTGCCTGCAAAAATACATGAGTAAATCAGTGCCTGCAAACATAAATGGGTAGACCAGTGCCTCCGAAAACAAATGAGTAGACAGGTACAGCTCTACGAGCAGTTAAAAGCCTGGTAGACCAGTACCTCTGCTAAATCCTAAAGAATTGTCACATGACCATCAAGCCACGCTCACAAAATAAGCCACGCCCACAGAACCGGGAGTAAAAAAAAATTAGAATGGACTATTTGCACTTTTGTTGGCAGGGTGATGTCTCTGCTTTTTGACATGCTGTCTAGGTTTGCCATAGCTTTCCACCCCAGGAGCAAGCGTCTTTTAACTTCTTGGCTGCAGTCCCCATCTGCGGTGGTCTTGGAGCCCAGGAAAATAAAATCTGCCACTACCTCCACTTCTTCTCCCTCTATTTGCCAGGATTCAGCTAGTTACTGACACTGAATTTTATTCAGGTGATCATGGGGATGCCACAATAGTCCTGACAAACAAACTGTTGTAAGTCGAGAATTACCTGTATGTGTTTCTATGCTCAGTTCTGCTACGATGCGCAACTCTTACGATGCACATAAATGTTTCTTGTTTAGAAACAGATTTTCTTTTTCAAATTGTTTATTTTTTTTACAAGCATATCAATGCCGTGAACAATGTGGCACCTGGGTACCATGCATTCTAATACAAATAAAACTAGCAAAATTAATCATAGTTATGACATTCAATCAACTTATATATTTCTAATAATAATAATACACATTTATATTAAGTTGCAGCCTATCATTATTCAATTATTCCATATTTTCTCTTGTTAATTGCTTAACTACCTAAAAAAAGAAAAGAAAAGAAAGAGATAGCAAAAGAAAAGCAAATCAGAAAAACAACGAAAAGAAAAATCATCTATCGTCATCTAGTACAGAAACAGATTTTCTGTAATTAATAGAATAGAATAGAATAGAAGAATAGAATAGAATAGAATAGAATAGAATAGAATAGAATAGAATAGAATAGAATAGAATAGAATAGAATAGAATAGAATAGAACAGAACAGAACAGAACAGAAACAGAACAGAACAGAAACAGAACAGAACAGAATTCTTTATTGGCCAAGTGTGATGGGATGGGATGGATGGGATGGGATGGGATGGATGGGATGGATGGGATGGGATGGGATGGGATGGGATGGGATGGGATGGATAGACTGGACTAGGAAGAGAAGAGAAGAGAAGAGAGAAGAGAAGAGAAGAGAAGAGAAGAGAAGAGAAGAGAAGAGAAGAGAAGAGAAGAGAAGAGAAGAGAAGAGAAGAGAAGAGAAGAGAAGAGAAGAAGAGAAGAGAAGAGAAGGATGGGATGGGATGGATAGACTGGACTGGACTAGGAATAGAATAGAATAGAATAGAGGAGAGGAGAGGAGAGGAGAGGAGAGGAGAGGAGAGGAGAGGAGAGGAGAGGAGAGGAGAGAAGAGAAGAGAAGAGAAGAGAAGAGAAGAGAAGAGAAGAGAAGAGAAGAGAAGAGAAGAGAAGGATGGGATGGGATGGGATGGGATGGGATGGGATGGATAGACTGGACTGGACAGGAATAGAATAGAATAGAATAGAATAGAATAGAATAGAATAGAATAGAATAGAATAGAATAGAATAGAATAGAATAGAATAGAATAGAATAGAATAGAATAGAATAGAATAGAATAGAATAGAATAGAATAGAATAGAATAGAATAGAATAGAATAGAATTCTTTATTGGCCAAGTATGATTGGACACACAAGGGATTTGTCTTGAGTGCATATACTCTCAGTGTACATAAAAGAAAAGATACGTTCATCAAGAACCATAAGGCACAACCCTTAATGATAGTCACAGGGTACAAATAAGCAATCAAATCGTATTAGGAAATAGTCAATATAAATCATAAGGATTCCAGCAACAAGGTTACAGTCATAAGTGGGAGGAGATGGGTGGTGGGAACGATGAGAAGATTAATAGTGGTGCAGACTTAGTAACTAGTTTGACAGTGTTGAGGGAATTATTTGTTTAGCAGAGTGATGGCGCTTGGGGAAAAACTGTTCTTGTGTCTACTGTATATTGCAGCATTTTGGGCTATTAACGATTCATCGTGCCTGTGATGTAATATTATATTTTGTCTTGGTTACCTTGGGGGTGCTTGTAAACTTGTATCTCTCGCACACTTTCGTTGTTTTACACATTTCAATAAAGGAAGCTTATTCTTAACTCTAGTTCTTTCCTGGATAAAGAACTGTTCTATTCACTAGGAAGAGACTTCATGCTTCCATAAATAAATATATATTTCCACTTAAAGAGTCGTATGTTGTGCACACCGTGGGCAGAATCTCATTTTTATATAAGAATCGAGCTTTTTCTATAGACGTTAGCAGCTTGGATATCAATACATTCTGTGCCTTTTGATGGATTCAGGGGTTTATACAGACTTAAAGTGGGGGGAAATAGGAACAGGCTGGCAAAATCCGTGTGAGTGAGTGGGCCTATCTGGGAAAAAAGAATGCAGGGCCTTTAATTTATGAGAGACAAAGAGATACAGTAGCTATTGTCAGCAGCAGAAATAATCCTTTTATAATTTATTCAGCTCCGGAGGTTGAGGATCTGCATAATTCTCAGCAGGCAGAGTAATGTTGGCTCTTGATAATACATTGCATATTGTGTACCTTTTGAAGGATACATAGAAACACAGGCAGAAAGAGAGTGGGGGAAGGAGGGAGAGGAAGAAGAGAGAGGAACAGAGAGAGGGAGAAAGAGAGGAAGGGAGAGGGAGGGAGAAAGAGGGAGAATGAGAAAAAGATAGGGGAGAGAGAAAAAGGGAGGGACAGGAAGAAAGAAAGACAAGGAGAGGGAAAGGGGGGGAAGGAAAGGGAGGGAGGGAGGGCGAAAGAGGGAGAGGCAAAGAGGAAGGAAGAGAGAAGGAAGGAAGAGAGGGAGAGGGAAAGAGGGAGAGGCAAAAAGGAAGAAAGAGAGAAGGAAGGAAGAGAGGGAGAGAGAGGGGGGAGAGATTGGTAGGGACGGAGAGAGGGAAGGAGAGGAGAGAGAAAGTGGGAAAGAAAGGAAAGAAAGAAAAAAAGAAAGAAAGAAAGAGGGAGAGATTGAGAGGGAGGGGGAGGGAAGGAGAGGGAGGGAGGGAGAAAGAGAGAGGGACAGGCAAAGAGAGAAAGGAAGGAAGGAAGAGAGAGAGAGAGTGGGAGAGATTGAGAGAGGAAGGGAGAGAAAGAGGGAGAGAGGGAAGGAGAGGAGGGAGGGAGAAAGCAAGAGGGACTGGCAAAGAGAGAAAGGAAGGAAGAGAGAGAGAGAGAGAGAAAGGGAGAGAGTGAGAGAGATTGAGAGATGAGAGAGGGAGGGAGGGAATAAGAGAGGGGAAGGGAGAGAAAGAAAAAGAAGGAGGGAGAAAGAGAGGGTAAAGAGAGAGAGAAAGATGGGAAGAGAGAAAGAGAGGAAGAGAAAGAGGGAGGGAGAAAGAAGGAGGGAGGGAGAGACAGACAAAAAGAAAGAGAGAGAAAGAGGGAAAGAGGGTGGGAGAGAGAGAGAGAGAGAGAGACCGTTTTTCCCATTTCCATTTTTTTTTCTTGAAGTAACTCTGAAAATTTGTTAGATTTTACAAGTAAATCCAGCTCCCTTGGCAATTGACGTGTTTATTCCTCCCGCACAGAGCGAGAAAGAAGATTTGATGTCTGCCAACATTTCTAATTTCGCCCATCAACTTTTGATGATGGCATTACCAGATTTATGCTGTGCCCCACCAGGAGTTTGTGGGGAATGTGGCAGCATCAAAGTACAAGAAATTAAGTCGACACATTGGACGTTTCACTTTCCTCTGTTAAAAAACCTGATCTGAGATCTTATCCTTCTCGCCGCCTTTAATCTGAAAGATGCGTGCTAGAAAAGTTCTTTCCTATTTTATTTTATATTTAAATTATAGATTATCATATTATACAGATAGTCCTCAACTTACAATAGTTTATTTAGTGTGTCTGTTCAAAGTTACCCCGGCAGTGAAAAAATGTGACTTGTTATGACCAGTTTTCACACTTATGACCGTCGTAGTATCCCCATGCTCACGGGATCAAAATTTAGACACGCCAACTGGCATGTATTTATGCCAGTTGCGGTGTCCTGGGGTCATGTTTTCTTTTGTGACCTTCTGACAAGTAAAGTCAATGGGGAAGCCAGATTCCCTTAACAACAATTTGACTAATTTAACAACTACAGTGATTCGCTTACCAGCTGTAAAATAAGGCAAACTCACTTAACAAATGTTTCACTTAGCAACAGAAATTTTGTGATCATAAATTGAGGATTATCTGTATTGTATTGTTAATATAATAATATAATATAATGTAATGTAACGTAACGTAACATAATATAATAATATATCATATAATAATATATCATAATATATCATATAATAATATATACAATACAATATATAATACAATACAATACAATATATAATACAATACAATACAATATATAATACAATATATAATACAATACAATACAATATAATATATAACACCATACAGTACAATACAATATACAATACAATACAATACAATACAATGTTATACAGTACCATACAATATAATATATAATACAATACAATACAATACAATACAATACAATACAATACAATATACAATGCAATGCAATGCAATGCAATGCAATGCAATACAATACAGTACAATACAATACAATACAATGCTATAAAATACAATACAATACAGTACAATACAATACAATACAATGCTATAAAATACAATACAATACAATACAGTACAATATATAACACCATACAGTACAATACAATATACAATACAATACAATGTTATACAGTACCATACAATATAATATATAATACAATACAATACAATACAATACAATACAATACAATACAATACAATACAATACAATACAATACAATACAATACAATACAATATACAAGGCAAAGCAAGGCAAGGCAAGGCAAGGCAATGCAATGCAATGCAATGCAATGCAATGCAATGCAATACAATACAATACAATACAATACAATACAATACAATACAATACAATACAATGCTATAAAATACAATACAATACAATACAGTACAATATATAACACAATACAGTACAATACAATATACAATACAATGCTATACAGTACCATACAATATAATATATAATACAATACAATACAATACAATACAAAATACAATATACAATACAATACAATACAATATAGAATACAATACAATGCAATGCAATGCAATGCAATACAATACAATACAATACAATACAATGCTATAAAATACAATACAATATAATACAATACAATATTCAATACAACACAATACAATACAATACAATGCTATACAATGCTATACAATACCATACAATATAATATATAATATAATACAATACAATACAATACAATACAATACAATACAATACAATACAATACAATACAATACACAATACAATACAATACATTATAATGGGTCTCCTGCTTGAGCAAGAGGTTGGACTACATGACCTACAAGGTCCCTTCCAACTTTGTTATTCTAAACTTGTAGTTATAATATGATACGATACATAATATACGAGGCGCGAGGTACGATATGAGATATATGATATGCGATATACAAGATATGATATCATATTATTTATTTTGGAAAGTTGTATATATGAATGCACTTTCTTGCTGCCTAGTATAAATAGTCCTCAATTTACCACCATAATCAGGCCCAGAATTATGGTAGTAAATTGTGGCGGTCCTTAAACGGTCAGCATGTGATTGTGCCCAATTTTTACGACCTTTTTTCTTTTTTTTTCGGCAGCCATTAAGCAAATGCAATAGTCACTAAGCGAACCCTTTTTTTTCAATGGATGCTTTTTGTCAAAAACTGGAAGGAAATCAGCAAAAAACCCACCAGAAATTGCAGTCATGTGATCTAGAGACAATGCAAACGGCCATAAATGGGAGCCGGTTGCCAAACAGTCAAAATGCAATCATGTGACTGCAGAACTCCAGAACCGGGTGTTAATTAGGACTGTCATAACTTCAAACAGTCATTAAGCAACTGGTCGTTAAGCGAGGACTACCTGTAGAGATTCCTACTGCTGTATCTCGTGAAGGAGCCATCAAGACTCTCAGATCTAAATCAGTGCAGAAATCCATCCTCAACCAGATTACAAGAAGCAAAAAGCAAAAAAATAACCCCTTTTTTTCTGCATGACATCCTTTCAAATACCGGAAGATGGATGGCTCCGATTGTGTTCTCAAGGCTACCTATTCCTGCTTTTTGCTATCTCCCTGCATAAGATTCTGGTTTCAAGCAGCTGGGCATCTTAATTGCCCTTCCTGAAGAGAAGAACTAGGGTGACATCCAGTATCTGAGGGGTTGCCAAAAAGAAGAAAGGGTCAAGCCAGGGCTGAAATGCTACCTGTTCGGAACGGTTCTAGCGAACCGGTGGTAAAAAATGCTACCGGTTCGGGGAACCAGTAGCAAACAAAATGCTACCAGTTTGGGCAAACTGGTATTTCTGACGATCAGTTGTGATACGCATGTATTAGCTAGAATCGTCTGATTTCCTGCTTTCTAGCTAATCTAAATTGTGTGGCACAGCTGATTCCCTCCCTCCCACCCACCCACCCCGCCCCCCGCACTGTTCTACTTACCTTTGCAGGCTCGGAAGGCTTCAAAATGTTCCTTTTTTAGTGCTGCACAGGTGGGTCAAGCTATTCTCCAAAGCACCTGAGGGCAGGACAAGAAGCAATGGACGGTAACTAATCAAGGAGAGAAGCAACCTAGAACTAAGGAGAAATTTCCTGACAGTAAGAACAATTAATCAGTGGAACAACTGGCCTCCAGAAGTTATTACTATTACTATTATTATTTATTTATTTATTTAATTTCTATACCGCCCTTCTCCCGAAGGACTCAGGGCAGTGCACAGCCAACAATAAAACAAACCCAATACAAAATTTAAGAGCAATTTTAAAAACATATTAAACAATTTGGCCCTAATCGTTAAAAAATAAACCCCAATTAAAATTCCTGTTTAGGCCAGCCCAGCTTGTTGGAATAGTAGCGTCTTGAGGGCACAGCGAAAGGTGCGTAGGTCAGGGATCATCCGTATCTCTGGGGGCAATTCGTTCCACAGGACAGGTGCCGCCACAGAGAAGGCTCTCCCCTGGGGATTGCCAGTCGACACTTTTTGACCAACGGCACCCTGAGGAGTTCCTCTCTGTGGGAGCCTATTGGCCGGTGGGAGGCTATCGGCAGCAGAAGGCGGTCTCGTAAGTACCCGGGTCCTAAGCCTATGATGGCAAACCTATGGCCCGGGTGCCACATGTGGCACGTGGAGCCATATCAGTGGGCATGCAAGCTCTGCTCTGATACTCATGCGTGTCCCAGTCAGCTGATTTTCAGGCCTTCTGGTCAGAAAACACACTGTTTCCGGCCTCCAGAGGGCCTCTGGAGGGATGGGGAAGGCTGTTTTTGCCCTCCCCAGGCTCCTAGAAAGGCTCTGGAGCCTGGTAGAGCAAAAACGGGCCTACTGGGCCCACTGTGCCATCATGTGCCAAAAGCAGGGGGAGCACGGGGGGTGGGGCACATAGAATTATGGATGTGGGCATGCATGCCTGTGACCCCACCACGCTCCCCCCACTTTTGGCACGCGATGGCAAAAAGGTTAGCCATCACTGTCTTAAGCTATGGAGCGCTTTGAAGATGGTCACCACCACCTTGAATCGCACCCGGAAGACCACTGGAAGTTCCCTTTCCACCTCTAATCTGATTGATCGCAGTTTTTGGAACTGAGCTATCTCAAATGGGCCAATTTACAGAATACATCCAAAATGCAGGGTTCCTGGCTCCCATGGGATTGAAATGTAAGCACATTTATGGTTGTGTAAAATGTGTCCGATGAATTCATCAGAACACCTGTAATTTTAGAATTCCTGTAATTTTCCCTGAATCTCATCCTTCTCACAAAAGACTGATTGTTTGCAACAAACGGAAATCAATATTAACCTTAGATACAGTTTCTGGGGCAACATGGCAGCCTACTGAAATGGGCACTGAAATTCTGATTTTATGAAGGTTCCTTCGAGTTCCCAGCTATCAACACTTGACTGACTGTCCCTGACTGTCAATTAGCTAAGCAGGCTCGCACCTGGTGGGAGCTTGGCTGGGAGACCACTAAGAGATCCCAGAGCTACATTGTAGATTGAGAAGTTTAAAAACTGGCAACCCTTCACGCCAAGAAAACTTTGTAAACATAAACTGTCTGTTGATTTTCTGGGCATCGTCTGAGCTTCTCATTGAGAATCTGTCACATTTTTTTGGTTTAGAACAGGAGTCTCCAAACTTGACAACTTTTAAGATTGGTGGACTTCAACTCCCAGGATTCCCCAGCCAACATCATCTTCTTTTAACAAGCCCATAATCCAGGAGTGAAATCCAGCAGGTTCTGACAGGTTCTGGAGAACCGATAGTGGAAATTTTGAGTAGTTCGGAGAACCAGCAACTATCACCTCTGGCTGGCCCCAGAGTGGGGTGGGAATGGAGATTTTGCAATATCCTTCCCCTTGGAGTGGGGTGGGAATGGAGATTTTGCAGTATCCTTCCCCTGCCACGCCCACCAAGCCACACCCATAGAGTCAGTAGTAAAAAAAATTGGATTTCACCACCGCCATAATCCCTTGTGGGGGGGTGGAATCTGGGCAATTGAATTGAGCTGGGTGTTTACTGGCCGGATGCCCTTCTTGTCGCCAATGAGGAGGTTTTTTTCCAGCAGATATATTCTTCAGTGTGCCCAGTGAGAGAAATATCTGCCTCTATCTAGGATCAAACTCACAGCCTCCTGATTGTGAGGCGAGAGCTCCACCTGTAGGCCACCGCACCAAATTCCCCAGCCAACATGAGGCTAGGGAATTCTGGGAGTTGAAGTCCATAAGCCTTCAAGTTGCCAAGTTTTGTGATCCCCGGTTGAGAAGTAGAAAATTCTTTCTCGTTTTCTCTGTGAATTTAGCTCCCAAGCCGATATATATCCATTGTCAAGTGTTTTAACAGTGTGTTTGACTAATCAATGTTGAACCTAATTTCCAAGTCTAATTGGAGAAGATCACAAAAGAACATCTCACCTGATTTTTTTTTCCCCCTTTTTAAATTTAGTTCTCAGATACCTCCCATCCTCTCTTTTAATTGATTTTGAAGTTCACCGAAGAGGACTTTTGTTTTATTTCAAGGATTAACAAATCCTGATGAGTGTGTTTACATAATCTGTAAGTATGGAAATTCATTTGACTGTTTCTCTAACCTTTCAGAGGTCAGCGGATGAAAACCATGTGGACTAGCGGTAAAATAATACACAATTTTGTTCAGGTAGTTCTAATTTTCCCCAAAGGGGAACATTTTTGTGCGTAATACTTCTTATTCCCCAAATCTGAATAGATAATTGTTTTATATTACACTTCTCTAGTTAGAAAGATAATATCCATGAGGTGAAGTCTCTGCAGACGCAGAGAACTCAATGAATAGAGTTGGAAGGGATTTTGGAGGTCTTCTAGTCCAACCCCCTTTTCAGGCAGGAGACCTCATACCATTTCCGACAGCTGGCTGTCCAGCCTCTTCTTAAAAGCCTCCAGTGTTGGAGTTCCCACAACTTCTGGAGGCAAGCTGTTCCACTGGTTAATTGTTCTCACTGTTATGAAGTTTTTCCTTAATTCCTGGTTGCTTCTCTCCTTGATTAGTTTCCATTCATTGTTCCTTGCCTTGCCTTCTGGTGCTTTGGAAAAATAATTTGAGCTCTTCCTCTTTGTGGCAACCCCTCAAATACTAGAATACTGCTATCATGTCCTCCCTCATAGTCCTTCTTTTCTCTAGACCCAAATCCTGAAACTGTTCTTTGCTTGTTTTTCTCTTGAGGTTTTTAATTGTCTTAGTTGCTCTTCTTTGCATTTTTTCCCCAAAGTTTCATCATCTTTTTTAGTAATGTGCTGACCAAAACTGAATGCAGTATCCCAGGTGTGGCCTTACTTAAAGCTTTATAAAATGCTACTAATACTTCATGTGATTTTTATTCTATGCCTCTGTTTATACAAACAAGGATTATGTTAGATTTTGGGGGGGCTGCTGCCGCACACTGCTAACTCGTGTTTAAAGTGATTGTCCACTAGAACTCCAAGGTCCCTCTCACTGTGACTGTTTTTGAGCCAGGATTCACCTCATCTGTACTTGTAGCTTTGGTTTTTTAAGTAGAAAATCTTGCTTTTCTCCCCATTAAACTTCATTTTGTTGGATAGGTTTGTTCAAGTCCGTCGAGTTCTTTTTGGATCCTGACAGGAAATTCGCTACGGAACAATTCAACAAATATAAAAGTTAAATTAATTAAATTAACAGAAGTGTGACCAATAATAATAAAGTAGAGCCAATTCCAGAAATTTATTTTATTATTTTTATTTATTTCAATTTATAAATATAAGAGTTTATTTATTTGTTTATTTGTTTCCATTTTAATATCACCCTTCTCCCAGAGGACTCAAAGCGGTGTACAGCGAACAATAAAACATACCCATATACAAAATTTAAAAACAGTTTAAAAACATATTAAATAATTTGGCCCAGTGTATTAAAAATAAACCGACAGTTAAAATTCGTGTTTAGGCCACCCCAGCTTGTTGGAATAAAAACGTCTTGAGGGCGCGGCGAAAGGCGCGTAGGTCAGGGATCATCCGTATCTCTGGGGGCAAATCGTTCCAGAGGGCAGACGCCCCCACCGAAAAGGCTCTCCCCCTGGGGGTCGGCAGTCGACATCGTTTGACTGACAGCACCCTGAGCAGTCCCTCTCTGTGGGAGCATATTGGCCGGTGGGAGGCTATCGGTAGCAGAAGGCAATCTCGTAAGTACAGTATTGCATCCAGTTTTGGTCGGCACAAAGTAAAAAAGATGTTGAGACTCTAGAAAGAGTGCAGAGAAGAGCAACAAAGATGATCAGGGGATTGGAGGTTAAAACATATAGAGAACGGTTGCTGGAATTGGGTATGTCTTGTTGTTGTTAGTTGCGAAGTCATGTCCGACCCATCTCAACCTCATGGACAATGTTCCTCCAGGCCTCCCTGTCCTCTACCATCCTCTGGAGTCCATTTAAGCTCACGCCGACTTCTTCGGTGACTCCATCCAGCCACCTCATTCTCTGTCGTCCCTTTCTTCTTTTGCCCTCAGTCTTTCCAGGCTCTTCTCCAGTGAGTATGTCTAGTTTAACGAAAAGAAGGACTAGGGGTGACAAGATAGCCGTGTTCCAGTATTTGAGAGGCCGCCACAAAGAAAAGGGAGTCAAGCTATTCTCCAAAGCACCTGAGGGTAGGACAAGAAGCAACTGATGGAAACTAATCAAGGAGGGAAGCAACATAGAACTAAGGAGGAATTTCCTGACGCAACAATTAACCAGTGGGAACAACTTGCTTCCAGAAGTTGTGGGTACTCCAGCCACTGGAGGCTCCATTAATGGGCAGACTCCATTACAGTCCTATGTTGTGGACTACCTTAAGTCTACCTGGGGAATACCGGTAGTTGAAATCCACAAGTCTTAAAAAGTTTGCCAATGTTGGACACCCCTTATGAAGACGATGTTTAACTAGGTTCAGGGAGTGGTCTTAAGGGACTTCCATTCCCTTAACCCTTCCATTCCTCATGCTATTTAATCAGTGAAAGTGGGTCTCTATCAGCTTTCACTTCTGGGTAGGTGGGTAAAATTGCCGAGTGTAAAAAAAAAAAAACCCCAAAAAACCTTTGTGAATTGTGGTTGCATTCAGAAATCTCACTAAAGGAGAATATTTGTAGATCCGGGTTGAAATATGGCTACCTTGGTGCTCTCTGAGCTTGGTTGTTTTCATGCAGGTGTTTCATTGTCCAAATGAGGTAACGACATCTTACTTACTTACTACAACTAGTAAGTAGCACTGATGATGTTAGTTAGTTGGGTCTTTGAAACAACAACCAGCTCAGAGAGCACCAAGGACCCCTCCTTCAGAAATCTCTCCATGCTCCTGAAAAATAAAGCTAGGGACGGAGGGAGTGAGGGAGAAGGAAGGCCGCCGCACCCCACTCTCGTGATCGGAATCCAGCACCCTCACCCCAACCTCCCCGGGTCCCCCTCCCCACTTAAGGGCTAGTTTCTTTTTCAAATGAATGTGAATGGTTCCATCAGCTGAAGATGACAAGGGATGTATGGGGGGTGGTGGGGGGTGGGAGAGAGAGACGGGGGTCCAGGAGGCGAGCCACCGAGCAAAGCAAGCCCAGCCATTCAGTTACATGATCTAAATTCTAATCAAACATCATTTAAAGCATGTTTTATTTCTGCCTCTGGAGAGATAGTTCCTCCCGAGCCCTCGCCATGGCAACCGGTGTCTCATTTCAGAAGTGTCATGCCACATTATCATCCTAGCAACTCAAACAGGCCTGCTTGACAAGCCCTCTCGGCCCCTTGCGACGGGGAATGTTCTGGGCTTATGCTGTTTATTTTGGGTGTCAGGAGGCCGGCGGCAGATTGAAAGGGAACTCTCCCCCCCCCTCGACTCACGCCGCAAGACTCCTATCCCCCGCTCCCTCCACACACACACCCCCTTTGGAGAAGAAAGAGAGATAATTTGGGGAGATCTGTGCCTGCACAGGCATGCAGAAGGGAGGGTGGGTTCATGCCAAGCTCGGGAGCATTTGCTCGGTTGCTCACTCGCTCGCTTGGAGGGGCTCAGTGGGCCAGGAGAGGCATAAATGGAATAGGGGGGCTCCTCACAAAAAGTGGGGGGGAGGAGAAGGAGGAGGAAGAGCAGAAGGAAGAGGAACAGAAAGGGGAGGGAAGGAAGAAGATGAAGGAGAGAAGAAGAAGGGGAGGCAGAGAGAGAGAGGAGGAGAAGAGGAGGGTGGGAGGGAAGGAAGAGGAGGAGGAAAGAGGGAAGGAAGAGGAAGGAAGAGGAGGAGGGAAGAAGAGGAAGAGGAAGAGGAGCAGGGGGAGAAAGATGGGGAGGTGGAAGGGAGGGGAGGGGAAGGAGGAGAGATGGGAGGAAGAGGAGGAAGAAAGGGTGGGAAAGAAATGGAAGAGGAGGAAGAGGAACAGGAAGGGGATGGAAGTGGAGAGGAGGAGGAGAGAGGGAGGAAGGAGAGAGGAGGAGGAGGGTGAAGGGGAGGGGACAGAAGAAAAGGAGGAGGAGGGGAAGTGGAGGAGGCAAGGAAGGAGAGGAAGAGGGGAGGGGAGAGAAGAGGAAGAGGAGGAGGGAGGGGAAAGGAGGAAGAGCAGGGTATCAAAGGATGGGGAGGGGGAAAAGGAAGGGAGGGGAAGAAAAGGAGGAGGAGGGAGGGGAAGAAGAGGAAGAGGAAAAAGAAAGAGAGGGAAAGAAGTGGAGGAAGAGGAACAGGAAGGTGAGGGAAGGAGGCGGAGAAGGAGGAAGGGGAGAGGAGGAGAAAAGGAGGAGGCAGGACAAGGAGGGGAGAGGGGAGGGGAGGGGAGGGGAGCAAGAGGAGGAGGCAAGGGTGGAATGGAAGAGTTGGCAACATCGAACCCCAGACAGTACTTGTCCTCTTTTGGATCTTCCTAAATATATTGGGTGGTCTCAAAACACATGGAGGGAAGGCATGTGGTTTTGGGGGTTCCTTGCCCCAGCCAACCAATAGCAGAGGCAAGACCCATCTCTCTATAGTTCAACAGGACAGCTAAACCAGAGCTCCCAGGCAGGATAACAGCTACTTCAAAGGATGCTGAGAGAGTTAATTTAGCAGCATCTGGAGAGAAGGAACCAAGGCAGGGAAAAAAGGATCCACCTCCCACATTTGAAAGGACAGGAGGGAGACCCAAATGGGATTATTTGCATGCATATACCGGAGTGGGACAATTAGCTACAGCCAAACGCACCATTGCCAACTCGTGACGGACAATTCAACAATTCAATTGAATTCTATAAAATATTCTTTTATAAAAAATAGTTTAATATTTGTCGTTCCCGTTTCATTTTGTCCCTCCTTTTGCCATCTTTTCTTCAGTGATTCTACCCCACTATTTCTTCAATATTAGTGTAACTCTTGTCTCATGGCGAGTTGACTGAGCTGCAGCAAGTTGGCTGCGATGAGTTGGCCATTGTGCGTTGTGGTAGACCCTGCGTGGCTCAATGGCTAAGACGCTGAGCTTGTCGATCAGAGAAGGTTGGCCGTTTGGTGGTTCAAATCCCTAGTATAGGTCTCCTGCGTGAGCAGGGGGTTGGACTAGATGACCTCCAAGGTCCCCTCCTTGGAATGGGACCCCAGTAACTCTGTTATTGTTATTATTATTACCCAGGGGGAAGCTCAGGACTGATTGGGCTCATTGAACAAGGACATCAGTGGTATACTTTCTGTCCCAAATATACTTAATTCGATTATTGAATTAATCTCTTGTCTGGGCTCCTTCAACTACAACTAACTAAACAGGCTGGATCTACAATAAACTAAAGTATGACCACACATAACATGATCATAAACCACAGTTAACCCAAATCAAGCATCGTCTAGTGTGCTAAATCACCTGATGGGAAAATGGGGGAATTGTCTACCCTCGTGACCTGTAAATTTGTTTTTTATTTGTATCCTACCTTTATTATTTTTAGAAATAACTCAAGATGGCAAACATACCCAATATTCCTCCGTCCTCCTATTTTCCCTACAACAACAACCCTGTGAGGTGAGTTGGGCTGAGAAGGAGTGACTGGCCCAAAGTCACCCAGTGGCTTTTGTGCCTAAAGCGGGACTAGAACTCACCATCTCCTGGTAATTGGCTCAAAGTCACCCGGTCAGCTTTCATGCCTAAGGCGGGACTAGAACTCACCATCTCCCACTTTCTAGCCTGGTGACTTAACCATTAAAGCAAATGGCCCAAATTAGACCAGGGAAACACAACTATTTTGGTTTCATTCCCTAATTCTGTCAGTTGGCATCGACCCTCAGCCTCTGGGTGCCTGTGAAGAGTTGCTTATCCCTGCTAGCTCTCCTCTCTTCATTATCCACAGAGGAACCAGAAGGATCCTTTCCTTTCGAGAGCCGGTGTCCAGCTCCTCCTGCAGGCTGGACTGGAAATCTTGAAAAGGCAGACAGGAATCCCAGGACTTCTAATAAAAAAAAAGGTTACTGTGGAAATGATTTTAAAAAGCCACTTCCCAACGATTCCAGCAACTGCCGGGTTTTTTATTCATATTTTAGTGCCTCGTTCTCTTGTCCAAAGAATGCAACAGGCAATAACTTTCTGTTTATGCTTGGAAGTCCTCATGATCTGTGAGATTTATTTCCTTCCTTTCATTCTTTCTTTCCTCCCTTCCTCCCTTCCTTTCTCTTTCCCTCCCTCCCACCCTTTCTTCTTTCCTCCCTCTCTTCCTTCCTTCCCTTCCTTTCTTCCCTTCCTTCCTTCCTTTTCTTCCTTCCTTCCTTCCCTTCTTCTTTCCTCCCTTTCTCCCGTTCTCTCTTCCTCTCTCCCACCCTTTTTTCTTTCCTTCCTTCCTCACCCCTCCCTCACTCTCTCCCTCCCCCCTTTCTTCCTCTCTTCCCTTCCCAGCCCTTCCCTAACTCTTTCCCCTTCTCCTTCTTTCCTTCCTTCAGCTCCCTTCCCTCCCTTCCCTAACCCTTTCCTTCTTTCCTTCCTTCCTTCTTTCTTCCCTCCCTCCCTCCCTTCTTTCCTTCCTTCTTTCCTTCCTTTCTTCCTGACCCCTCTCTCCCTTACATTCTTCCTCTCTTCCCTTCCCACCCTTCCTCCCTTTTCTCCTTCATTACTTGAATCTCTCTTGATGTGACACCAGATGATATCTGACTGTTTCTTTCCAGCCACGCAAGAACTAAATTGCACAATTGGTATGGAGTTGTGATGAAGGTGTTGGGCAAGGATTAGGACCTGGGAGAGGCGGATTCGAATCATTTCAGCCATAGAACAGAACAGAACAGAACAGAACAGAACAGAACAGAACAGAACAGAACAGAATGTGTGTACAGATAATATCTCGGGTTTCTTCCCGTGTAATTGTAAACATATCTTTAGAAGGATAGTAGCGACGTTTCGATGAAATCACATTCATCATCTTCTGGCTGATATTCTCGATTTGGTGCTTATGGGCAAACTGTGTGTATATATATATATATATATACAGTTTGCCCATAATATATATATATATATTATTCTCTTTTCATAGGTGTTTATGTCTATTATTCTCTCAGCCAGGTTTTTCCTACGTAAATCTATCTATCTATCTATCTATCTATCTATCTATCTATCTATCTATCTATCTATCTATCTATCTATCTATCTATCTATCTATATATGTCATGCCAGCTTTTAACACCCTCGTGACCTAAATTCTTCCCCATTTAAATTAAGCGATATTAGCTGGCAACCCCGCAGGAGCAGGAAATGTAGGACATCAGTCAGAAAAAGCACGCCAAGGACATACAACCAATGCAGAGATTGCGTCAGAAAACACACACCATCATTTGAACATCTTTTAAATAGTATGGTGCTGAAATATGGCTTTGCAATTTCTTGTTCTCAGAGACACCCCTCCCGTGAGAAAAGCACTTCCGTTCTTTTAACTCAGTCTCTGGACACTTAACCATTTTTTCCTAATTTCTCTTGCATTGACTTGCTAACCCTTCATTGAGCCACTGTTTGAAATGACAATGGCACTGAAAAGAGGGGCTTACGAGGGATCCTCGTACTTATGACCATTGCAGCATCCCCATGGTCATCCAATCAAAATTTGACCACTTGGCAACTGGCCTATGTTTACCATGGTTGCCCACCACCACCCCAAAATAAGACCACTGGGAAGGTCAAAACTGGCGAACACATGACCAGGGGAGGGGGAAGAGAGGTGAGGTGAGGTGAGGTGAGGTGAGGTGAGGTGAGGTGAGGTGAGGAGAGGAAATAGAAGGAAGGAAAGAATGAAAGAAAAAGGAAGGAGGGTGGGAAGGAAGGGGAAGAGAGGAGAGGAAATAGAGGAAACAAGGAAAGAAAAAGGAAGGAAGGGAAGGGAAGAGAGGAGAGGAGAAGTGAGAAGAGAGGAAATAGAGGAAGGAAGGAAAGAAGGAAAGAAAAAGGAAGGGAGGGAAAGAAGGGGAAGAGAGGAGAGGAGGAGAGGAGAGGAAATAGAGGAAAGAAAAAGGAAGGAAGGGAAGAGAGGAGAGGAGAAGTGAGGAGAGGAGAGGAAATAGAGGAAGGAAGGAAGGGGAAGAGAGGAGAGGAAATAGAGGAGGGAAGGAAAGAATGAAAGAAAAAGGAAGGAGGGAGGGAAGGAAGGGGAAGAGAGGAGAGGAAATAGAGGAAACAAGGAAAGAAAAAGGAAGGAAGGGAAGGGAAGAGAGGAGAGGAGAAGTGAGAAGAGAGGAAATAGAGGAAGGAAGGAAAGAAGGAAAGAAAAAGGAAGGGAGGGAAAGAAGGGGAAGAGAGGAGAGGAGGAGAGGAGAGGAAATAGAGGAAAGAAAAAGGAAGGAAGGGAAGAGAGGAGAGGAGAAGTGAGGAGAGGAGAGGAAATAGAGGAAGGAAGGAAGGGGAAGAGAGGAGAGGAAATAGAGGAGGGAGGGAAAGAATGAAAGAAAAAGGAAGGAGGGAGGGAAGGAAGGGGAAGAGAGGAGAGGAAATAGAGGAAACAAGGAAAGAAAAAGGAAGGAAGGGAAGGGAAGAGAGGAGAGGAGAGGAGAAGTGAGGAGAAGAGAGGAAATAGAGGGAGGAAGGAAAGAAGGAAAGAAAAAGGAAGGGAGGGAAAGAAGGGGAAGAGAGGAGAGGAGGAGAGGAGAGGAAATAGAGGAAAGAAAAAGGAAGGAAGGGAAGAGAGGAGAGGAAAAGTGAGGAGAGGAGAGGAAATAGAGGAAGGAAGGAAGGGGAAGAGAGGAGAGGAAATAGAGGAGGGAAGGAAAGAATGAAAGAAAAAGGAAGGAAGGAAGGGGAAGAGAGGAGAGGAAAGGAAGAAAATAGAGGATGGAAGGAAAGAAGGAAAGAAATAGAAAGGAGGGAGGGAGGGAAGAAGAGAGAAAGCGTTAGGGAAGGAGGGAGGGAGGGAAGGAAGGTGGTGGGTGGGTTAGGGTTAGAGAAGAAGGGAAGGGAAGGGAAGGGGAAGGGAAGGGAAGGGAAGGGAAGGGAAGGGAAGGGAAGAGAAGAGAAGAGAAGAGAAGAGAAGAGAAGAGAAGAGAAGAGAAGAGAAGAGAAGAGAAGAGAAGAGAAGAGAAGAGAAGAGAGTACCTAGAAAACATGGGATTTGGTCCTTGACATTTTCAGCCTCGGCTAGTGACAGAGCTTGGATAGAAAGTCCTGGTGATTTTGGGGCTGGCACCAACTGTCAGAGCTGATAGAAATCAGGACTGAATTCCCCTGGAGAACCTTGATTAACAGGCTGGTTTATTCCCTTTAATGAGGTATGGAGCAGCCTCTAGTGGCGGAGGACAGGAAAACTTGGTATAATCATGTTTTCAACCCTATTTTTGAGACCGATCATTTTTGAGGATCGCAAACTACATTTTCAGAACTGGGCTTTTCAAGCTGAACAGCATCTTTGAATACAACATTTCCCACCCTAGGATAAGGAAAATCCCCTAGGCAGTTGCTAAAGTGTAAGCTCCATTGGATACAGTGGGATTACTTCTGAGTAAAGATCCATCCAGCGAAACCTCTTCAAGGAAAAAGCAAGAAAATCCAGTTGCCTCTTGAAAAACCACCATTGGGGTGCCAGTTGCCAAGCGTCCAAATGTGATCACATGACCACAAGCCATAAGTCTGAAAAAGGGTCATAAGCCATAATCACTCTTTTTCACTGCTGTTATAACTTCAGATGGTCATTAAATGAATGATTCTAAGTTGAGGCACAGCTGTATGTATTAAATTACAGGTGTCATCGGTATTCCTCTTTGCTGTGTGTGTGTGTGTGTGTGAAGGGGGAGAGGGAGGGAGAGAGAGAGGGGGAGGGAGGGAGAGACACACAGAGAGAGAGAGAGAGAGAGGGAGGGAGGGAGGAAGGGAGGGAGAGAGGGAGGGAGGGAGAGACACAGAGAGAGAGAGAGAGGGAGGGAGGAAGGGAGGGAGAGAGAGAGGGAGGGAGGGAGAGACACACAAAGAGAGAGAGAGAGGGAGGAAGGGAGGGAGAGAGAGAAAGAACACAGATAAACTGCTGGAGATTTCTTTTTTAATCAAGTTTTTATTTTATTTTTTAAAATTTATACATATCATTGTGTGAATGGCGCAATGTTTGAGTATCACACATTTCAATCAGGGGTGAAATCTAAAATTTGTTACTACCGGTTCTGTGGGCATGGTTTGGTAGGGGGCGTGGTGGTAATGTGACTGGGTGGGTGTAGCCAACTTTTTTTAAAAATTTATTTATTTATTTATTTATTAGTTTTAAAAGCATTTTTTCTACAACCTTAAGTGGTTGCAGAAAAAAATGATTTTAGAAGCCTCTGACGATCAGGCAACTCAGCTGGGATCGTTAGAGGCTTTTAAAGGCATTTTTTTTTTCCTACAACCTCTTCAGCCATAGAGGTTGTAGAAACAAATGCTTTTAAAAACCTCTGACGATCCCAGCTGAGTTGCCTGATCGTCAGAGGCTTTTTTTTTTCTTTTAAAAGCATTTTTTCGGCTAAAGAGTTTGTAGAAAAAATGCTTTTAAAAGTAAAAAAAAAACCCAGCCTCTGATGATCGCGCGGCTCAGCTGGGCATGGAGGGGGGGCGCAGGGATTTTTGCTACCAGTTCTTTGAACTACTCACCACCGTCACTACTAGATCAGGTGATCCGGTCCAAACTGGGAGCATTTCACCCCTGATTTCAATACATATAAACATATTCCTAATTATTACATTCCATTTTCCTTATTTCATATTATTTACTCCTACCTTTTACACAATTACAATTTTAATTTTCATATAAATATAAACTAATATGCCATAACGTTTAAACCAATGTGCTTTCGCATTTGTATTATCTTCCATTATAGTTTCAATAGTATAACCTAAACCTCAAGAAAAAAAAATTGTGAAATTGTCCGTCTGTTTTCTTTTCTCCCGTACACCATATTTCGCCCATTTTTACAACATCCCTCTCCTTTCCTCTTCTTTCTCCTCCCACTCTTCTCTCCACCCCTCTCCTTCTCTCTACTTCCCTCCTCCCTTCTCCTCTCCTTCCTTCTACTTCCCTTTCTCCTTCTCTCCTTCTCCTGTCCCCTCTCTATTTCCCCTCTCTCTTCTTCCCCGCTTCTATCTCCTTCCCTTTCTCCTCTTCTCCTCCCCTCCACTCCCAAAGCTGGAGATTTTTAAGAAGAAATTGGACAGCCACTTATCTGAAATGGTACAGATTTCCTGCCTAAGCAGGGGGTTAGACTAGAAAACCTCCAAGGTCCCCCGTTATTCTTTTAAACACAAAGACAGTTTCCTGTATTATAATAAATTCTTCAAAAGCCAATGCCACGATGCCTTTTACTCTGCAGAGGCCAGGATAAAAGACTCCATCATCGCGGAATTCAAGTGTCAAAGCCAATTTTGGGAGGCCTGACTTTGCAAACCACTCAGGCATGTTCATGCAAAAATCCTTGGGCCGGCCTCTCAACTTAATGCGCCTTCTTGTGTCGCCATAATGATAAAATATCAGGAGGCGATTAAACCAGCAGCCCTGCGGGTTTGGGATCAAGGGAAACGAACGCTGGCTGGAATTAGGATTTGCCCACCTTACATTGCAACGGTGTTATTAATCACTTGGACAAGGGTTTGAAGGAAAGGCTTGTCAGATTTGCAGATAGCAGAATAAGGGAGCTGGAAGGGACCTTGGAAGTCTTCTAAAATCCCCCCCCCACCCCTCCCCACTCAAGCAGGAGACGCTATAGTATCAATGAGGACAAGCGGCTGTCCAGCCTCTTGATATAATGGCTGGTTGCCTCCAGAAGTTGTGAGGCCTCCAACACTGGAGGTTTTGAAGTAGAGATTGGGCAACTGTTTGTCTGAAATAGTATATAGGGCCGTGATGGCGAACCTATGGCACGGGTGCCACAGGTGGCATGCGGAGCCATATCGGTGGGCACGCAAGCTCAGCTGCGGCACACATGTGTGCACCAGCCAGCTGATTTTTGGGCCTTCTGGGCCCACCAGAAGTCAGGAAACACACTGTTTCCGGCCTCCGGAGGGCCTCTGGGGGGTGTGGGGAAGGCCGTTTTTGCCCTCCCCAGGCTCCTAGAAAGGCTCTGTGCCAAAAGCGTCATGTGCCAAAAGCATCATGTGCCAAAAGCGGGGGGAGCACAGGGGGGTGGGGCGCATAGAATTATGGATGTGGGCATGCGTGCATGTGACCCCCCACCGCGCTCCCCCACTTTTGGCACGCGATGGCAAAAAGGTTAGCCATCACTGATATAGGGTCTCCTGCTCCAGCAGGGGATGGACTAGAAGATCTCCCAAGGTCCCTTCCCATTCCGTTATTTCTGTTGTTCCAGTGATGGAGCACCCACAACTTCTGAGGCAAGCCGTACACAGGATTCAGCAGGATAGCTGATACCCCAGGAATTAGAAGTAAAATTCAGAATAGTTTCAAGTTGTTGTTGAGTCACTAAGTCATGTCTGACACTTCACAACCCCATGGAGCACATGCCAGCCCCCCCACCCCACCCCACCCTCCCCCTACCCTGGCCACTGTATCCCCGAGTTTGTCCAAATGCAGAACCTGGATAGCTCTGCAGACTAAGCATTGTAATTTAACACCAGATGTCTGCAATTACTGCATGTTCGAATCTCGCCAGGCTCAAGGCTGACTCAGCCTTCCATCCTTTCTAAGGGAGGTAAATTGAGGATCCAGTTTGTGGGGGCAATAAGCTGACTTTGTATAAATATACAAAAGTATGAAGGTTATTGTTTAACGCGTTGTAAGCCGCCCTGAGTCTTCGGAGAAGGGCGGCATATAAATCAAATGTTTAAAAAAATTCACGTACAGAACAACAGATTAAGAGAGTTGAAAGGGACCATGTAGGTCATCTAGTCCAACCCCACCCCACCCCCGTCCAACCAAGAGACCCTACACCATTTCTGACAGATGGCAGTCCGGTCTCTTATTGAAAGCCTCCAGTGATGAAGCTCTCACAACTTCTGAATGCAACTTCTGTTCCGTTGGTTGATTGTTCTCAGTGTCAGGAAATTTCTCCTTATTTCCAGGTTGAATCTCTCCTTGTCTGGCCTTCGGGTGCTTTGGAAAATAGGTTGACCCCTTCCTCTTCCGCCTCAAATATTGGAAGATAGGTATTGTGTCTCCCCTGGTCCTTCTCTTCATTAGACTAGCCATGCCCAGTTCCTGCAACCGTTCTTCGTATATTTTAGCCTCCAGTCCCCTAATCATCCTGGTTGCTCTTCTCTGCACTTTTTCCAGAGTCTCAACATCTTTTTTGTAGTGTGGTGACCAAAACTGGATGCAGTACTCTACATCTACATCTACAGTGTGGTCTTACTAAGGCTTTGTAGAGTGGTATCAGTACCTCCCTTGATCTTGATTGTATCCCTCTGTTAATGCAATTTAAGATTGCATTGGCTTTTTCCCTCATTGTGTCAATGACATTGTCTAACCATCTCATCCTCTGCAGTCCAATTCTCCTTTCACCTTCCCTCTTTCCCATCATCAGGGTCTTCTCCAATGAGTCATGTCTTCTCATTAGCTGGCCAAAGGTATTTGAGTTTCAGCTCCAGGATCTGTCTTTCCAAAGAACAGTTCAGGGTTGATTTCTTTCAGGACCATTGGCTAGAGCACGGCTCTCCAACCTTGGCAATTTTAAGACCTGTGGACTTCAATGCCCAGAATTCCTCCTGGCTGAGGAATTCTGGGCGTTGAAGTCCACAGGTCTTAAAGCTGCCAAGGTTGGAGAGCCCTGGGCTAGAGGCATGGGTTTAAAATAACAAGAAGAACTTATTGCTGCTTGGGAAATAAGAATCAGATGCACAGATAAATAGCAGGAGAAACCTGAATTGTTAGCAGGACTTGCAACAAAGATCTTGGAAAAATCGCTGAATAATAAGTGGACTAGAACTCACTGTCTCCTGGTGATTGGCTCAAAGTCACCCAACCAGCTTTCATGCCTAAAGTGGAACTAGAACTCACCATCTCCTGGTGATTGGCCCAAAGTCACCCAGCTCGCTTTCATGCCAAGATGGGACTAGAACTCACCGTCTCCTGGTGATTGGCCCAAAGTCATCCAACCGGCTTTCATGCCAAGAAGGGACTAGAACTCACCATCTCCTGGTGATTGGCTGAAAGTCACCCAACCAGCTTTCATACCTAAGGCGGGACTAGAACTCACCATCTCCTGGTGATTGGCCCAAAGTCACCCAACCAGCTTTCATGCCTAAGGCGGAACTAGAACTCACCGTCTCCTGGTGATTGGCCCAAAGTCACCCAACCAGCTTTCATGCCTAAGGCGGAACTAGAACTCACCGTCTCCTGGTGATTGGCCCAAAGTCATCCAACCGGCTTTTATGCCAAGATGGGACTAGAACTCACCATCTCCTGGTGATTGGCTCAAAGTCACCCAACCAGCTTTCATGCCTAAGGCGGAACTAGAACTCACCATCTCCTGGTGATTGGCTCAAAGTCACCCAACCAGCTTTCATGCCTAAGGCAGAACTAGAACTCACCGTCTCCTGGGGATTGGCCCAAAGTCACCCAGCGGGCTTTCATGCCTAAGGCAGGACTCAAACTCACAATTTTGTTTACATGACAAGGGCAGAAAGGTGCTTTGCCATTCCTTGGCCCCTCTCCCTGTGTGTATATTATCCCCAACCTAGAGAAAATGGAGGTCCAGCTTTCAAAGCTGCGAAACTTTACTCCGTCATTACCTGAAAGCAAAGCAAAGCAAAACTTAAAATTAAAAAAGCACGGCCTGTTTGCTCACCTGTGTGCTGGGGGGGCGGTGGAGGGGGATTTTCTTTTCCCAGCGGCAAAACTGGCCTGCCGCTGAATGAAAACGGCGGCCCCTTCTGTCCGCTGGGAACTCAGAAGAAACAGCCATGGCCTTGAGCGAGAAAAGGTGAATTTAATAGAGGGCAAAACTCAACTCTGGAAGGCAAAACAGCCTGCTGGTCGGGCAAGGTTAAAATCTTTCTGGCTGGCCTAGGTGGTAGAAGGAAGGGGGGAGGACTAGTGAAATTTTACAGCCGTTTTCCCCACCCCTACCCTGAAAGCTTCACTTAAGATGTTTCCCCAGAGCTGCAGCTCAGGCCCCTTTCCGAAATGGGGAGATTGATGGTGTCTTCAGCGCAGGGGTGAAATCCTGCAGGTTCTGGAGAACCGAAGGCAGAAATTTTGAGCAGTTTGGAGAACCGGCAAATACCACCTCTAGCTGGCCCCAGAGTGGGGTGGGAATGGGGAGTTTGCAGTATCCTTCCCCCTGGAGTGGGGTGGGAATGGAGATATTGCAGTATCCTTCCCCTGGAGTGGGGTGGAAATGGAGATTTTGCAGTACCCTTCCCCTGGAGTAGGGTAGGAATGGAGATTTTACAGTATCCTTCCCCTGGAGTAGGGTAGGAATGGGGATTTTGCAGTGTCCTTCCCCCTGGATTGGCATGGGAATGGAGATTTCGCAGTATCCTTTCCCTGGAGCGAAGTGGGAATGGGGATTTTACAGTATCCTTCCCCTGGAGTGGGGTGGGAATGGGGATTTTGCAGTATCCTTCCCCTGGTGTAAGGTGGGAATGGGGATTTTGCAGTATCCGTCCCCTGGAGTGGGGAGGGAATGGAGATTTTACAGTATCCTTCCTCTGGAGTAGGGTGGGAATGGGGATTTGGCAGTATCTTTCCCCTGGAGTAGGGTGGGAATGGAGCATTATCCTTCCCCTGCCCCACCCACCAAACCACACAACACCCACCAAGCCATGCCCACAGAACCAGTAGAAAAAAAAATTGGATTTCACCAATGCTTCAGCCCTGCCAGCTGTAAATATACCACCAGCCTTGTAAGAACAGAGTTGGGACATCACTGGCTAACAGCACAGGGCTTCTGGTTTTTTTTTTTTTTTTAAAAGCTGTCCAAACAACCAGGTGGACACCCTCATTCCCAAGTGAATTCACACAGCAAAGTCACCCAAGAAGACAGGAGTTATGGGTACTCTGTTCAAGCAGGAGATCCTGTAACTATGATGGGGAACCTAAGGCACACATGCTGGGAGTGGCACGCAGAGCCATCTCTCCGGACACGCGAGCTATCACCCATTGCTCTTCCGGGTTCCAGCATGCTGGGCAACTCGTCTCCATGCATGGGGGGAGCGCCGGAAACCGGAAGACCAGCCACCCGGTGCACATGCGTGCCGTGAAGATAATCTTCTCGTTTCTGGTGCGCGCATGTGCACTGGCAACCTGGTCTTCCGGTTTCTGACCTACATGCATGCGCAAAGACCAGCAGGCATGCGTGTGGCAGAAACTGGAATATGCGTGCACCAGGTGGCAGGTCTTCCGGTTTTCACCACGCACTTGGTACCAAAAAGGTTCACCAATCCTACCCTATAGCATTTCATTCAGGTGTTGTGACCCAGGACGTGATAACGTCTGAGCGGGTAGGTGGAGCCCAGGGGTGTAATCTACTTACCTTCCCAACCGGTTCGGACGTGCATGTGCTCATGCATGCACACACATCTCATGCATGCGCGGACCCTCTGCGCATGTACAAACCCTTCTACACATGTGCAGAGGATAAATAACAGGTTACTTCCTGGTTAAAACCAGGAAGTAACGATGAGTGGGTGGGTGGGCAGAGCCTCGTACCGCCATCGCTACCAGTTCTCTGAACCACCAGCCCCCATCGCTACCAGTTCCACCGAACCGGTCTGAACCAGGAACATTTCACCCCTGGTGGAGCCTCCCGCAGCCACCATTACCGGTTCACTTAAACTGGATTGAACCGGCTGACTACCACCACTGGCCCATTTCCCCTAAAAGGTGACAAATCCCCTCCACACTTAATCCATAAAGACGGAAATGGTGATTTTTTTTTATAAAAAATGGATTTATGTGCCACCCTTCTCCGGAGACTCGGGGCGGCTTACAATGTGTTAAGCAACAGCCTTCATACTTTTGCATATTTATACAAAGTCAGCTTATTGGCCCCACAAACTGGGTCCTCAATTTACCTACCTTAGAAAGGATGGAAGGCTGAGTCAACCTTGAGCCTGGTGAAATTCGAACTTACAGTAATTGCAGATAGTTGATGTGAATCATAATGCTTTAGTCTGCTGAGCCACCAGGCCCTGTATTTGAATTTGTCTATGGAGATTCTCAGTCATCCAGGTCATGGTTGCACGTTTTTTCAAGCACCTTGAAAAAGCATCTTTGGGATGATTTGAATTTGCAAACTCATTGTGCAAATTCAGCAATAGCAATAGCGCGTAGACTTATATACCGCTTCACAGTGCTCTACAGCCCTCTCTAAGCAGTTTACAGGGTCAGTATATTATCCCCAACAATCTGAGTCCTCATTATACAGATCTTGGAAGGATGGAAGTCAACTTTGAGCTGGTGAGGATTGAACTCCTGGCAGTGGGCAGAATTAGCCTGCAATACTTCATTCTAGCCATTGCCCAGGGCTCATGAAAACGTTTGTGGCAGGAATGGGTTCTACTTACCTTTACTACCGGTTCGCAACGGGATCGTGCGCATGTGTGAGCATGCACACATCGCTTCTGATGACATCAGGGTCAGTAGGCGGAGCCTCCCGACCGGTTCTATAGAATCGGTCCGAACCGGGAGCAACTCACCTCTGCTTTGTGGTCCAGGAATGCTGAACCCTAGTTGACTGAACGACTCTTAGTACGAAAATTCATCTTTACAACTCTTATTTTTCTGCTAAACTTTCCCGTTTCAGAATTTTGGGGACCAGCCAAAGAAGTGGAAGTCAAACCTTGTTTCCCCTTTAGGTCTTTCTAACTGGCCCCTAATTGAGGTATGTAAACAGAAAAGTTATTGTATGCTAAATAAATACTAATTGATTATTTTAAATATATGTGGCAAGAGCTTAATGGCTAGATAATGAAACTGGCGCCATTAATGTGGCTGTTAAACATCAGTTATTATGGTTTTATAATTAATTGAATAGTCGGAAGCACTTAATTTTCTGTTCTTAAGGTTCAAGGGGTCAGGATCTATATCTCAACCAATGCAAGATGTGTGAGTAAGAAGAGGATGGAGGAGAAAAAGAAATAATATATTTACCAGAATCTATTTTCTTGGTCTTTAAGGAATGAACTTACACAATTCAATTATTTCAGGGGTACGATTCAGCCTGTTCAGACCAGTTTAATTTGATTCGCCGAACCATTTGTTCCAAGGACTGGTTGACCATGCCCACCACATCCTGCCCCTCCCAGGAATCTCCACGCGGCCCGTTTGGGATGCCAGGTAACTGCAGGGTGCATGCGGAAGCTCTGGGAGGGCAAAAAACCGGAAGTCCGGAAATGGGCCTGTTTCCTGCCTGCAGAGGTCCTCCAGTGCCTGAGGGAGACAATTTTCGCCCTCCTGGAGGCTCAAAGAAAGCCTCTGGAGCCTGGGGAGGGCAAAAACGCCCCTCCCCCCTGCCGTGGTGCAGGAAGCTGAGTAGGCCACGCCCCCATGGCCACCCCCACCCAGCAACTGGGCAGTGAATCGGTTGCTGAAATTATTCAATCCCACCCCTGATTATACTCCAGACTTATAGAAGAGTAGCATCTCAGGGAGAAAGCAATGAACCTAAATTTCTCCTTCTATACTTAGTACATTTCGGAATCCAGTTCTCATTCATTTCATTTATACATCTTGCTTTCACTTATGACTGTATGACTGTAATTTTGTTGCTTGTATCCTTACAATTTATATTGATATTGTTTCCTGATCGCTTCTTTGTACCCTATGACTATCATTAAGTGTTGTACCTTATGATTCTTGATGAAGACAAATTCCTTGTGTGTCCAATCACACTTGGCCAATAAAGATTCTATTCTATTCTATTCTATTCTATTCTATTCTATTCTATTCTATTCTATTCTATTCTATTCTATTCTATTCTATTCTATTCATCCCATCCCATCCTTCTATTCTATTTATTTATTTCATTTATTTAGTCTAGTCTAGTCTAGTTTAGTCTAGTCTAGTCAATTCTAGTCTAGTCTATTCTACTCTACTCTATTCTATCCAACCCATCCCATTCCATCCCATCCTTCTATTCTATTCTATTCTACTCTACTCTACTCTACTCTACTCTACTCTACTCTACTCTACTCTATTCTATTCTCAATAAAGATTCTATTCTATTCTACTCTACTCTACTCTACTCTACTCTACTCTACTCTACTCTACTCTACTCTACTCTACTCTATTCTATTCTATTCTATTCTATTCTATTCTGTTCTATTCTATTCTATTCTCAATAAAGATTCTATTCTATTCTACTCTACTCTACTCTACTCTACTCTACTCTACTCTACTCTACTCTACTCTACTCTACTCTATTCTATTCTATTCTATTCTATTCTATTCTCAATAAAGATTCTATTCTATTCTATTCTATTCTATTCTATTCTACTCTACTCTACTCTACTCTACTCTACTCTACTCTACTCTACTCTACTCTACTCTACTCTACTCTACTCTATTCTATTCTATTCTATTCTATTCTATTCTATTCTATTCCTTATGCATCCCACCATGTGTCCACAACTTTGAACAATGTGAAAATTTAAAAAAAAAGAATGGGGAATATATTCCAACAATTTGAAGTTTTGACCTACTCTGAGAAAGGAAGGCACCACTCAATTCAACGTTCTGACATCCAGGACAGTCTCTGAGGTCATGTTGCCCCATCTTGCACTCCTGGTCACTGGCCCACATTGACGGCCGTTTGCAATACACGTGACTGTAATTTGCAACGTTGTTTCAAAATGTTTACATCTGGTTTGGGGGCCGAAAAAACCCCGCTCCCACCACATAGCAAACAGTGGGTTCACTTAACAACTATGGCATTCGCTTAACAACCAGAGGGTTTGCTTTACAATCACCACCCTCACTTAATGACTGCTGCAAAAAAGTCATAAAATCTAATGCTAATGCTAAAAATTTAAGGGGATTAACCGTTTTTCCAAAGCACCTGAAGGCAGGAGAAGAAGGAACGGATGGAAACTAATCAAGGAGAGAAGCAACCTGGAACTAAGGAGAAATTTCCTGACAGAACAATTAATCAGTGGAACGACTTGCCACTAGAAGTTGCAGGTGCTCCAACACTGGAAGTTTTTAAGAAGATGTTGGATAGCCATTTGACTGAAATGGTATACAGTCTTCTGCCGAGCAGGGGGTTGGACTAGAAGACCTCCAAGGTCCCTTCCAACTCTGTTATTCTGTTAATGAGGTCATGGGATGATCCGCCTTACAACAATCAAGTCATGAACCGCCTGTAAGGGAATAAAGTCTTTTCTTTTGTTGCCTCAGAGAAAAGTTTGAATATAATCTGAAATGTAAACCATCCATTGATTGAGATGGGAGAAAGAAAGAAAGAAAGAAAGAAAGAAAGAAAGAAAGAAAGAAAGAAAGAAAGAAAGAAAGAAAGAAAGAAAGAAAGAAAGAAAGAAAGAAAGAGAGAGAGAAAGAAGGAATGAAAGAGAAAGAAAGAAAGAGAAAGAAGATAGAAGGAAGGAAGAAGAGAGAAAGAGAGAAGGAATGAAAGACAAAGAAAGTAAAAGAGAGAGAAAGGGAGGGAGGGAGGGAGGAAAGAAGGAAGGAAGGAAGGAAGGAAAAAGAGAAAGAGAAGGAAGGAAAGACAAAGAAAGAAAGTAAAAGAGAGAGAAAGGGAGGGAGGGAGGGAGGGAGGAAGGAAAGAAAGAAGGAAGGAAGGAAGGAAGGAAGGAAGGAAGGAAGGAAGGAAGGAAGGAAGGAAGGAAGGAAGGAAGAAGAAAGGGAAGGAAAGGCAAAGAAAGAAAGTAAAAGAGAAAGAAAGCAGGAATGAAAGGAAGGAAGGAAGGAAGGAAAAAAGAAAGAAAAAGAAAGAAAAGAGAGAAAGAGAAGGAATGAAAGACAAAGAAAGACAGTAAAAGAGAAAGAAAGAATGAATGAGAAAGAAAGAGACAGAAGATGGAAGGAAGGAAGGATGAAGAGAGAAAGAGAAGGAATGAAAGACAAAGAAAGTAAAAGAGAGAGAAAGGGAGGGAGGGAGGAAAGAAAGAAGGGAGGGAGGGAGGAAGAAGGAAGGAAGGAAGGAAGGAAGGAAGAAAGAAGGAAAGAGAGAAGAACCGATTGGCCATTCTCCCTGCAAGCCGAAGCCAGCCAGCTCCCCTCCTTGCAATGCAATATCAGAATCTACCTTCATGCTTCAGTGGCTGCTATTCACTGCTGGCTGGGGGTCTAAATCAGCCATTCTGGCCCCGTCCAGGCACAGCTTTTCTTTCCAGCGCTGCCGGGATGACCTCAGGTTCATCCTCCGAATGAAGCGCTTGGCATTAAATTTCATTAACCTCAGATCCCTCATAAAAAAATGGCAAGAGGCCATCAGAGAGATACCTTTTCAAGGGTCTCGATCTCCGTCCCAGATTCCCATGAATATCAATCAGGGGAGATGGGCTGGGGGGGGAGGGTTTCCCCCTTGTTCCCGAAAAATAGGATTTGCAACCTTGGGCTTCCTCAGAGTCAGTTGTCCGAAAAAGGACCGTTGGGACGTGGCAAAGCCCCTTTGCTTTGAAAGGCAGACATTTTTAAGATATTGTTTTATTTTTTAAATATATTTAACATGTTTTGTCTTTTAAATATTGCTATCTTTTTAAAAGTTTTGTTTTTTAAATATTGCTTTCTTTTTAAAATAGTTTTGCTTTTAAAATATTTTTTGTTCTTAAAATACTGTTTTGCTTTTAAACTATCACTTTGTTTTTAAAATACTGTTTTGCTTTTAAAACATTGCTGTAGATGTACAACGTTTGGCAGTGATTGACGCCAAAAGTAAGCTTGGCTGCTAATAGGCTTGGGCCAATCACCAGGAGACGGTGAGTTCTAGTCCCGCCTTAGGCATGAAAGCCGGTTGGGTGACTTTGGGCCAATCACCAAGAGACGGTGAGTTCTAGTCCCGCCTTAGGCATGAAAGCCGGTTGGGTGACTTTGGGCCAATTACCAGGAGATGGTGAGTTCTAGTCCTGCCTTAGGCATGAAAGCCGGTTGGGTAACTTCACCAGGAGATGGTGAGTTCCAGTCCTGCCTTAGGCATGAAAGCCGGTTGGGTGACTTTGGGCCAATCATCAGGAGATGGTGAGTTCTAATCCCGCCTTAGGCATGAAAGCCGGTTGGGTGACTTTGGGCCAATCACCAAGAGACGGTGAGTTCTAGTCCCGCCTGAGGCATAAAAGCCGGTTGGGTGACTTTGGGCCAATCACCAGGAGACGGTGAGTTCTAATCCTGCCTTGGGCATGAAAGCTGATTGGGTGACTTTGGGCCAATCACCAAGAGACGGTGACTTCTAGTCCCGCCTTATGCGCGAAAGCCTAAGTCTAGAGAAAAGAATTAGGGGGGACACGATAGCAATATTCCAGTATTTGAGAGGCTGCCACAAAGAAGAGGGGGGTCAAATTATTCCCCAAAGCACCAGAGGGCAGGACAAGAAACAATGGTTGGAAACTAATCAAAGAGAGAAGCAACCTGGAATTAAGGAGAAACCTTCTAATAACGAGAACAATTAATCCGTGGAACTACTTGCCCCCAGAAGTTTTGGATGCTCCAACACTGGAAGCTTTTAAGAAGAGATTGGACAATTTACCAGTGGAACCCCTTGCCTTCAGAAGTGGCGGATGCTTAATCACTTGAGGTTTTTAAAGATTGGACAATCACTTGTCTGAAATGGTACAGGGCCATGATGGCGAACCAATAGCACATGTGCCACAGGTGGCATGTGGAGCCATATCTGTGGACGCATGAGCATTGCCCTAGCTCAACTCCAGCACACATGCATGCACTGGCCAGCTAATTTTGGGGCCTTCTGGGCCCACCAGAAGTTGGGAAACGGGCTGTTTCCGGCCTCCGGAGGGCCTCCGGGAGCGGTGGGGAAGTCTGTTTTCACCCTTCCCCGACTCCTAGAAAGCCTCTGGAGTCTGGGGAGGGCGAAAAACAAGCCTACTGGGCCCACGGGGCCATTGCATGCCAAAAGTGGGGGCAGTGAAGAGGGGTCATGCATGCATGTGCAGATCTTCTTTTCATTGAAGAACGCTGGGGAAATGGAAGAGAATGGAACATTGGCTATGGCTAGTCTAAAGAAAAGAGGGCCTAGGGGTGACATGATAGCAGTATTTGCGGGGCTGCCACAAAGAAGAAGGGGTCAACTTATTCTCCAAAGCACCGGAGGGCAGGACCAGAAACAATGGTTTTGGAAACCAATTAAAGAGAGAAGCAACCTGGAATTAAGGAGAGCAATGACAATTAACCAATGGAACAGCTTGCCTCCAGAAATTGTGGATGCTTCATCCAGAGGTGGTATTCAGCCGGTTCGTACCCACTCCGCCCCGCCCCGCCTGTAAGCTCTCCTATTTAGGGACGGTTTTGAAGCCAGGCACATGCACGGAAGTCACACACACAAGCAAAGTGCATGCGTGAAAGGCGCGCCTGTGGGCGAAGGGAGAGCTTCTGCTTGCGGCGAACCTGTAGATACCCATCACTGGCTCCATCACTGGAGGTTTTTAAGAAGATCAGTCACTTTTCTGAAATGATATACGTTCGCTTGTTTGAGCAGGGGGCCGGACTACGTCTGTTCTGCCCCAGCTATGGACCCCAAAGAACGCAGCACACACACAAAGGCTGTACAAACCTTAGTTTACTAAATTAAATCAGTCTTTTTCAAATAAAGGTTGTTAATTAACTTTCTTAACAGCCTACAAGAATCCAAAGAATAAATAATCGTAATTTTACCAGGATTGGCAAAAAGCCCAGAAGCAATTTGTAGGAAACTGATAAGAGAACTAAGATCAAGACGCGAAGGAAAGTGAACGAAGTTGTTCCCTGCAAATTGCTTCAGTTGGTGTTCCTCCTTAAATAAGCTAAGGGAGTGGCCAATTAGCCCCAAGCCTTACTCTCGAGGAGACCTCCTCCTGAGGAGCCATTCCTGCCTTTTGGCAGCTCTGCACGCATGTCCATCGAGAAGAGGCTCCTCCTCTTCCTCCTCTTCACTTAAAGGAGCTTCTGGAGATTCTGAAGGCCCTGGCTGAATCCCCGCCTCTGACACCACATCTTCTCTAGCCTCCTCATTGTCCGACTCGAGTGCCAGCAGCACAGACTTCTGGCGCAGCACCACACCAGCCTCCTCGCTGTTGGAATCAGCTACTAGCCACAACAACGTCCACGATGGCAAACCTATGGCACGCATGCCAGAGGTGGAATGCAGAGCTTTTTTTGCTGCCACGCAAATCAGATCTCCGTGGCATTTCTTTCGTGAGCTTCTGTTTCCCTGCAAACGTCAAAACAGAAGCTCGCGAAAGAAAGAAGATCTTACCTCTTGACACGCTGCCGGTGTTGGGATGCCCCGCCTCCTGCCATCCAGCTGGTCCTCAGGTCTCTGCTGCGCATGAATGCATGTCTGTGCATGTATATGCGCATGTCTGCGCATGTCTGAGCATGCCCGCACCTTTCAGTTTGGGCATGCATGAATATGCAGGTTGGGTACTCGGTGCCTAAAACGTTCGCCATTGCTGGATTAGGTCCTTTCCATTCTTCGAGGCTCAAACAGCCGCAGTGGTTAGAGTGCAGTACTGCAGGCTACTTCTGTTGACTGCCGGCTGCCTGCAATTTGGCAGTTCGAATCTCACCAGGCTCAAGGTTGACTCAGCTTTCCATCCTTCCGAGGTGGGTCAAATTGTTGGGGGCAATATACCGACTGTGTAAACTGCTTAGAGAGGACTGTAAAGCACAATGAAGTGGTATATCAGTCTAAGAGTTATTGCTAAAAAACAAAGAATAATAATAATAATAATAATTATTATTATTATTATTATTATTATTATTATTATTATTCGACTATGGAAAAAGAAATCATGTGTTGTTCCAATTGTAATTGGAGCCCTTGGAGCAATACCCAAAGGGCTACCCCGCTATTTAGAAATTCTAAATTTACCGGACTTGAACATTTTGACTCTACAAAAAAACACCTTACTCGGGACAGCTTACATCCTCCGACGATACCTTAACAGTTCCTAGGTCCTTGGTTAGGACTCGAGCTGCTGAGCTATTAACCAGCCTCAAAGACTGTGAATCTCACTACAGATTAAATAATAATAATAATAATAATAATAATAATAATAATAATAATAATAATAATAATAATAATAATAATAATAATAATAATTTTATTTCTATACCGTCCCTCTCCCGAAGGACTCGGAGTACAGCCTAATAAAAACACAATATAAACATCATAATTAGATTTTAAAAATTTGTTAAAATTATTACACTGTTTGGCCAAATAATTTTAAAACCCCGATTACAACTCCAATTTAAAAAAACTCACTTACAAAGATAGCCCTACCTGTCGGAAAAACAGGGTCTTGAGGGCACAGTGAAAAGCACAGAGGTCGGAGATCGTGCGTATCTCAGGGGGGAGTTCGTTCGAGAGGGCAGGGGCTCCCACAGAGAAAGCTCTCCCCTTGGGTGTCGTCAGCCAACATTGCTTGGCCGACGGCACCCTGAGGAGTCCCACTCTGTGGGAGCGAACCGGGTGGTGGGAGGCTATTGGTGGCAGAAGGCAGTCCCGTAGATACCCAGGTCCTGAGCCATGGAGCGCTTTAAAGGTGGTAACCAGCACCTTGAATCGCACCCAGAGGACCATTGGGAGCCAGTGCAGCTCGCGCAGGAGAGCCCGCTTGCCTCTTGAAAAAGCACCTTTGAGACAACCATGACCCTGGATGACTGAGAATCTCCATAGACTTTTAATTCGCCAATATTTGAAGACACTTTAGTTACTGTATTTTCCTGCATATAAGACTACTTTCTAACACACAAAAATCTTCTCAAAAGTCAGGGGTCGTCTTATACGCCGGGTTTCATTCTCCTGTAACCAGGCAGACCAGCCCGAAAGGCTCTGATGAACCTTAAATGGCTCTGAGGAGGGTCGTCTTATACGCCCAGTCGTCTTATACACCGGAAAATACGGTATGTTCCATAATCATATCTACATCCCATCCTGCCCATATGGGTTGCAAACTAGGTGTAGATGTTAGGTCATGGGAAAACATCTGGGTGGAGTGGGGAGACGGTACTGCACAGGAATCCCCCCCCCTTTGAGCCCAACGTGTGGTGCCGTGTGTCAAGGTTTGACAGTCTCCGCCGCCATTGGCGCGACGGCCATCTGTAACTTATTAAAACGGATTAATTGAAGTAACCTTGGGGGAATAGGGGGCCTGTCAATCTTCCCCTGCATCCGTTGCTGAAATGACAACTGAAAAGCCGACAAGAGGCAGGGAGGAGGTGACATTAGCAAACGGAACATTGTGATGCCCCGATCAAATCAACGAAATGGGCGGGCCTCCCTTTCTGCGCATATTTTATTTCGGCAGTAAAGCGTTGGGGATGGAGGAAAAGGAGGGCTTGTTGTAAACAGGCTCAAATATTTGCAGTTTCCTTGCGGCCCCTTAAGTATGTGTCTGCACTACAAACGCCGATCCATCGCTTTATATGCACCCAGTCCTCGACTAAGGGACGCGGTGGCTCAGTGGCTAAGACGCTGAGCTTGTTGATCGAAAGGTCGGCAGTTCAGCGGTTCGAATCCCTAGTTCCAGGTAATGGGGTGAGCTCCTGTTACTTGTCCCAGCTTCTGCCAACCTAGCAGTTCGAAAGTACGTAAAAAATGCAAATAGAAAAATAGGGACCACCTTTGGTGGGAAAGGAATAGCGTTCCGTGTGTCTTTGGCATTGAGTCATGCCGGCCATATGACCACAGAGACGTCTTCGGACAGCGCTGGCTCTGCGGCTTTGAAACGGAGATGAGCACCGCCCCCTAGTGTCGGGAACTACTAGTACATATGTGTGAGGGGAACCTCTACCTTTAGCCCTCAACTTACATCCACAGCTGAGCCCCAAATTTCTGCTGTTAACCGTTGGGACGTATATTAAGTGTGCTTCGTTCATTCTATAACATTTCTCTTTTGACACAGCTGTTAAGTGAAACTGCAGTTGATAAGTGAATCATGCGGTTATTAAGCGCATCCAGCTTCTCCCATTTGACTTTGCTTGTCGGATATCAGCTGGGAAGGTTAGACGTGGTGATCCCCAGGGACACTGCAACCGTCATAAATACATGCCAGTTGCCAAGCACCATGGGGTCATGTGCAGTCATCATGATCACTTAACTACCCCATAATCCTCTAAGTCAGTGTTTCTCAACCTTGGAAGCTTGAAGATGGGTGGACTTCAACTCCCAGAATCCCTCAGCCAGCGCTGCTGGCTGGGGGATTCTGGGAGTTGAAGTCCACCCATCTTCAAGCTACCAAGGTTGAGAAACACTGCTCTAAGCCACCATACCACTCTGCTACTGGGATGCCGCAATGGTCTGTAGAAAGTTCGCACCCACCCCTTTCCTAAAAGAATGAAATATTTTGAGAAATATTAAAAAGGCAGAATATTATATTCCCCTGGGTGAGAAATGGAGAAACATGCTCTTGGAAAGCAGCCCCCACCTTCCTTAATAGCCCATAGCAGATGTCAGCACTTAAGAGATAAAGAGATAGGTAGCTCTATTCGTAAAGTAAATTCCCTGCATCAAGGTCTGAACAAAGGTAGAGTTAGCCCTCAGCCATAATAGGAATTGCCCAACAAGCCCCTTCATTGCATCCGCCCAAACTTCAACCAAACTTAGCTCAGACAAACTCCTAGGATTTGTACATGGCCCAATGGGAGTCTGACAACCAATAGAACGCATGTTCTCACACAGGAACAGGAAGCTCAAGTTCAAAGGCCAAGAGAAGGTATAAAAACTCCTCCCTCTCAATTCCCTGGGGTCAGCTGCCTCAGAACCAAGTGCTTGGTGTTCTGCTTCATCAATATATGGACCCTCTTTCTAATCAGCCTCCAGCCTCCATTTTGTCTCCAGTGCCTTTCTCCCGGCTTGGAACTGAACCAGATGGATATTTCTTCCAATGTCAGAAGTGTGAAAAATGATCACAAGTCACTTTTTTTCGGTACCGTTGTAACTTTGAATGATCATTTTTTAAAAATGGTTGTAAGTTGAGGACTACCTGCCTTGAACCAGAGGTTGGACTAGATTAGAAGACCTCCAAAGGCCCTTCTAGCCCTATAGAGTCTATGATTCTATGACCACAGAGACAGATTTTCTCTAAGGTAGTGTTTCTCAACCTTAGCAACTTTAGGACGTGTGGACTTCAACTCCCAGAAGTCCCTAACCAGCCCTCCTGGCCAGGGAATTCTGGGAGTTGAAGTCCACACATCTTAAGAGTTATGCCAGGCAATGAACCTGATTGGTTACAATGGAGTGGCCAATGAAAGATAGTTAAGGGAAGGAAAGGAAAGGTAGAACTGTGGCGAAGGTTGTTGAGAGTGTGGTCGCGCAACAGTTTCCCCAAGTCCTGGAGGAAACATCTAATCTAGATCCGTTCCAGTTGGGTTTCAGGCCTGGGTACAGCACGGAAACGGCATTGATTGCATTGGTAGATGATCTCTGGAGGGCACGGGACAAGGGTTGCTCCTCTGTCCTAGCCCTATTAGATCTCTCAGCGGCTTTTGATACCATCGACCATGGTATCATGCTGCACCGGTTGGAGGAGCGAGGGATGGGGGGCACCGTATTACGGTGATTCTCCTTCTTTCTCTCAGACCGGTCGCAGTTTGTGTTGGCAGGGGGGCAGAGATCGACCTCGAGGCCTCTCATTTGTGGAGTGCCTGAGGGGTCGGTCCTCTTGCCCCTTCTGTTGAACATTTATGTGAAGCTGTTGGGCGAGATCATCTGTGGCTTTGGGTGAAGTACCACCAGTATGCTGATGACACCCAGCTGTACATCTCCACCCCAGGCCACCCCAACGATGCCCTTGAAGTGATGTCCCAGTGCCTGGAGGCTCTGCGGATCTGGATGGGGAGGAACAGGCTCAAGCTCAACCCTTCCAAGACGGAGTGGCTGTGGTTCCCGGCATCCCGATATAGTCAGATGACTCCATCAGTGACTATCGGGGGCGAGTCGTTGTCCCCCGCAGAGAGGGCGCGCAATCTGGGAGTCCTCCTGGATACGCAGCTGTCCTTTGAGGAACACCTGACGGCTGTGGCCAGGGGGACCTTTTGTCAGGTTCACCTGATTCGCCAGTTGCGGCCCTTTCTTGATCGGGATTCCCTGTCCACACTCACTCACGCCCTTGTCATCTCACGCCTGGACTACTATAACGCTCTCTAGATGGGGCTCCCCTTGAGAAGCACCCGGAGGCTCCAACTGGTCCAGAATGCACCCGCTGGTAATCACGGGAGCCACTTGACGCTCCCACATAACACCGCTCCTGCGTGAGCTGCACTGGCTTCCAGTGGTCTTCCGGGTGCACTTCAAGGTGTTGGTTACCACCTTTAAAGCGCTCCATGGCATAGGACCTAGTTATCTTCGAGACCGCCTGCTGCTACCGATGACCTCCCACCGACCTGTGCGCTCCTACAGAGAGGGCCTCCTCGGGGTCCCATCAGCCAAACAATGTAGGCTGGTGACCCCCAGGGGGAGGGCCTTCTCTGTGGGGTCACCGACCCTCTGGAATCAACTGCCGCCAGAGATAAGGAGAATCCAAGATCTCGGTACCTTCCGCCATGCCCTAAAAACTTTTCTTTTTAAACAAGCCGGGCTGGCTTAATTTACATATATTTTTAAATATTTTTATTGGTTTGTTATTTTAAATTGGAGCCAAATTAATATATTTCTTTTTAATTGTTTTTAATATTTGTATTGTATGTTTTTATCTGGCTGTACACTACCCTGAGTCCCTAGGGAGAAGGTGCGGTATATAAATTCGAAATAAAATAAATAAATAAATAAACAAACTTAGGGATTTAGGCACATGATTCTCAGTTTGGGCTTCGCAATACAGGTAGTCCTCAACTTAAAATAGTTCACTTAGTGATTATTCAAAGTTACGACAGCACTAAAAAGGCGAGCTAAGACCTTTTTTCACACTTACGACCGTTGTAGCATCTCCTTGGTCACCTGATCAAAATTGAGAAGCTTGGGAACAGACTCACATTTATGACGGCTGCAGCATCCCGGGATCCTGTGATCCCCTTTTTGCGACCTTCCAACAAGCAACATCCATGGGGAATCCAGATTCATTTAACAACCATGTTTCTTCCTTAACAACTGCAGTGATTCACTTAACAACGGTGGCGAGGAAGGTTGTTAAATGGGGCGAAATTCACTTAAATGTTTCATTTAGCGACAAAAATTGGAGGGGCTCAGTTGTGGTCATAAGTTAAGGACTGCCTGGAAAGAGCTTTTTCTGTTGGGAGACCCATTTTTCCTCAGCTCCATAAGCTCCCACGGGACCAGGACAGAAATGAGTCACACCAACTAGAAGGATCTTGACAGTCTTGAACATTATCAAGCTATTCTCCAATAGCTTGACAATGTAGGACAAGAAGCAATGGGTGGAAACTAATCAAGGAAAGAAACAACTTAGAACTAAGGAGAAATTTCCTGACAGTGAGAACAATTAATCAGTGGAACAACTTGCCACCAGAAGCTGTGAATGCTCCAACACTGGAAATTTTTAAGAAGAGATTGGACAACCATTTATCTGAAATGGTATAGGGTTTCCTGCCTAAGCAGGGGGTTGGACTAGAAGACCTCCAAGGTCCCTTCCAACTCTGTTATTCTATTTCTATTTCGACCGTCTTGAAGCCACAAAACTCAGCCCAGGTCTTTGCCCGTCACCCAAGGAGTTAAATTCATTTTGCCGTTGACAATTAATGTCGGGAGGCCCGTCCCATAGATCTCTTAAGAGAGACCACAACAGGGCAATTAACCCACTAATACACTAAGCTATTACACTGCTATGTCTCTTATTTTAGCCCGAGGTGATTTGAAACGCATTGGATTAAAGGATATTACAGGAGATAGCATGAAAAATAGTTTAATGTAATGAGTCGTCCCATGACGTCTGCTATTAAAGATGATTTGCGGTCAAAAACTACAACATGCAGGAGTTCAACCATTTAGAAAGTTAGGAGCAAGGGGAGCTTTAACCGTTTCCTGACTCACTTGAATTAAGGGGGGAAGTTATCGTACACACATAACTCTACCACTTTGGCCTAGTGCAGTGATGGCTAACCTTTTTGCCATCACGTGCCAAAAGCGGGGGGAGCGCAGGGGGGTTGCGTGTGTGTGTGTGTGTGCGCCCACACCCATAATTCTATGCGCCCCGCCCCAGCACATGTATGCGTGACACACACACACACACACGTCCCTCGCTTTTGGCATGTGATGGCATGGTGGGCCCGGTAGGCCCGTTTTTCGCCCTTCCCAGCCTCCAGAGCCTTTCTAGGAGCCTGGGGAGGGCGAAAATGACCTTCTCCACCTCTCTGGAGGCTCTCCGGAGGCCGGAAATGGCCTATTTGCCGACTTCCATTGGGCCCGGAAGGCCCGAAAATCAGCTGGCCGGTTCACACATGTGTGCCAGAGTTGAGCTCGTGTGCCCACCGATATGGTTCCACGTGCCACCTGTGGCACGCGTGCCATAGGTTCGCCATCACGGGCCTAGTGCTTAAGGCACCAGGCTAGAAACCAGGAGACTGTGAGTTCTAGTCCCGCCTTAGCTTTGAAAGCTGACGTTGGGTGACTTTGGACCAATCACCAGGAGGTGGTGAGTTCTAGTTCCACCTTATGTATGAAAGCTTGCTGAGTGACTTTGGACCAATCACCAGGCAACTGAGAGTTCTTCTAGTCCCGCTTTAGGCATAAAAGCTGACTGGGTGACTTTGGGCCAATCACCGGGAGACTGTGAGTTCTAGTCCCACCTTAGGCATGAAAGCCTGCTGAATGATTTGAGGCCACCACCACCTCTCCTCTCCTTTCTCTCTTTGATCGTTGACTGTTCTCACTGTCAGAAAATCTCTCCTTATTTCCAGGTTGAATCTCTCCTTGATCAGTTTCCACCCATTATTCCTTGTCTGGCCTTCGGGTGCATTGGAAAATAACTTGACCCCCCCCCCTCCTCTCTGTGGCAGCCCCTCAAATATTGGAAGATTGCTATCTCGTCTCTCCTGCGTGAGCTGCACTGGCTCCCGGTGGTCTTCCAGGTGCGCTTCAAGGTTTTGGTTATCACCTTCAAAGCGCTCCATGGCTTAGGACCTGGGCACTTGCAGGACCGCCTACTATCACCAATAGCCTCCCACCGGCCGGTGCGCTCTCATAAAGAGGGGCTCCTCTGGGTGCCGTCAGCCAAACAGTGTCGGCTGGCGACCCCCAGGGGGAGAGCTTTCTCTGTGGGGGCACCTACTATCTGGAACGAGCTCCCGCCGGAGATATGGAGGATCCCGGATCTGCTCACCTTCTGCCGCGCTCTTAAGACCTTTCTATTTCACCAGGCGGGCCTGGCCTAACCTCTCTTCTTTTAGTGTTGAATTTTAATTTGTTTTAAATTGTGTGGGGTGTTTTAATTCCGTCTGGGCCAAATTTATTTTATTTGATTTTATTTGAGTTTTAAATTTTGTATATATGTATTTTTATTGTTGGCTGTTCACCGCCCTAAGTCCTCCGGGAGTAGGGCGGTATATAAATCTAATAAATCTAAATCTAAATCTAAATCTATAAGTTTATTTGTCAAGCATATATAAGATAACGGATAAAAGTATAAACATAATTTGAATACATGAATAGAGTAAGTAAAAAGGAATATTAGGACAGGGACGGTAGGCATGCTGGTGCACTTATGCACGCCCCTTACAGACCTCTTAGGAATGGGGTGAGGTCAACAGTAGACAATTTAAAGTTAAAGTTTTGGGGGTTTGGGGAAGAAACTACAGAGTCAGGTAATGCATTCCAGGCATTGACCACTCTGTTACTGAAGTCATATTTTCTGCAATCGAGTTTGGAACAGTTTACCATGAGTTTGTATCTATTATTTGCTTGTGTATTGTTGTGGTTGAAGCTGAAGTAGTCATTGACAGGAAGGAGATTGTGGCAGATAATTTTATGTACTACGCTTAACTCAGACTGAAGTCGGCGTAGTTCTAAGTTGTCTAAGCCCAAAATTTGGAGTCTGGTGGTATTTTATTGCGGTTAGAGGAATGGAGGACTCTTCTCGTAAAATATCCTTCTCTTCACTAGACTAGCTAAGTGCAGTTCCTACAACCGTTCATTGTATGTTTTAGCCTCCAGTCCCTTCATCATCTTGGTTGCAAGTAAATTTTTTCTCTAACCATTGTTGGTGTCACAATCAGCTGACTCTTTAGGCAGTGAGATCAGCTCAGAAGATTCTGACCGCTCCATCTGCCACAGCCAATTCTGCTTTGGGCAGCAGGAAAAGCTGCTTCTTTCAAATAAGATTCTTCTCCAAGACCACACCACTGATCTAGATCCTAGGGCTTGAACCCCTGGAGAAAAGAAGAACTAGGAGTGACGTGACTAGCAGAATTCCAGTATTTGAGGGGTTGCCACAAAGAAGAGGGAGTCAATGTATTTTCCAAAGCTCCAGAAGGCAAGACAAGGAATAATGGATGGAAACTAATCAAAGAGAGAAGCAACCTAGAAATAAGGAGAAAGTTCCTAACAGTGCGGACAATTAACCAGTGGAACTGCTTGCCACCAGAGGTTGTGGGTGCTCCATCACTGGAAGTTTTTAAGAAAAATGCTCCCTACATGGGGCTCCCCTTGAAGAGCACTCGGAAGCTCCAACTGGTCCAGAATGCGGCCGCATGGGTGATTATGGGAGCGACTTGTCGCACCCATGTGACACCTCTCCTGCGCGAGCTGCACTGGCTCCCAGTGGTCTTCCAGGTGCGATTCAAGGTGTTGGTTACCATTGATCTGTCCCCCTCTACACACACCCACAAAACACAGCCAGTCGAGGGTTAATGAAGCACTTGGCACACACCACAGTCCTTATCTCCAACTTGGCAGCGATATTCACACCGTCTGCCAAGTGCTTTAATTGTTCACAGAAAGAAAATCACATACGTAGCTTTGCCAAAATCCGTTCTTTTAGCAGCTTCAGGCTCCAATGACTACCAGATTGAGTTTTGTTCGTCACAGGGATCACTGACCACCACCCTCTCTTATATAGTCTCTGGGGTGTGATCCAGTGACTCATTGGTCCTGTGACTCAAGTCCAGTGACTCAGGTCTATTCCCTCGCACGCCTCCTCAGCTGCTGCAAGCGCTTATCTCGCCTTCGTTGACGTGCGTCCAGGAATGACGTCTCTCCCTCACTCTCATCTGAGACACCTGTTTCCCCACTACTTTGCTCTCTTTCAGCTGGCACCTGAGACGGTGCCGGGGGGGGGGGGCTGGGAGATCTGGCTGGCTCCTCTTCCTCATGTTCAGAGCTTCCTTCCTCCAATGGGATAGGCTCAGAGGACGGGGCCACAACAACTACCTTTAAAGCGCTCCATGGCTCAGGACCCAGATATCTACGAGACCGCCTTCTGCCAATGACGGCCTCCCACCAACCAATACGCTCCCTCAGAGAGGGGCTCCTCAGGGTGCCGTCGGCCAAGCAATGTCGAATGGCCACCCGCAGGGGGAGAGCCTTCTCTGTGGGGGCACCCACCCTCTGGAATGAAGCGGTCCCAGGGATACACATAATCCCCGACCTGCGTACCTTCCGCCGGGCCCTTAAGACCCTACTTTTCCAACAAGCTGGACTAGTGTGATCAGAATCCGTGTTTTAAATTCTTGGGTTTTAAAGTTGGGGAGCCAAATTATTTAATTAGTTTGAAGGTGGCCAGTTTTGCAGAAATGGCAAAGATATCAGCATATTTGAAGGACCAGACCCAAGAAACTTATATGTTAGAATGGAAGACATGGCTAGATTATGTGCAGAACAAATATCAAACAAGGAAGTACCAGATAGTTTTCAGTTGAATGTTAAGGTGTAGAAATTTGTTGTCTAGTTAGGGTTTAGGGTTATAGGAGGGTAATGTATGTTATAGTAAATGATGGCATGAGTTGGATTTCACCCGCGGAATCCGGGGGGGGGGGGGCTGGGGGGTAGGGAGGGTTGGGGAGGGGAGGGAGGGGTTAAGGGAGAGAGGGGGTATGGGAGGGAAGGTTTAGGGGGAAGGGGGGGAAATGGGGGGAAAATTTGTGTTTCTAAAACTTTTTTAATAAAAAAAAATTATTTAATTAGTTTCAATTGATTTTAAATTTTGTATGCCTGGTTATTTTAATGTGGCTGTCCACTGCCCTGAGTCCTTCGGGAGAAGGGCGGTATAGAAATTTAATAAAATAAATAAATAAAATAAAATATGAAGAGCCATTGTGTCTAAAATGGCACAGATAGAATATTCAGATTCTATTCTGCTCAGCTTGCAAGCTTTGGCCCCAAGTTCTCACAGCATTGGTTGCCAGCCAGTCTTGGGGAAAAAACAACAGACGGAAGAAACTTCTCGTTAAAAAAAAAAATACCCAGCTGGTGGTAGGAAAACGACACTCTGGCCTATGATGGGCCTGTAATTTCATCAGCTTCTTCTCTGAGCTGATACCGAGTGACACGGCTATTGTATATGTAACAGCTCAAGCCGGTGATGAGGTTGTCAGTTCCACCTAATGTGGCCGCTTGACAGGGTGGCTTATTTATTTATTTCTCCTCCCGGATGTTCCCTCTTTTTTCTCCCGAGAAGAGAGCAGTGAAATTGAAGGAGAAAAGGTCACTCAGGGCCTGGTCATTTGCTCTGCCCCTCAGACGCGTCTCGTTCCCTTGCAGGAAAATTGGAGGGGACAAGTGGCTTTCTCTCCAGGGCGGGAGGGGGGAAATCTATGCCACGCCAGAGTGACATCTGAAAGGAAAACCTCGTTAAAATGGCAGTAAGATAGCCAGGAATGTAACTGGTTCGTAATGAATTTCAAAGGCGCGAAGAGCCCCGGTTATTGTTACTGGCATCTGGAACCGCCAAAAGCAACGGGAACGGCATGGAGGATCAGAAAGGAAGGATGAGAGTGGAGGGGGCTGACTTCTTTGGCCACTCCGTCACAATGAACGGTTGCAGGAACTGGGCATGGCTCGTCTAGTGAAGAGAAGGACCAGGGGAGACAGGATAGCCGTCTTCCAATATTTGAGGGGCTGCCACAGAGAGGAGGGGTGGGGGTCAAGCTATTTTCCAAGGCACCCAAAAGCCAGACAAGGAATAATGGTGGAAACTGAACAACCTGGAAATAAGGATAAATTTTCTGACAGGGAGAACAATCAACCCATGGAACAGAAGTTGCCTTCAGAAGTTGTGGGAGTTTCATCACTGGAGGCTTTCAAGAAGAGACAGGACTGCCATCTGTCAGAAATGGTGTAGGGACTCCAGCTTGGGTGGGGGTTAGACTAGATGACCTACAAGGTCCCTTCCAACTCCGTTAATCTTTCACTGCCTTGCTACATGGAAGGAGAGGAGAGGGACTCTTCCTGCCAAACGCTCACCAATGGAGTGTGGAAGTGAGCATGTGATGGTCATGACGCTTTTATTGTGCATGCCTGTTACAGGTTCACACTCATTGATCTGGTCTGAGTGGTGAAACCCCTCTCCCCCCAGGACCAAATATATACAGGCAGTCCTCGACTTACGGCCACAGGTTGAGCCCAACCTTTCTGTGGCTAAGTGAGACATACGTTAAGTGAGTTGGGGCCCCATTTTGCCACCTTTGTTTATTTATTTATTTATTTAATCATATTTTTATACTGTCCTTCTCCCGGAGGACTCAGGGCGGTGCACCGCCAAAGTAAAAACACAAAACGCCATAAATTTAAAATTTAAAAATATTAAACAATTTGGCCCAATTTAGTTAAAAACCCCAGATTTAAAATACCTAATTAAAATTCATTTAAATGGTCATTAATGATGGCTTTAACCATCGTTAAGCGAATCATTGCATTTTGATAAGTTAGTAACCCCCTGACGAAGTGAATCTGGCTTCCCACATTGAATTTTGCATGTCAGAAGGTCACAAAAGGAGACCTTGGGACACAGCAACGGTTGTAAGTATGAACCGGTTGCCAAGCATCTGAATTCTGATCCTGTGGGTGCTACTAAGGTCATAAGTGTGAAAAATGGTCATACGTCACTATTTTCAGTACCGTTGCAACTTTGAACCGTCACTAAATGAGTCACAGGTAGTCCTCGATTTACAACCATTCGTTTAAATGTCTGTGGAGATTCTCAGTCATTCAGGTCATGCTTGTCTCAAAGGTGCTTTTTTTTCAAAAGGCAAATGAAATGTTTAAACAATCCACTTTTATGGGGAAAAAAGTACCACTCGTTTAGTGACAGTTCAAAGTTACAACGGCGCCGTAAAAAGTGACTTAGGACTGTTTTCCACACTTACGACTATTGCAAGCATCCCCATGATCCCACAATCAAAAGTCAGACGCTTGGCAACTGACTCATATTTACGACAGTCGCAACATTCCGGCGAGTCACGAACTTCTGACGAGCAAAGACAATGGGGAAGCCAGATTCACTTAACAACCAGGTTACTAACTGCAGTGCTTCACTTAACAACCGTGTCAAGAAAGGTCGTAAAAATGGGGCAAAACACACTTAATGGTCTCGCTTGGCGACAGAAATTTTGGGCTGTTGCGGTCGTAATTCGAGGACTCCCTGTTTTTAGGAATCCTTGGTCTGCTGCATGCTTTCAAGGGTGCTATTTTTGTCTCCCCCACCAAGATTAAGAATATGGTTTCATAAAATATGGATTCGGAGGAATCTAGATTCCTTACCAGGGACATATTTTCCCTCTCTATCTTATAAAATAGTCATCCCATCAGCTACGTAAGCATGGACAAGGAGAATACAGAAGAAATAATAATATTTATGCATCTCTTGATAGGTTTCATGCGCTGGGGGCTACGAGTACAGCGATGGGGATAATGGGGCATGAGTCACTGGCTAATTGAGCTTCTGCTGAGTATTTGTTTATTAATGCTATTCTGCGTCAATTATGAAGTTAGAAGACAGGGGTTTATTTCCCTTCCCAAATGATTTATTAAACAATCTTTGTTCATTTGTGATGTGGGATCCATCATGGTGGATGTATGCACTATAAACAAATTGCATTGCTCAATATGCTAACCCAGGTAGTCCTCGATTTACGACCACAACTGAGCCCAGAATTCCTGACAGTGAGAACAATTAATCAGTGGAACAACTTGCCTCCAGAAGCTGTGAATGCTCCAACACTGGAAGTTTTTAAGAAGAGGTTGGATCACCATTTGTCTAAAGTGGTGTAGAGTTTCCTGCCTAAGCAGGGGGTTGGACTAGAAGACCTCCAAGGTCCCTTCCAACTCTGTTATTCTATAATTCTAATTTATGTTGCTAAGTGAGATATTTGTTAAGTGAGTTTGGTCCCATTGTACGACTTTTCTTGCCACCGTTCTTAAGTGAATCCCTGCAGTTGTTAAATTAGTAACCCGGTTGTTAAGTGAACTTGGTTTCCCCATTGACGTTGCTCGTCAGAAGGTTGCAAAAAGGATCACGTGACCCCGGGACACTGCAACTGTCATAAGTGTGAGTCAGTTGCCGAGCATGTGATTTTTTGATCACATGACCATGGAGGTGCGGCAATGCTCATAAGTGTGAAAAACGGATTCTGTGACCCTCGGGGCATTGAAATATGTCATAAATATGAACCAGTGGTCAAACCTCCGAATGTAAATCACGTGAGCACAGGGATGCTGCAACAGTCATAAGTGTGAAAATTGTCATTTTTTCAGTGCCGTTGTAACTTCGAACGGTCACTAAACGAACTGTTGTAAGTCAGGAACTACCAGTACCTGTATTTCTTTGCTGGTAAAATGGGAGGGAGCCTGAGTGGCATAGGAAGGTAATGCCTCCTACTAAGGCAGCATTTAACATCCAGCTGCCTGCAATTACTGCGAGTTCAATTCTCACCAGGCCCAAGGTCGACTCAGCCTTCCATCCTTTCTAAGGTGGGTAAATTGAGGACCCAGTTTGTGGGGGCAATAAGCTGACTTTCTATAAAATCTACAAAAGTATGAAGGCTATTGCTTAACGCATTATAAGCCGCCCTGAGTCTCCGGAGAAGGGTGGCATATAAATCAAATTTTTTAAAAAATGGGAGTCTTTTGAAAAGCAGACACACCAAATGTGTTCGGGAAACTTTATCTGGATGGCAAACATTTTTTTGAGCGCTAGAACACAGAACATACAGATACAGATTAACAGAGTTGGAAGGGACCTTGTCGGTCATCTAGTCCAACCTCCCACATCCAGTTTTGGTCACCACACTATAAAAAAGATGTTGAGACTCTAAAAAGAGTGCAGAGAAGAGCTACCAGGATGATTAGGGGACTGGAGGCTAAAACATATGAAGAACGGTTGCAGGAACTGGGCATGGCTAGTCTACTGAAGAGAAGGACCAGGGGAGACAGGTTACAGATTAACAGAGTCGGAAGGGACCTTGTAGGTCATCTAATTCAACCCCCCCCCCAAGCAGGAGACCCTACACCATTTCTGATAGATGGAAGTCCAGTCTCTTCTTGAAATCCTCCAGTGATGAAGCTCCCACAACTTCCGAAGGCAACTTCTGTTCCATGGTGATCTGTCCCCCCCCTTCAGAGACCCACAAAAACACAGCCAGCCAAGGGTTAAGAATCACTTGGCACACTCCGCAGTTCTTATCTCAACCTTGGCAGCGATATGCACACCGTCTGCCAAGGACTTTATTGGTTTACACAAACAAGAAAATCACCTACGTAGCTTTGCCGTTCATCTAGCTTCCAAGACTACGAGGTTGCTCCGTTTGTTTAGCTTTGTTCGTCACGAACTTCGTGACTCACTGGCCTGTCTTATATAGACAGGCTTCTGGGTGTGGTCCAGTGACTCACTGATCCCATGACTCCAATCAGTGACTCAGGACTATTTCCTCATACGCCGCAGCTGCAATACTCTTTTGTCTCGTGCGTCCAGGAATGACGTCTCTCCCTCACTCTCATCTGAGACACCTGTTTCCCCACTACTTGGCTCTCTTTCAGCTGGCACCTGAGCCGGTGCCAGAGGGGGGGGGGGCTGGGAGATCTGGCTGGCTCCTCTTCCTCCTGCTCAGAGCTTCCTTCCTCCAAAGGGATAGGCTCAGAGGACGGGGCCACAACACATGGGTTGATTGCTCTCCAGGTCAGAAAATTTCTCCTTATTTCTAGGTTGAATCTCTCCTTGATCAGTTTCCATCCATTATGCCTTGTCTGGCCTTCAGATGCTTTGGAAAATAGCTTGACCCCCTCCTCTCTGTGGCAGCCCCTCAAATATTGGAAGATGGCTATTCTGTCTCCCCTGGTCCTTCTCTTCACTAGACTAGCCAGGCCCAGTTCCTGCAACTGTTCATCGAATGTTTTAGCCTCCAGTCCCCTAATCATCTTGGTTGCTCTTCTCTGCACTCTTTCCAGAGTCTCAACATCTTTTTTTATAATATGGTAATCAAAACTGGATGCAGTACTCTTGGTTTTCTTGGCTGCTGCCACATACTGTTGGCTCATAGTTACGGTAATTGGTTGGATCACATGACCCTGGGATACTGCAACAGTGTTGTGGCCTGTCAGCGGCCTGTGCCGCTAGTAGCTGATTCCGAGAGCGAGAAGGCTGGTGTGGTGCTGCACCAGCAGCCTGTGCAGCTGGCACTCGAATCAGACAATGAGGAGGTTGGAGAAGATGTGGTGCCAGAGGTGGAGATTCAGCCAGGGCCTTCAGAACCTCCAGAAGCTCCCTTAAGTGAAGAGGACGAAGAGGAGGAGCCTCTTCTCGATGCACAAGCGCACAGAGCTGCCAAAAGGCAGAAGTGGCTCCTCAGGAGGAGGTCTCCTCAAGAGTAAGGCTTGGGGCTAATTGGCCACTCCCTTAGCCCATTTAAGGAGGAACACCAACTGAAGCAATTTGCAGGGAACAACTTCGTTCACATACCTTCATCTTATCTTATCTTATCAGCTTCCTGCAAATTGCTTCTGGGCATTCTGCCAACCCCAGTAAGCTTTCAGTATTATTCTTTGAATTCTTGGCGGCTGTTAATGCAGTTAATTAACAGACGTTGTTGTAAAAAAACTGGTTTATTTAGTAAACTAAGATTTGAACAGACTTTGTGTGTGCTGCATTTTTTGGGGTCCGTAGCTGGGGCAGAACAAACCGTCATTAATTCATGTCAGTTGCCAAGCCTCCAACTTTTGATCACATGACCATGGGGATACCACAACGGTCATAAGTGTGAAAAACGGTCTTAACTCACTTTTTTCATTGACGTCATAGCTTCGAAGGGTCACTGTTGTAAGCCGAGGACTACCAAGTGAGCTGACTTACAGAATGCCTCCAAAATCCAGGACTTGCAATTCCGATGGGATCGAAAATTGATAAATTTGTGGTTGTTTCAGATGCTGTGCTGCCTTGCCACCGCCCAGAGAGCCAATGAACAGGTCCCGAATGGTCACTAAATGAAGCGTTGTAAGTCGAGGATGAACGCTACTTACTACTATTTTAAAGAAAAAAAATAGATAAAGCAAAATAAGCCGCAACTTTTTCAAGTGACTTTGAAGTGACTTGCTTCCCACTTCGGATTGCTCTTCTGCTTCCCTCCACCCTCGGCATTTATCCTAATTTGTCTATATCCTTTTTAAAGCGTAGCACCCGGAAGTACGTAACTATAAATATCCTCAACTGAGCCATTTTACTCTTTAACTGTTTATTGCGCTGGGATTTTTAATGGACTTGATTGTACTTGGCGTTAATTGTGAGCGGATTTGATTATTTTTAATGGTAAAGCGGTGGAGATCAATCCTATATCAGTTGCAGCGAAAAAACAAGCAACGTGACGGTAAAATAAATAACATGCTGTAAACGGTGAATAGAAAAGCATAAAGGTTGTCCTCGACTTACGACTGTAATTGAAACCGAAGTTATAGTTGTAAGTTGTGTTGGTCTTTAAGCGAGTCATGTGACCCATTTGTCCGCACCCAATTTTATGAACGTTCCTAATAAAATAAGTCAGTGCTATGTGTCATTAAGCAAACACACCGGTCAGGAAATGAAGGCCGCAGTTGTTAAACAAGCACTGCAGTCATTAAGCAAATCCATTGGACTCGATGGGCATTTTGTGCCAGACACCAAAGTAAAAACTGGTGTCTGGCAAAAACAAGAAACAAAACCACCATTGCAAATCGTAGTCATGCTACTGGGGACACTGCAAATGACAACAAACACTTATCAGATTAACAGAGTTGGAAGGGACCCTGTGGGTCATCTAGTCCAACCCCCTGCTTAGGCAGAAAACCCTATACTGCAACCTTAAACACTCAAAGAGCCATTTGGACCCGTTTCCCACAGAAAAGAAAACACCGGGAGCCACAAAACCCTTCCCGTGCCGACTATTTCTTGAGCGGCCACAAAACTAGCATATGTAGTTGAATTAAATGTTCTGTTTTCTTCTGAAATTTTTCTTTTCTTGGATTTATCCATGGCTGGCCTACCGGGGGTCAAAAAGCTCAATAAATCGCATGACGGCGGGTGTCGCACATTGGCAGTTGTGATGCATATTTTGAGTGACAGGGAGCCGCAGCAGAGGGGTGAAAGAGCCACATGGGGCTCCAGAGCTGCAGGTTGCTGACCCCTGATCTAGTCCAACTCCCCACCCAACAGGAGATCCTGTACCATTTCAGACAAACGATTGTCCAATCTCTTGGACAATTTGACATTTGACAGTTGACAGTTGCCAATCTTCACAGTTACAACGTCCAGAGTTACAACGGCACTGAAAAAAGTGAGTTATGACCGTTTTTCACACTTATGAGCGTTGCCGCGCCTCCGTGGTCACGTGATCAAAAAAAATCACATGCTCGGCAACTGAGTCACACTTACGACAGTTGCAGTGTCCCGGGGTCATGTGATCCCCATTTTGCGACCTTCTGACAAGCAAAGTCAGAGCCTGGATAGCTCAGCAGTCTAAAAGGATTGTGATTAACACCGGCTGTCTGCAATTACTGTAAGTTCGAATCTCCCCAGGCTCAAGGTTGACTCAGCCTTCCATCCTTTCTAAGGTGGGTAAATTGAGGACCCAGTTTGTGAGGGCAGTAAGCTGACTTTGTATAAATATCCAAAGTATAAAGGCTTAATGCATTGTAAGACGCCCTGAGTCTCCGAAGAAGGGCGGCATATAAATCAAATTTTAAAAAAATAGTCAGTGGGGAAGCCGGATTCACTTAACAACCGGATTACTAATTTAACAGCTGCAGTGACTCACTTAACAATTCTGACACAGAAAGTGGTAAAAATGGAGCAAACCCCACTTAACAAACGTCTCCCTTAGCAACATAAATTTGGGGCTCAATTGAGGTCATAAGTTGCGGACTACCTATATAGCATTCAGTAATATGTGATGAGGATTTCTTGATATAAAATCTTGGTGTTCAGCTGGCTGTCATATAAGTCCTTATTTTGTGTTAAGTTATTGGGAGATCTGCCCTTGCTTTTATTAATTAGTTAATTAATTAACTAATTTTTAACTAACTAATTAATTAATTAGTTGCCAGGACCCACCAAAGGGGTCACTTGTTTTGAGGGGATAATTTGAGAGGCTGTCACAGAGAAGAGGGGCTCAACCTAGCCTCCAGCACATCTGAGGACAGGGGTCCTTGATCTTCCAGGTGACATGATAGTACCATTCCAATAATTGAGGGGCTCCTAAAAAGAAGAGGGAGTCAAGCTATTCTCCAAAGCACCTGAAGGCAGGACAAGAAGCCACGGATGGAAACTAACCAACGAGAGAAGCAACCTGAAACTAAGGAGAACTTTCCTGACAGTTAGAAAAATTAATCAGTGGAACAACTTGCCTCCAGAAGCTGTAACTGCTCCAACACTGGAAGTTTTTAAGAAGAGATTGGACCACCATTAGTCTGAAATGGTATAGGGTTTCCTGCCTAAGCAGGGGGTTGGACTAGAAGACCTCTAAGGTCCCTTCCAACTCTGTTATTCTGCTACCGTGCTATTCTTTTATTCCAATAAAGGAGTGTTGGGAGAAATGTCCACCCGGGTTCAGTTCCAAGTGGGGAAAGAGACACTGGATTCATGGAAGTTTCTTGGAAAGCAGATTTATTGATGAACAGGATCACCTGGCTTGAGATCCTGGGCAGAAAAGGGCAGAGATGCTGAGAGTGCCTGGGTTTTATGCCCTCTGTTGGGCTTTGAATATGAGCTTGTGTTCTGATTGGTTGTCAGGATCCCATGGGGCCATGCACGGGTAACTTTCTAGGTTGTCTTGAGTCCCAGGCTTGGTTGACTCGTGCTGGGTGATGATGTAATGAAAGGGGAATTCCTACTATGGCTCTGCCTGAAGGAGATAGAGCTTTGTTATATAGAAGAGGCCTTAATGGCCCATTGACAAAGTGGGAAGGCTGAGTTTCTGCCTCTTTTTTAGGGGAAATATTCTGCCCTTTTTAATATTTCCTAAAAATATCTCATTTTCCTAGGAGAGGGATGGGTGCTAACTTCCTATAGGAGAATATTTCTTGAAATGAGGGGTCCTTGGCTCTGTCATTCTGATGTTCCTCGATTGTTAGCTTTACCTCTCCCTCCCTCTCCTCCCCAGCATGTAAATCGGTACTTTTTCTGAAAGGGGTTTGGGAAAAAAAACCTGAGGTGAGAGAGCACCGAACAACACTCGCACTCCAGGGATAAAAAAATAAAATAAAATTAATAGTCTTCCTCTCCCGTGTGGTTTGCTCATTAAAAAAAAAAGAGGGAATGGGGAGGAAAAAACTCCATTTAAATGCAAATTTGAGTTTTAGCTGGGGATTTCTCCCCAAAACACCAGGGGAAATAGTCTCTGTTGTATATGAAATGGTTTGGCAAGTCTGCCAAACCGTCGGGAAAATACTTGAAGCTCATTGGCCGAGCCGTCTGACAGCTCCCTTTAAAAAGAGAAGCTGTCCGACGAGCCAGCTGCTGGGTTACTAAACTTCTAATAAAGAGGTGTTGTTACTTTGCGAGCTGCATCCGGTCTCTTCTGTCACCCGATCTAACAGTCTCCAGAAATTTAAGGGGACTGATAGTCACAAAAAAATCCTTGGCCATCGACAACACCTGTGGGTTTTGGGGGTTTTTTTTGAGTGAAGGTAATAAAAGTGTTAAGGATATTGTTGTGTTAACCAACCAGCAGAGCGCAGAGCACAGAAAAATGGTGCTGAGAGCCATGAATAACATATATACAAACTGGTTTATCAAAGTTTTTACTTTGTAGTGAAAAACAATTGCATAGTCTTTAGTCAATCCAAGTCTTTAGCCATTCAAATCAGTCCAGAGTTACAGAAACCTTCTTACCATACAAAACAGCAGTAGGTAATAAACAGCAAGTTCACGCTGGTAACAAATCGCAATGGTAGCAGATCCATCCACGATGAGAGCACCTCCATACACAATGGCAACAGTTCCAGCAATGACTATAGTTCAGCTCCTTTCTTATACAGTTTAAACTAGAGATTATCCAATTAGGACAAGTGGAGTCAGCAGCACAATGACTCAACAGTACACTTAGGATAATTGGAGTCAGCAGTTAGTCAGCAGTCATTACAATGACTCAGCAGTACATTTACTCAGCATTACATCTTAAAGACATAGAATACATTTTCATGTGTTCATATATTGCCTGGACAACCTGTTAGGCTTACACCATATCCTAACAAAAAGAATAATAAGAAAAGAAAGTTGCAAAGAAGAAAATGAACAGCAAAAAGCCAAGGAGAGGCATGAAGCGATCATGGCATCTATAATGGCACTGTTGGAAGAAATGTCCTCTGGGTTCAGTTCCAAGTGGGGAGAAAGACACTGGATTCATGGAAGTTGCTTGGAAAGTTTATTTATTGATGAACAGGATCACCTGGCTTGAGATCCTGGGCAGAAAAGGGCAGAGATGCTGAGAGTCCCTGAGTTTTATACCCTCTCTTGCGCTTTGAATTTGAGCTTGAGTTCTGATTGGTCGTCAGACTCCCATGGGGCCATGCAGGGGTAACTTTGTAGATTGTCTATGTCCCAGGCTTGGTTGACTTTTGCTGGGTGATGATGTAATGAAAGGGCTTTGGGCAATTCCTACTACGGCTCTGCCTGAAGGAGGTAGACCTTTGTTATGTAGAATAGACTGGCCCAGGCCTTAATGGCCCATTGACAAAGAGTGGGGGGGAGACTGAGTTTCTGCCTCCCTTTTAGGGGAAATATTCTACCCTTTTTAATATTTCCTAAAATATCTCCTTTTCCTAGGAGAGGGGGTAGGTGCTAACTTCCTACGGCACCCCACAGATGATAATAATAATAACCTCAGTTTTACGATACAAAAAAAGACGCTTGAAAGAGTGCTGAGAAGAGCAACAAAGATGATCAAGGATATGGAAGCTAAATCCTACAGTGAACAAATGAGGGAACCAGAAAAGGGGTGAAATCCAGCAGGTTCTGACAGTTCTGGAGAACCGATAGCGGAAATTTTGAGTAGTTCGGAGAACAGGAAATACCACCTCTGGCTGGCCCCAAAGTGGGGTGCCAATGGAGATTTTGCAATATCCTTCCCCTGGAGTGGGGAGGGAATGGAGACTTTGCAATATCCTTACCCTGGAGTGAGGTGGGAATGGAGATTTTGCAGTATCCTTCCCCTGGAATGGGGTGGGATTGGAGATGTTGCAGTATCCTTCCCCTGGAGTGGGGTGGGAATGGAGATTTTGCAGTATCCTTCCCCTGGGGTGGGGTGGGATTGGACATTTTGCAGTCTCCTTCCCCTGGAGTGGGGAGGGAATGGAGATTTTGCAGTATCCTTCCCCTGGAGTGAGGTGGGAATAGAGATGTTGCAGTCTCCTTCCCCTGGAGTGGGGAGGGAATGGAGATTTTGCAATATCCTTCCCCCAAGAGTGGGGAGGGAATGGAGATTCTGCAATATCCTTCCCCTGGAGTGGGGTGGGAATGGAGATTTTGCAGTATCCTTCCCACGCCCACCAAACCACAGCACACCAACCAAGCCTCACCCACAGAACTGGTAGTAAATAAATTTGGATTTCACCACTGAACTAGAAGAAGTATGTAGTTTAATAAAGAGAAGGACCAGTTACTTACGGTGCTTAGTCTGCAGAGCTATCCAGGTTTTATTGATTAATTATCCTCACTATCAGGAAATTCCTCCTTAGTTTTAGGTTGGTTTGCTCCTTGTTTCCATCAGTTGATTCTTGTCTTACCTTCCGGTGTTTTGGAGAATAGGTTGAAACCCACCCACCCACCCCCCTTTGATGGGCTGTTAAGGTAAAGGTAAAGATTTCCCCTCGCACATATGTGCTAGTCGTTCCCGACTCTAGGGGGCGGTGCTCATCTCTGTTTCAAAGCTGAAGAGCCAGCGGTGTCCAAAGACGTCTCCATGGTCATGTGGCCGGCTTGACTCAATGCCAAAGGCGCATGGAACGCTGTTCCCTTCCCACCAAAGGTGGTCCCTATTTTTCTACTTGCCTTTTTTTACATGCTTTCGAACTGCTAGGTTGGCAGAAGCTGGGACAAGTCACGGGAGCTCACCCCATTACGCAGCACTCGGGATTCGAACTGCTGAACTGCCGACCTTTCGATCAGCAGGCTCAGCATCTTAGCTACTGAGCCACCACGTCTCTATTGATGGACTATTAGAAGACTTCAAGATCCCTTCCAGTCTTATGATTCTACTACTAGGCACCAGATTGCAGGAATTTAGGAAGACACAGCCTGTGATGGTTGAAAAAAAATTCCTGAGCCAGGAATTTTGTTTTTCAAACTTGGCAAATTTAAAATCTGTGAACTTCAACTCCCAGATTCTGGCAGTTGAAGTCCACATATCTTAGAGTTACCAAGTTGGAAAAACATTAGTCTAGAGTAATGTTTCTTCAACCTTGGCAAGATGTGTGGACTTCAACTCCCAGAATTCTCCAGCCAGCATGCTGGCTGGAGAATTCTGGGAATTGAAATCCACAGATCTGAAAGTTGCCAAGATTGAGAAAAATTATCTGAACCATAGCATGCCTCTGAAGTTCAGTGTTTTTTCCACAAGGGGGAGCCTCTCATTCCAGTACTTTCAGTTCTCAAAATCAATATTTTAACTTATTTAATATTCATGTGTTAGATTTATCTTACAACTGTTCTTCAGGAGCTCAAAGAAGTTAACATGAAATCTCCCTTAATTTTAAGGAAGGAAGGAAGGAAGGAAGGAGGGGAGGGGAGGGGAGGGGAGGGGAGGGGAGGGGAGGGGAGGGGAGGGGAGGGGAGGGAGGGAAAGAAAGAAAGAAAGAAAGAAAGAAAGAAAGAAAGAAAGAAAGAAAGAAAGAAAGAAAGAAAGAAAGAAAGAAAGAAAGAGAAAGGAAGAAGGAAGAAAGGAAGGAAGGGAAAGTTGGGGGAGGGAGGGATGAAGGAAGGAAATGATAGAAAGACGAAGGAAGGAGAGAGAGAAAGAAAAAAGAAAAGAAAAGAAAAGAAAAAGGAAAAGAGAAAGAAAAAAGAGAAAGAAAAAGAATGATAAAAAGAGGGAGAAGGAAGGAAGGAGAGAAAGAAAGAAGAAAAGAAAAGAAAGAAAAAGGAAAGAAAGAGAAAGAAAAAAGAAAGAGAAAGAATGATAAAAAGAGGGAGAAGGAAGGAAGGAAAGAAAAAGAAAGGAAGAACTGTAGAAGGAAGGAAGGAAAAGAAAGAGAGAGAAAGAAAGAAAACTAGAAAGAGAAAGGCAGAAGGAAGAAAAGAAGGGAGGGGGAGGGAGGGGAAGGAAGGAAGGGAATGATAGAAGAAGGAAGGAGAGAAAGAAAGAAAAAGGGAATGATAGAAAGAGGGAGGGAAAAAGAAGAGAGAGAAGGAAGGAAGGAAGGAAGGAAGGAAGGAAGGAAGGAAGGAAGGAAGGAAGGAAGGAAGGAAGGAAGGAAGGAAGGAAGAAAGAAAAAAAGAAAGAAAGAAAGAAAGAAAGAAAGAAAGAAAGAAAGAAAGAAAGAAAGCTAGTCTATGCAACGACTAACGTGCGCAGTGCCATCTTAATTCTTTCCCCTGTAGAAATGCCCTTCTCTGCCAGTTCTTCACCTATGTGTTGCATGTTCTCAAGAAAAACACACACACACATATACACACACACCTCCTTGCAGGTGAAAACCTGTGCTGCTAGGCAGAGAGCCCGGGGGGGTGGGGTGGGGAGGCGGATGAGTAAGTTTTCCATTGGTGGAATGGCTGACTTCCCCAGCATTAGAAACTCAATATTTTATCTCTGACCCCATAGTATTCTGTTAAGCATCCTATTTTGTTGAAGCAACAACAACAGGAGTGGTTGCGTTTTGCTCCCAATGGGACGAGTCAAACTGTGCATTTTGGAGTATTTAGGTGAAAGTCAAAAGGTTTCTTGCATTCTTGATGGGATGATCTAACAACGTCTACTAGAGAACTCGGGAAAGAGTGGCAGGATTGCAATCGATCTCGGTCTACAAACAGGAATACTTTGCAACATACACGTAATCCTCGATTTACAACCATAGTGAAGCCCAAAATTAGCAGGGCAGTCATAAAGTGGAGGTTTGCTTCATTTTACAAACTCTTTCACCACCATTGTTAAGCGAATCGTTGCAGTCATTCAGTGGGTAATTCGGTCGTTAAGTGAATCTGATTTCCCTGTTGACTTGGCTTGTCCAAAGGGTTGCAAGAAAGGATCGCATGACACTGCAATCATCATCAATGTTAGTCACTTGCCAAGCAACCGAGTTTTGATCACGCGACCATGGGGAATGCCGCAACAGTCATAAGTGTGAAACACAGTCCTAAGTCACTTTTTCCAGTGCCATTGTAACTATGAACGGTCATGAAATGAACTGTTGTAAGTCAAGGACTACCTGTACTGCTATCAGCTCGAAATGGGATGGCTTCGATTTAAAAATAAAAGTGAAGATATCTATATATAGATAGAAGAGGAGAGGAGAGGAGAGGAGAGGAGAGGAGAGGAGAGGAGAGGAGAATGGAATGGAATGGAATGGAATAGAATAGAATAGAATAGAATAGAATAGAATAGAATTCTTTATTGGCCAAGTGTGATTGGACACACAAGGAATTTGTCTTTGGTGCATATGCTCTCAGTGTACATAAAAAGACAAGATACATTCGTCAAGAATCATAAGGTACAGCACTTAATGATAGTTATAGGGTATAAATAAGCAACCAAATCATACTAGGAAACAAAAACAATATAAATTGAAAGGTACAAGCACATGGTTATAGTCATAAGAGGGAAGAGAAAGGTACTAGTAAGGAAGAGAAGAAGAATAGTAATAGAGTAAATTATTTGACAGTGTTGTGTGAATAGATGTTAAGCAGAGTGATGGCATTCGTGGGGAAAACTGTCCTTGTGTCTAGTGCTCTACAGCGTATGTATGTATGTACACACACACATTGAGATAGATAGATAGATAGATAGATAGATAGATAGATAGATAGATAGATAGATAGATAGATAGATTGATTGATTGATTGATTGATTGATTGATTAGATGATAGATTAGATAGATGATAGATATAGATAGATAGATGATGGATAGATAGATAAGTAGGTAGGTAGGTAGGTAGGTAGGTAGGTAGATAGATGATAGATATAGATAGATAGATAGATAGATAGATAGATAGATAGATAGATAGATAGATAGATAGATAGATAGATAGATAGATAGATAGATTAGATGATAGATTAGATAGATAGATAGATAGATAGATAGATAGATAGATAGATAGATAGATAGATAGATAGATAGATGATAGATAGATAGATAGATGATAGATAGATAGATAGATAGATAGATGATAGATAGATAGATAGATAGATAGATAGATAGATAGATAGATAGATAGATAGATAGATAGATAGATAGATAGATAGATTAGATGATAGATTAGATAGATGATAGATATAGATAGATAGATAGATAGATAGATGATAGATAGATAGATAGATAGATAGATAGATAGATAGATAGATAGATAGATAGATAGATAGATGATAGATAGATAGATAGATAGATAGATAGATAGATAGATAGATAGATAGATAGATAGAATGAACAAAATGAACTTAATGCAAATCGCTAGCCTGGGGAAAATAGCATTCCCTGCAGCTCAGGATGGGACTCATTAACTATTTTTTTGCTTAAGTGCAAAATCTTGGCCACATACAGGTCATTAAGACCCTGCAGAGAAATGATAATCAAGAGGAAGAAGAGCTTGGAGGGAAGGGATGGGAGTAGTATCCACGTATTCTTGTTCAATCCTAAAGTACAATTCGTGAACACTTGTTTGGTGAGTGGAGCGCTACAAGAATCTGCCGCCTGGTTTCCGGGGTCTTTCCCAGACAGAGTTTGAAAGAGAGATGGAGATGATAAAACAGCTTGATGATCTGCAGGAGGCTTCCCTGCTGTGACCGAGCCCTGTTATTTAAATCAGTTGGGATGGTCCTTCTGAAGACCCCCTAATTCCAGAAGCTTCATCCAGGAGAGCGGGGTTGGGAGTAGGCTGCCATCTTAACTTTTCTGGAAAGTAAACACCCATCCAAGAAGTGGGTTCCCTAGTTGCAGTCCTGAATTGTGAATTTTATCTTTTAATAGCATGTAGATCCTGGATGGAACTACAGGAAGGGAGGGAAGGAAGGGAAGGGAGGAAATAGAAGAAGGAAGGAAAGAGAGGAAGGAAGGAATTAGAGGAAAGAAGGAAGAAACTAGAAAGAGGAAGGGAGGAAATGGGAGGAAAGAAGGAACTAGAAAGAGGAAGAGAGGGAGGAAGGGAGGAAATGGAAGAAAAGAAGGAAGGAAGTAGAGAGGAAGGGAGGAAGGAAGGGAGGAAGGAAGGAAGAGGGGAGGGAAGGGGAGGGAAGGATAGGGAAGGGAAGGGAAGGGAAGGAAAGGAAAGGAAAGGAAAGGAAAGGAAAGGAAAGGAAAGGAAAGGAAAGGAAAGGAAAGGAAAGGAAAGGAAAGGAAAGGAAAGGAAAGGAAAGGAAAGGAAAGGAAAGGAGGGAGGTAGTGGCTGAGCCATCTCTTGAATTTGCAAGCATGATGGCCTAGAAAAATGAATTCAATTTCTATGTGCCCATTGCAAAAGGAGATAAAAAGGAGACTGTAGAATGAACATGTTTTTATACTTGATCGGAGAAACAAGGGAGAAAAATAGGTGAGACTTTATGTCTAAGCTTTGCTTAGTGGATAGCTCTCTTCTGCAATATAAATAGTCTGCCAGAGCATCATTTGCAATGCTAGAAAGAATGCATCAGTGGAGCAAAATCGCTTCTTCACCCAAGACCAAGCAGGAAGAGAAGGCACTCAAGGCCAGGGCATCAGCAAAAGAAGATAGCGACCAGCTGCAGCTTTTGAAGAAAGTGGGAGGACCCACTGATAAGAGACAATCAGCAGATAACATTTTCAACGTGGTACAAACAATCAATCAGAAAAGAGCTGGAAGGGACCTTGGAGGTCTTCTAGTCCAACCCCCTGCTTAGGCAGGAAACCCTGCAGACAAATCGTTGTCCAACATCTTCTTAAAAACTTCCAGTGTTGGAGCATTCACAACTTCTACAGGCAAGTTGTTCCACTGATTAATTGTTCTCACTGTCAGGAAATTTCTCCTTAGTTCTAAGTTGCTTCTCTCCTTGATGAGTTTCCACCCGTTGCTTCTTGTCCTGCCCTCAGGTGCTTTGGAGAATAGCTTGACTCCCTCTTCTTTGGGGCAGCCCCTGAGATATCGGAAGACTGCTATCATGTCTCCCCTGGTCCTTCTTTTCATTAAACTAGACATACCCAGTTCCTGCAACCGTTCTTCATATGTTTTAGCCTCCAGTCCCCTAATTATCTTTGTTGTTCTTCTCTACACTCTTTTTAGAGTCTCCACATCTTTTTTACATCGTGGCGACCAACACTGGACGCAGTTTTCCAAGTGTGGCCTTACCACGGCCTTATAAAGTGGTATTAACACTTCACGTGATCTTCATTCTATCCCTCCGTTGATGCAGCCTAGAACTGTGTTGGCTTTTTTGGCAGCTGTTGCACACGGCTGGCTCCTATTTAAATGGTCGTCCACTAGGACTCCAAGATCCCTCTCACAGTTACTACTATTGAGCCCAGTACTCTATAGCTGTTGTTATTGTTCAGTTGCAGGAACTGGGTATGTCTAATTTAATGAAGAGAAGGACTAGGGGTGACATGATTGCAGTCTTCCAATATTTGAGGTGCTGCCACAAAGAAGAGGGGGTCAACTTCCCATATCTTTCGGAGTATAAGACGCACCTACCTTTTTTGGTGAGGAAAACAAGAAAAAGAAATCTGCCTCTGCCTTCCAGCAGTTTTGCCTTGTTGCAGCAAACAGCCTGCTTTACTTTCATTTTCGTTTTCAGCGTAGCTTGATTAGCACAAGGGGGAAAAAATCTGCTCCCAGCAATTTACCTCCTTGCAGCAAGCAGCAGAAGCCCAGGCAAAACAGCTGAGAGTAAAACAGCTGAGAGTCAGGAGGCCGATCCAATCAACTTGTGCTAATTAGGCTGTGCTGAAGCTGAAAGGAGCTGTTCCTTCTTGCTGCTTGCTGCAAGGAGGTAAACTGCTGGGAGGCAGAGGCCAGAGGGTGGGGGCCAGTGGGTGGGCGGGGCTACATTCAGTGTATAAAACGCACCTAAATTTTCACCCCCTTCTCTTCATTAAATTAGACATACCCAATTCCTGCAACTTTCTGAAATGTGGGCCCCCGAGAATAAAATCCTTCCAGGCTCCCCTTCCTCCAATTCATACAATGCAGGGTGTCAAGGTTCCAAGTAATGCACCCCAACAATGAGAACTCAGAGGCAGGCAAATTCCTCAAAGAACATTTTATTGGGACATACCAAATTGGCACAGACTTGGTGGAAAACCGGCTCTTAAGTTCCCGCTGGTTTTACACCCAATTAAAAGTAAAACTTTGTCTTTTTCCCCCATCCCAGAGTCTCCAGTCACACGGTCCAATCAGAATGTATTCCAGTTGCTAGGTGACCTCAGTCTCCACCTCTCGAACACCTACACAAATGTCTTTGATTCTCAGGGGGAAGAATTTAAACTCCAACTATCTATGGAATGGAATGGAATGGAATGGAATGGAATGGAAGAGAAGAGAAGAGAAGAGAAGAGAAGAGAAGAGAAGAGAAGAGAAGAGAAGAGAAGAGAAGAGAAGAGAAGAGAAGAGAAGAGAAGAGAAGGATGGGATGGGATGGGATGGGATAGAGTCGAGTCGCGTCGCGTCGCGTCGCGTCGCGTTGCGTCGAATAGAATAGAATAGAATAGAATAGAATAGAATAGAATAGAATAGAATAGAATTCTTTATTGGCCAAGTGTGATTGGACACACAAGGAATTTGTCTTGGTGCATACGCTCTCAGTGTACATAAGAAGACATGATAGATTAGTCAAGAATCATAAGGTACAACACTTAATGATAGCCATAGCAGTGGTGGGTTGCCCCCGGTTTGGTAGCAAAACCGGCAGGAGGCTCCGCCCACCCACCCCAACATCATCAAGAAGCTTTTGCGCATGGGCGCGCAGCCCCATTGCAAACCGGTAGTAAAGGTAAGTAGAACCCGCCACTCCTGTGTCATAGGGTACAAATAAGCAATCAAATCATACTAGGAAGCGATCAATATAAATTGTAAGGATCCAAGCAACAAGGTTACAGTCATACAGTCATAAGTGGGAAGAGATGGGTGAGAGGAATGATGAGAAGGCTAATAGTAGTGCAGACTTAGTAAATACTTTGATAGTGTTGAGGGAATTATTTATTTAGCAGAGTGATGGCGTTCGGGAAAAAACTGTTCTTGTGTCTAGTTGTTCTGGGGTGCAATGCTCTATAGCGTCGTTTCGAGGGTAGGAGTTGAAACAATTATCTACGCGCCCCCATCTCCCTGTGTCAGCCGCGAAGCGAAACCTCCTTAGAGGAAACCTATAAGGAGAAAATGGCCACAGTTAAGCCAGCTTCAGTGTTAACAGCAGGCTGCCAAGCGGCTCTGAAACTCCGGAGGGGCTGGGCGAGTGGGGTGGGCGAGCAGTTTCTCTGAATTCACGATAGACCCACCTGGGATCTCCTCTAAGCAATTGCATTTGAAATAACCGTTGGGTGGAAGAAATGCTCCCCTCATACAAAGTGGGCCCGACGGTGTATTCCTTGAAGGCCAGTCCACATTTGCAAGTTTCAATGCTATGCCATTCTGGAAACACATTTCAGAATTGGCTTTTCGGCCCTGTCCTTTACGCGCGCGATGCCTTCTCCAGACCTCACCGCACACACATACACACCCCAATTTTTATTATTTTTATTTTTTATTTCCCTCTGTGTGCAGCGTGAGAGCAAACCCCCTCATCTTCCCTGCTTCCGTTTATTTACGATCCGTACCGATAGCATCCTCGGTGGCGTTCCCAGGCTTTCATTATAGACTCCTGCTCTCTGGGGCCGCAATGCATTTATAATTTTTATTGTTATATCTTTTAATTTTGTTTTGCTCTCCTGGCTGGGCTCGGGAAGAGGGAAGATAGAGGCCTATATTTATTGCAGAGCAAAACGATCTACCCTTGGCGAATTGCATGTATCAGTTAATTTAATCTTTCCCAGTTTTATTTAAACTGGGCTGTTCTTCCTTCCTTTTTTTTATATTCTCTCCCTCTCTGTCTCTCTGTCTCTCTGTCTCTCTCTCTCTCTCTCTCTCCCCCCCCATCTCTGTCTCTCTTTCTCTGTCTCTCCCTCTGTCGCTTTTCATTCTCTCCTAGGACAAATATATTAAACATATTTCTGTCTCACCTTGGTGGAGGGTGATCCTGCTTTTGCATTTTTCCTTATTTTGTTAACGCAAGCACCTCTAACCCTTTGAAGGCATATACAGTACAATGTTTTTTTAAAAAAAATATAAATACATACACACACCCCTACTTTATATATCACATACCGGCAAACAAGAGAGGAAAGGGGATGGAAATTGCATTGAAAAGCTTTTGTTGTGCTTGCTACACATTGTTTTGTTTTTTTATTTCCCCCACTACTTACTTATGCCTGTACACCTCCAGTGGTTTGTAGGGTTGATTGACGTTTACAAATTATCCAGCCGAACCTGTTCAGTCTTTGACCCCGTGTGTGTTTCTATTCAGCAACGAGTAAGATTTGCAAGCATTTTGTCATATAATTACTGCAAATCCCATGAAAATTTCCACAACAACGCTTAGATGGAACGGTAATTTGGTCTGGCAGCTGCTGATGCCTTTACAATAAAGAAGGGGTGTGAAACTGGAGATATGCATTTCACTTTTATGGGGTTGAGTTTTGTTTTTTTTCCCTTGGTTCTAAGGTTTGTTGGTGTACATTTGTGCTTCCGTATGTATGTACATAGGAACGACATTGCCTATGTCCTCACGGTGTTTTAAAGGAAGCGGACTCTTAAGATTTACACGCATGTAGAGGTTGCACTGAGTTGGTTTTATTTGCATCGATAGCTTGCATTCTTCACCCCAGCCTTTGCAGTTATTTCCATTATTTTATTATGCCGGGAAATATGCAGAGTTCATCGGTGTTGTTCCCCGTGAAATTTATTCCACCTTCCGGTGTCCTCTTGATGGGGCCCACGGCATACAAAGAACACCATCATTTCTTGTTCAGATTCAGCCAGGATTGAACGGCTGTGTCCCCTCGTAACAGAAGAAATAGCTCCCAATGTTTGTTCGTTGCAGATGTTTCTTTCCTAAGGCTCAAAGGAAAGGTATCTGCTGTGAACTCCACGTAGGCATCAGGAAGGGCATCCGGGCAGTAAATGCTGAGCTCCATCCAGTCACACCGACTCCATCCTGAATTAAAGGATTACAGGGTCGTAAAAAGGAAATTCGTTTGTTGCTTTATGTATCTTTAGGATGGGTCAGTCAGGACACAGGGATAAGGCACACAATCCTTGACATTTTCCAAAGCTAAGAAGAAAACAAAAATATTCTGGGAAGCATCAATATTCGTGCAGGGTTTGGGGTTCACCTGTGTAGCATCCAATCATCTTTGGGACAAGTTGGTTGGCCATATCAATCAGTCAACAATTCAGGTGCAATTTGTTCAGGAGTGAAATCTTCTTATCTTCCCTATTGGTTAGGAAGTGTGCACACCGTGTGCGCATTTTTGACCCTCTGTGCAAAGCCTTCTGTGCATGCGCAGAGGGTAAAAACAGATTACTTCCTGAATGCCTGAACCAGTGCGAACCGGTAGCATTTTACCCCTGAATTGGTTGACCTAAACCAGCTTTTAAGAATGCAGAGACTGGTTTGTTATCTACTGTAAGTTTAATTGACTATTTTCTTTTTTAAAAATCCTTTAAGGAAAAAAAAATATCCTGTATCTATTTTCTTTGCTGTTTTCTCATATATAAAATCCATCTCTTTCTTGGAAGTATGTCGCCATTGATATAAATCTGCTAAATTTCCTTTTTTTAATCACAAATTTCCTCAATGGTTTTATTAGTTCAATTTATTTTTTTATTAGTTCGATTTATATGCCGCCCTTCTTCGGAGACTCAGGGTGGCTTACAATGCATTAAGCAATAGCCTTCATACTTTTGTATATACCTGCTTAGTAGGGCTTTCGGGCCCCCCTAAGCGGTGTTTTTTTTATATATACAAAGTCAGCTTATTGCCCCCACAATCCGGGTCCTCATTTTACCTACCTCGAAAGGATGGAAGGCTGAGTCAACCTTGAGCCTGGTGAGATTCGAACTTGCAGTAATTGCAGGCAGCTGGTGCTACTTAACAGCACTTTAGTCTGCTGCGCCACCAAGGCTCTTGGTTCTTTGTTCTATGGATGCAGGCAGGTGCTTAGAAGAGTTTTTACACAGCTACATTTTTTCTGTGCGAGCTTATAAAAGATATGTTATGATTGCTGTTGTTCTCCTCCTCCTCCTCCTCCTCTTCTTCCTCCTCCTCCTCTTTTTCTTTTCTCCTTCTCACTTAACATGACACCTTGTTTAGCAACAGAAATTTTTGTCCCAATTGTGGTCGTAAATCAAGGATTACATATTACTACAACCAAGCCCCACATTTCTGCTGCTAAGTGTGACATTTCTTAAGTGCACAGATACAATATATGTAGTACCTTGCTCAATAGTGGTAACTGTGGATTCCTAGTGGATAATCGCTTAATATGAGCCAGCCGTGTGCAGCAGCTGCCAAAAAAGCCAACACAGTTCTAGGCTGCATCAACAGAGGGATAGAATCAAGATCACGTGAAGTGTTAATACCACTTTATAAGGCCTTGGTAAGGCCACACTTGGAATACTGCATCCAGTGTTGGTCGCCACGATGTAAAAAAGATGTGGAGACTCTAGAAAGTGCAGAGAAGAGCAACAAAGATGATGAGGGGACTGGAGGCTAAAACATATGAAGAATGGTTGCAGGAACTGGGTAGGTCTAGTTTAATGAGAAGAAGGACTAGGGGAGACATGATAGCAGCCTTCCAATATCTCAGGGGCTGCCCCAAAGAAGAGGGAGTCAAGCTATTCTCCAAAGCACCTGAAGGCAGGACAAGAAGCAGTGGGTGGAAACTCATCAAGGAGAGAAGCAACTTGGAATTAAGGAGGAATTTCCTGACAGTTAAAACAATTAATCAGTGGAACAACTTGCCTCCAGAAGTTGTGAATGCTCCAACACTGGAAGCTTTTAAGAGATTGAACAACGGTATAAGGTTTCCTACCTAAGCAGGGGGTTGGACTAGAAGACCTCCAAGGCCCCTTCCAACTCTGCTATTGTATTCTATTAAGTGAATTTTGCCGCATTTTATGACCTTTCTTGCCACAAGTGAAGTTGTTAAGTTAATAGCACGGTGGTTAAATGAATCTGACTTCCTCATTGAACTGCTTCTCAAAGTAAGTCAATGGGGAAGCCAGATCCACTTAACAACCGTGCTACTAAGTTAACAACTGCAGTGATTCACTTAGCAACGGTGGCGAGAAAGGTCGTAAAATGGGGCAAAATTCACTTAACAACTCTCTTGCTTAGCAACAAAAATTTGGGGCTCCCTTGTGGTCATAATTCGAGGACTACCTGTATGAGTCAGTTGCCAAGCATCCAAATTTTCATCACGTGACCACGGGGACGGTCATAAGCGTGAGAAACGGTAATGTCGCTTTTTTCGGTGTCATTTGAACGGTCACTAAACAAATGGTTGTAAGTCAAGGACTACCGGTATCTTGTCGGGGGAAAATAATACAGGCAGTCCTCAATTTACGACAATTGAGCCCACAAGTTATGTTGCTATTTAAGTGAGTTTTGCCCCATGTTACGAATTTTCTTGCCACAGTTGTTAAGTGAATCACTGCAGTAATCAGTAACCCGGTTGTTAAGTGAATCGGGTTTCCCCATTGACTCTGCTTATCAGAAGGTTGCAAAAGGAGATTGACAATTGTCAAGTATCTGATTGTGTGATCATGGAGATGCTGCAATGGTCATAAGTGTGAAAAATGGCCATTAGTCACTTTTTTCGGTGCTGAACAGTCACTAAATGAGCTGTTGTAAGTTGAGGACTGCTTGTCAGGGGTGAAATGCTCCTGGTTCGGACCGGATCACGCGATCTGATAGTGATGGCAGCAGGTGGTTCGGGGAACTGGCAGCAAAAATCCCCTATGCCCAGCCAACAAAAAAATGCTTTTAAAAGTTAAAAAAAAAACCTCTGATGATCGCGCGGCTCAGCTGGGATCGTCAGAGGCTTTTCAAAGCATTTTTTTCTGCAACCTCTTGGCTGAAGAGGTGGTAAAAAAAATGCTTTGAAAAGTCTCTGACGATCCCAGCTGAGTTGCCTGATCAGCAGAGAGGCTTTTGAAAGCATTAGAAAAAATGCTTTGAAAAGTATTTTTTTAAAAAAAAGTTGGCCACGCCCACCCAGTCATATTACCCCACCCACCCACCAAGCCACGCCCACAGAACCGGTAGTAACGAATTTTACATTTCACCCCTGCTGCCTGTACCATAGGAATGTCACTTCACAGCCTGTCATCCTCCACCACTTGCTAACCTAACAAACATTGCTTTATCTTTGGGATTCCCTCTTAAGAAAATGAGTGGTGCTGATGGCAGAATTCCATTTTACATTCTATTTTTCCAGAAAGATAGCCAGATGCATTTTATCTGGCCAGCAACTTTGAACGGAGGACAAACAAAATGGGGCTGCAAATTTTTTTTTTCTTTCCATTCCCTTTTCAGATGAGGTTTATGGGACTTTGTTCTACTCCCCTTGGAGATATTTACAAACCTCTGATGGGTAACTTACTACAACAATTCGGAGGAGAGCAATCAAAAGCAAAGCAGAGAGGCAACAATCCTCGTGCGCCAACACACTGATATCAAAACTTGATTGCAAAATGTTTAAAAGTCCTCAAGGGAGGCAAAACGCTTCGTTGCGAAGGTTGTTGAGAGTGTGGTGGCGCGACAACTACCCTGATACCTGGATGAAGATGTCGATCTGGATCTGTTCCAGTCGGGCTTCAGGCCACGATACAGCATGGAAACGGCATTGGTCGCATTGGTTGATGATCTCTGGAGGGCTCGGGACAGAGGTTGCTCCTCTATCCTGGTCCTATTAGATCTCTCAGTGGCTTTTGATACTATCGACCATGGTATCTTACTGCACCGGCTGGAGGGGTTAGGAATAGGAGGCACCGTGCTTCGGTGGTTGTCCTCCTTTCTCTCTGGCCGTTCACTGTTTGTGTTGGCAGGGGGGCAGAGGTCGACCTCGAGGCACCTTATTTGTGGGGTGCCACAAGGGTCGGTCCTCTCGCCCCTTCTGTTCAACATTTATGTAAAGCCACTAGGCGAGATCATCCGTGGTTTCGGGGTGAATATTCATCAGTATGCTGATGACACACAGCTTTACATCTCCACTCCAGACCACCCCAACGATGCCCTTGCTGTGATGTCTCATTGCCTGGAGGCTGTACGGATCTGGATGGGGAGAAACAAGCTCAGACTCAACCCCTCCAAGACTGAGTGGCTGTGGCTTCCAGCGTCCCGGTATAGTCAGCTGGTACCATCACTGACAATTGGGGATGAGACCTTGCTCCCCACAGAGAGGGCCCGCAACTTGGGTGTCCTCTTGGATTCACGGCTATCTTTAGAAGAGCATTTGATGGCCATGGCCAGGGGGGCCTTTTATCAGGTTCGCCTGATCCGCCAGTTGCGTTCCTTTCTGGATTGGGATGCCTTGCGCACGGTCACTCATGCCCTAGTCACCTCCCGTATGGACTACTGTAATGCTCTCTACATGGGGCTCCCTTGAAAAGCACCCGGAGGCTCCAACTGGTCCAGAATGTAGCTGCGCGGGTGATTATGGGTGCAGCTCGTTGTGCCCATGTAACACCTCTCCTACGCAAGCTACACTGCCTCCCGGTGGTCTTCCGGGTGTGATTCAAGGTGTTAGTCATCACCTTTAAAGCGCTCCATGGCTTAGGATCTGGGTACCTACGAGACCGTCTTTTGCCACCCATGGCCTCCCACCGACCAGTTTGTTCTCACAGGGAGGGACTACTCAGGGTACCGTCAGTCAAATTGTGCCGACTGGCGACTCCCAGGGAGAGGGCCTTCTCTGTAAGGGCTCCAACCCTTTGGAATGAACTGCCCCCGGAGATACAAAACATCCCTGATCTCCGTGCTTTCCGCCGTGCCCTCAAGACCCTGATGTTCCAACAGGCGGTGCTAAACATATGAACATGTGAATGATTTTAAAATGTTATCTAATTTTGGGTTCTATTTAATTAGGCCAAACTATGTTATAATAATAATTTTAAATAGCAATTTTATGATGTTTGTGTATCTATATTTTTTTCTTGACTGTACACCGCCTTGAGAAAGGCGGTATAGAAATATAATAAATAAATAAATTAAATAAATAAAAACCAGACCGCGGTTTTACTCAATGAAAGCACATTCCTTTGAAAACTCTAGTGGCAGGAAGCAGGGTTTCTGTCGCCTGAGCATGCTATCTTAGATGCTAACAGATTAAAAGAGTTGGAAGGGGCCTTATAGGTCATCTAGTCCAACCCCCCCACCCCCTCAAGCAGGAGACCCTATTTCTGGCAAATGGCAGTCCAATCTTTTCTTGAAAGTCTCAAATGATGAAGCTCCCACGACTTCCGAAGGCAACTTCTGTTCCATGGGTTGATTGTTCTCCCTGTCAGAAAGTTCCTCCTCATTTCTAGGTTGAATCTCTCCTTGGTCAGTTTCCATCCATTGTTCCTTGTCTGGCCTTCCGGTGCTTTGCAGAATAGCTTGACCCCCTTCCTCTCTGTGGCAGCCCCTCAGATATTGGAAGACTGCTATCAATTGTCTCCCCTGGTCCTTCTCTTCACTAGACTAGCCAGGCCCAGTTCCTGCAACTCTTCATCGTATGTTTGAGCCTCCAGTCCCCTAATCATCTTGGTTGCTCTTCTCTGCACTTTTTCTAGAGTCTCAACATCTTTTTTATAGTGTGGTGACCAAAATGTAAATGTAAATCATTTAATCCAGGGGTGTCGAACTCAAGGCCTGTGGGCCGAATTTGGCCCGCGGGGTGCTTAGATCTGGCCCGCGGGGGTGGCCTGGAAACAGCAAGAGACTAGCCCATAGTGCCTCTGCATACAGCCCCTCCCCACACCCCGTTTTCAGCCACAAAGGGCTCCTGCAGCGCTCTGCCAGCAAAAACGGAGCTTGGGAGGGCGGCATGCAAGAATACCCCCCCCCCCTACCCAGGCTCCTAACCAGAGATGGGTTTCAGCAGATTCTGACCAGTTCTGGAGAACCGGCAGTGGAAATTTTGAGTAGTTTGAAAAACCGGTAGTTTGGAGAACTGGTAGTAAGAACCGGGCCTCGCCCCCATCTATTCTCTGCCTTCCAAGTCCCAGATGATCGGGAGGAAATGGAGATTTTGCAGTAATCTTCCCCTGGAATGGGGTGGGAATGGAGATTTTACAGTATCCTTCTCCTGCCACGCCCACCAAGCCACGCCCACAGAACCGGTAGTAAAAAAATTTGAAACCCACCACTGCTGCTAACCTTAACCCTAATCCCGCCCCCCCGGCTCTGTTTTCACTGGCAGAGGGCTATCAAAACAAACTAAAAACAAAACAAAATGAGAAATGTTTCTCCTTTTGCATTTGAGCATGAGGGAGAGAAAGGGAAAGAGGAAAGAAAAAGAAAAAGAAAAAGAAAAAGAAAAAGAAAAAGAAAAAGAAAAAGAAAAAGAAAAAGAAAAAGAAAAAGAAAAAGAAAAAGAAAAAGAAAAAGAAAAAGAAAAAGAAAAAGAAAAAGAAAAGATGGAAAGAGAGCAAGGAAGAAAGCAGAAAGGAAAATAGGAAAGGAATAAGAAGAAAAGGAAGGAAGGAAGGAGGGAAAGGAAGGGAGGAAGGAAGGAAGGAAGGAAGGAAGGAAGGAAGGAAGGAAGGAAGGAAGGAAGGAAGGAAGGAAGGAAGGAAGGAAGGAAGGAAGGAAGGAAGATTATAATGAGAGTGAGGGAAGTCCTGCCTTAGCACTTGGCCACCACAAGTGCCCCCCAACACAAGTCCCATGCCACCCCCACCATGGCCACACACCCCAGCCACGCCACGCCCCCAGCCCTCCAAGGTGAAACACAACCCTGATGCGGCCCTCAATGAAATTGAGTTTGACACCCCTGATTTAATCGAATGGGATGCCATAAATAAACTTAAAGTCAGGGATAGAAGGTAACAGGAAAGGGTTAATTCCTGATTGTGCAAAGAACAAAAACTCATTCTTACAAGTTGATGGAGGGCAGAGACCCTGTAAGGACAGCCAGCCCCATCACGACAGAATACAGATAATCCTCAGTTTAACAACAATTCCTTTAATAACTGTCAGGGTAATGATTTAAGAGCTGACCAGTTGCTACGATGATGTAATGCTGGGAATGAGTCAGCAAGGTTTTTGGGCTGTTATCACTTTAAGAGCCTTATTAGAAGAGGCCCTATTGGGGCATATCTCTCTCTCCATGTGTGGTTCCATACTGTAATTGCTGATTGCTATTTTTTTGACTAAAGTACATGTATGTATATATTCGTTGTAGATAAAACCACTATTTAAATCCAAACCTCTGTTTACTGTATTTGCTCCTGGGTTGTCTCACATAGTCACACTGAGTGCACTCTGACAGTAACGGTTCAAAGATTTATGACCATTTTTCACACTTACAACCCTGTGGTCATATAATCATGATTTCGGACACTTGGCAACTGGCATGTATTTATGATGGTTGTGGTGTCCTGGAGGGGGGTCACGTGATCCCCTTTTGTGAACTTTTGACCACCAAAGTCAATGGGGAATCCAGATTCACTTAACAACCGTGTTACTAACTTGTCAACCGCAGTGATTCACTTAACAACGGTGGCAAGAAAGGTGGTAAAACGAGGCAAAACTCACTGAACAAATGTCTCACTTAATAACAGAAATTTTGGACCCAGTTGTGCTCGAAACTCAAGGCCTATTGCTCAGAATTGGATAGACTTCTCCAGATGTGCTTGAAGCAACACATCTAACCTACGCCATCATTGCTATTGTTCCAGTTTGCAAAACCCATCACTTGCGAGATCCTCTTTCATTCACCTCTGGCTAAAAGGGACATCCTTGTTCCCCACACTTCCAAAAAAACTCAACCCCCCCCCCCCCCAATCACCTTGGACCAGATTTCTTTCTTTGTTTTCAATCAGAATAGAGCTGTAAATAATTGGTTGGAGACTCAATAACGTGAGCTTCAGTAAACTGCCCTGGATTTTTTGCTTTTTTTTATTGTGGAAGAGGAAAAAAAATCATAGAGTCACAGAACTGGAAGGGACCTTGGAGGTCTTCTAGTCCAACCCCCTGTTCAAGCAGGAGAACCTATACTATTTTAGACAAGTGACTGTCCAGATTCTTCTTAAAAACCTTCAGTGATGGAGCACCCAGAACTTCTGGAGGCAAGTAGTTCCACCGGTTAACTGTTTTTAGTGTTAGGAGGTTTCTCCTTAATTCCAGGTTGCTTCTCTCCTTGGTTAGTTTCCATCCATTGCTTCTTGTCTTCCCTTCTGGTGCTTTGGAAAATAATTTGACCCCTTTCCTCTCTGTGACAACCCCTCAAATACTGGGCCCTATCTAAATTGAAATTCAGTGTAGAGAAAGTAAAGTCTTACACTTAGGCAAGAAAACCCAAAAGTACACATATAGACTGGGTGAAATCAGGCTTAATAGCAGTAACTGTGAGAGGGATTTTGGAGTCTTAGTAGATAATCAGTTAAATATGAGCTAGCAGTGTGCAGCGGCAGCCAAAAAAGCCAATGCAATCCTAAATTGCATAAACAGAGGGATACAATCAAGCTCAAGGGAGGTGCTAATACCACTCTATAAAGCCCTAGTAAGACCACACCTAGAGTACTGCATCCAGTTTTGGTCACCACACTATAAAAAAGACATTGAGACTCTAGAAAGAGTGCAGAGAAGAGCAACCAAGATGATTAGGGGATTGGAGCAGAGGCGGGTTTCAGCAGGTTCGGATCAGTTCTGGAGAACTGGTAGCGGAAATTTTGAGTAGTTCGGAGAACTGGTAGTAAAAATTCTGACTGGTCCCGCCCCCATCTATTCTCTGCCTCCCAAGTCCCAGCTGATCAGGAGGAAATGGGGATTTTACAGTATCCTTCCCCTGCCACGCCCTCCAAGCCACACCCACCAAACCACACCCACAGAACCAGTAGTAAAAAAAATTGAAACCCACCACTGGACAGGAGAAGAAAACATACGATGAACGGTTGCAGGAACTGGGCCTGGCTAGTCTACTGAAGAGAAGGACCAGGGGAGACAGGATAGCAGTCTTCTAATATTTGAGGGGCTGCCACAGAGAGGAGGGGGTCAAGCTATTTTCTAAAGCATCCGAAAGCCAGATAAGGAATCATGGATGGAAGCTAATCAAGGAGCAATTCAACTTGGAAGTAAGGAGAAATTTTCTAACAGTGAGAACAATCAACCCATGGAACAGAAATTGCTTTCGGAAGTTGTGAGAGCTTCATCCCTGGAAGCTTTCAAGAAGAGACTGCATTTCTGACTGTATCAGAAATGTTGTAGGATCTTCTACTTAGGCGGGGGGGGGGGCGAGGTTGGACTAGATGCCTACAACTGTGATGGCGAACCTATGGCACGGGTGCCACAGGTGGCACGCAGAGCCATATCTGTGGCCACAGGAGCGTTGCCCTAATTCAGCTCCAGCACACATGCGTGCACCAGCCAACTGGTTTTCAGGACTTCCAGGCCAACCGGAAGGCCATTTTCGCCCTCTCCAGGCTCCAAGAAAGCCTCTGGAGCCTGGGGAGGTGAAAAACGGGCTTACTGGGACCACTGGTAACCTTTCTGCTGTCATGTGCCGGAAGCGGGGGGAGTGGGTCATGTGTGCATGCATAGGGGGGCGGGGCACGGGGAGGATATGAATTATGGGTATCGGCACGCACGTCCGTGACCCCCACACACACACACTCCCCCTGCTTCAGGTACACGACGGCAAAAAGGTTAGCCATCACTGACCTACAAGGTCCCTTGCAACTCCGTTAATCTGTTACAAATACTGGAACCCTGCTATTATGTCACCCCCGGATCCTTCATTTCTCTAGACTAGCCCTACCCAATTCCTGCAACCGTTCTTCATATGTTTCTGCCTTTCCTTGGCGAACTCTCTCGTTCTCTCCTGCCTGTCTGCCCGTGGCGGCCTTAATCTGAAATTCATCAGCGCAAATGGCAGTGGTGCTTGAATGGGCCATAATCAGGCCTCCGGTGTCAGTAATTGCTTGCTACAATCTGTCTCCTTTCCTGGGCTGTAAACATTTCTCGGCATCAGACAACAGCCGAGTTAATTTCAATACCGCCTCTTGTTATCAAAGGAAATTGGCAGGGTAAATAGGGAACGGCGGCTTGTTTTATACTCACCTCTGTCTTGTTCAGCTTAAATACGGAGTAGAAGGCAAAGGTCTTTTCGGGTCGCAGGGAAATTACAGGCCCCCCTACCCATCTGCTCGCAAGTGAAAGTGATATTAAAAGGTGGAAAGGGAAAAAAAAGAGAGAGGGAGGGAGGGAGACGGATGCCGAAAAGAGAAAGAGGATCCGTATTTTTAATTTTAATTTTTTTTTTTAAAGGTGATGGCAAAACGTGGTGTTTATTTGAAACAACGGGCAAGCTTGAACTGGTGAATAGCCGTAGGCAGAGCTGGGCTTCACATACGGTAACAACCGGTTCGCCCAGCACCGGAAATGTGAGAGCACGCCATCCGTGCATGCATGCGGCATCACAAAACACAGCAGTTCGCTCACACGCATCGTCCACGCATGCGTGGAGTGTCAAAAACACAGCGCTATAGGATGGGATTGCCCACGCTTAGATTGCCACCGAACCGGCTGAATCCTACCTCTGGCCATAGGCATACACCAAGGTTGGTGTGCCGACAAACTTTTATGGCATACAGAATACACAATAGCAGAGTCAGATGGGACCTTGGAGGTCTTCTAGTCCAACCCCCTATTCAAGTAGAAGAGCCTATACTATTTCCCTAAACTATGTCCCGTCTCTTCTTAAAAACTTCCAGTGTTGGGAGCATCCAAAACGTCTGAAGGCAAATCCCAAAGATGCTTTTTTTCAAGAGGCAACTGGATTTTCTGGTGTTTCTTTGAAGACAGTTTCCCTTCGGAGCTCTGATGAGAAGCCAAACCAGTGGTGAAATCCATTTTTTTTTAACTACTGGCTCTCTAGGCTTGGTGGGCGTGGCAGAAGGATACTGCAAAAACTCCATTCCCACCCCACTCCAGGGAAAAGATACTTCAAAATCCCCATTCCCTCCCCACTCCAGAGGTAAGGATACTGCAAAATCCCCATTCCCTCCCCACTCCATGGGTAAGGATACTGCAAAATCCCCATTCCCTCCCACTCCAGGAGAAGGATACTGCAAAATCTCCATTCCCACCCCACTCCAGGGGGAGGATACTGCAAAATCTCCATTCCCACCCCACTCCAGGAGAAGAATACTGCAAAATCTCCATTTCCACCCCACTCAAGGGGAAGGATACTGCAAAATCTCCATTCCCACCCCACTCCAGGGGAAGGATACTGCAAAATCCCCATTCCCTCCCCACTCCTGGGCGAAGGATATTGCCAAATCCCCATTCCCTCCCCATTCTGGGGCCAGCCAGAGGTGGTATTTGCCGCTTATCCGAACTACTCAAAATTTCCACTACCGGTTCTCCAGAACCTGTCAGAACCTGCTGGATTTCACCCCTGAGCAAAACGTCTTTAAAGAAAAACCAGAAACTCGAGTTGCCTTTTGAAAAAGCACCTTTGGGACAACCATGACCTGAATGACTGAGAATCTCCACAGACTTCTAGAGGCAAGTCGTTCCACCGATTAGTTTTTCTCACTGTCAGGAAATTCCTTCTTACTTCTAGGTTGCTTCCGTCCTTCATTGGTTTCCATCCATTCCTTGTCTTGCCTTCTGGTGCTTTGGAAAATAAATTGATCCTCTTTTCTTTGTGGCAGCCCCTCAAATATTGGAAGATGTTCTGTCCCCGCCCCCAGGAATAAACCCAATTCAGACAGTCGGAGGTTAAAATAAGCTGGCAGGCAACCATGTAGTCTGATAAGGAGCTTGGCAGCAATCCCAGGAGCTGCGTGCCAAAACCTTTATTATCGTAACAGAAAAATACACACCACAAGTGTCCAGAATAGCCAAAGCTGAGATGCAGGAATATTTGTTTTTGTTCGTCACAAAAGTGCAGGCTGACTCACTCTCTTTTATAGGCTGTGGGGTGTGGTCCAGTGAGTCAGCTAATCACGAGCACGCCGTGCCTTCTGTTGGGCACGTTTCTCCCTGCGTCGCTGGCAAGGATCCAGCCAGCACTTATCTCCCTCGTCGCTGTCCACCTGTGGCTGCGGGGATGTGCTTGGCTCTGGGCCTATCTCTTGCCCTTCGGTGTCCTCCAGGGGCATTGCCAGAGAGGAGGGTCCTGGAGAGGGAGGTCTTGCCAATTCTCCCTTTCACTCTCGGAGTCCTCTCCTGACGATGACACAGGTTCAGGCAACGGAGCCACAACAGAAGACTACTATCATGTCACACACCCCCACCCCTAGTCCTTTTCTTCATGACATTCCCAGTTCCTGCAACCGCTGATCATACGATTTAGCCTTAAGATCCCTTATCATCTTCGTTGTCAATAAAGTTTTCAAATCTCGAAACAGATGTTTCTCAACCTCTTCTGCATTTAAAATACAGCAAAAGGCTTAAGCTGTAAGCTTCTTTATAATACCTGCTTCGGGCAACATTGGATTAAAGGTTGCTCCGAGATTCACATCCACTCTGCTTAGTTCCATCAACTCAAGGCATTTTATGATGATAGACAAAGAAATCAGCAATGCTTCACTACTGAGAGATGGGGTGACATTACAGGTGGTATTCAGCCGGTTCGCTCGGGTTCGGGAAAACCGGAAAATCATGGGGGTGGGCCCGGCCACCCGCCCTGGCTTCAAGTCGTGCTATTTAGGCATGTTTTTGAGGGCGGGGCGCATGTGCGGACAGCTTGCGCGTGGGGCGAACCAGTAGTAAAGGTAAGTGAAACCCACCCCTGGGTGCAGGAGTGGGTTCTAAAATTTTTTTACTACCAGTTCTGTGGGCGTGGCTTATTTTGTGGGTGTGGCTTGGTGAGGGTAATGTGACTGGGTGGGCATGGCCAACTTTTTTTTTTTTTACTTTTAAGAGCATTTTTTCTACAACCTTAAGAGGTTGCAGAAAAAAATGCTTTTAAAAGCCTCTGACGATCAGGCAACTCAGCTGGGATCGCCAGAGGCTTTTAAAGGCATTTTTTTTCCTACGATCTCTTCGGCCGAAGAGGTCGTAGAAAAAATGCTTTTAAAAGCCTCTGACGATCCCAGTTGAGCCATGCAGTCATCAGAGGCTTTTTTTTAACTTTTAAAAGCATTTTTTCAGCTGAAGAGGTTGTAGAAAAAATGCTTTTAAAAGTTTTTTTAAAAAGCCTCTGTTGAAGTGGGTGGGGTAAGTGAGTGGCAGCTGGGGACTGGTTCGGGAACGTGGCCAGCCAATGTTATTACCGGTTCTCCGAACTACTACAAATTTTTATTAGAGGTTCTTACGAACCGGTGCAAAGCAATGTGAACTGGGGCAACCCACCACTGCCTGGGTGACATGATAGCAGCTTTCCAATATCTAAGGGGCTGCTACAAAGAAGAATGGATCAACTTTATTTTATTTAGCATATGGCAAATACATGGACTTATAGTGGTTCCAATGTTAATGTCCAGTCCATCCAGCCATTCAAAGACAAGGTGGTCTATGTTGAAAAAAATCAGACATTGGGCTGGTGTAAGGTCTTGATGGACATCCGGACACAATAGAATAGAATTTTAAGTGTGATTGGACACACAAGGATTTTTTCTTGGTGCATATGCTCTCAGTGTACATAAAAGAAAAGATACGTTCATCAAGAATCATAAGGTACAACACTTAATGATAGTCATAGGGTACAAAGAAGCAATCAGGAAACAATATCAATATAAATCGTAAGGATCCAAGCAACAAAGTTACAGTCATACAGTCATAAGTGGGAGGAGATGGGTGGTGGGAATGATGAGAAGATTAATAATAGTGCAGACTTAGTGATTAGTTTGACAGTGTTGAGGGAATTATTTGTTTAGCAGAGTGATGGCATTCGGGGAAAAAACTGTCCTTGTGTCTAGTTGTTCTGGGGTGCAGTGCTCTATAGCGTCATTTTGAGGGTAGGAGTCGAAACAGTTTATGTCCAGGATGCGAGGGGTCTGTCAATATTTTCACAGCCCTCTCTTTGACTCGTGCAGAATACAGGTCCTCAATGGGAGGCAAGTTGGTAGTGATTGTTTTTTCTGCAGTTCTAATTATCCTCTGAATTCCGTGTCTGTCTTGTTGGGTTGCAGAACCAAACCAGACAGTTATAGAGGTGCAGATGACAGACTCAATAATTCCTCTGTAGAACTGAATCAGCAGCTCCTTGGGCAGTTTGAGCTTTCTGATGTGATGGATGTTTTGTCGAGGAGCACCAGAGTCACACTGAGGGGTAGAGACAAGACCCCACTTAAACAATGAGTCCTGGCAGACACCATGTTGGGTACGGATCCTGTTCAGAATTGACCAATGCTGGTGAGGAAGATCAAAACCTGGCACCTTTCGTGTAGAGTCAACTACGTAACTGCCTGTATCTGGGCCAAAAGTGGTATTCAGCTACTTTGGACCAATTTGCCCGAACTGGTAGCGGAAATTGCTGGAGGGAAACAAAATTATTTTTCCTTTGGACCAATACAGCATTCCATCCATCGCCCTTGTTGACTCTCCGATCGTTGTTAGCTGCTTAACAAGCTGCTTATAGTCTTAATTTTAGACTATATGAAGACGGGAATTGAGGAGGAAGAGGAGAAGAAGATAAAAAGGGAATAACCGATGTGCTAGGAAATACAGCTCAGATTTATTGGTGTGACAATTTGGGTCAAAATAAGGCTTCGGTGGCCCGAATCAAGATATTATGTGTTGTTGTGGTATGTTTGTTTTTTGTTTTGATTTTTGAAAAAAAAATATTATTTTTTTTTAAAACATAAACATAAAATACATCTTTTAAGAACGAAGCATTGATCCGGTCAAAAATAGATACAATTGCTTTCTCCTCTTTATCGAGCTCTTTCCCAAATCTCCACCATTGCATCTTTCAAAATAAAAACCAAAATAAAAGCTTTACCCACAATTATAACCTAAACATTTACCACTCTATTATATCACCACAGTCTTAATTTCCAAATAACACAACTCAATATTAGATCAGTATCTGATCTATTCTATTCTATTCTATTCCATTCCATTCCATTCCTATTCTGCATTCTATTCTATTCTATTCTATTCTATTCTATTCTATTCTATTCTATTCTATTCTATTCTATTCTATTCTATTCTATTCTATTCTATTCCACTCCACTCCATTCCATTCCATTCCATTCCATTCCATTCCTATTCTGCATTCTATTCTATTCTATTCTATTCCATTCCATTCCATTCCTATTCTGCATTCTATTCTATTCTATTCTATTCTATTCTATTCTATTCTATTCTATTCTATTCTATTCTATTCTATTCTATTCTATTCTATTCTATTCTATTCCACTCCACTCCACTCCATTCCATTCCATTCCATTCCATTCCATTCCATTCCATTCCTATTCTGCATTCTATTCTATTCTATTCCATTCCATTCCATTCCATTCCATTCCATTCCATTCCTATTCTATTCTATTCTATTCTATTCTATTCTATTCTATTCTATTCTATTCTATTCTATTCTATTCTATTCCACTCCACTCCACTCCACTCCACTCCATTCCATTCCATTCCGGAACTAAACAGAAATTTCCTGAGGGTAAGAGTGAAAACAATTAACCAATGGAATAACTTGCCCCCAGAGATTGTGGGTGCTCCAACACTGGAAGTTTTTAAAGAAGAGATCGGACAACCAGTTGTCTGAAATGATATAGGTCAGTCTCCACTTTGAACAGGGGGTTGGACTAGAAGATCTCAAGGTACCTTCCAACTCTGAAATTCTGTTTATTCTGCTTAACTCCTCAAAACAGCAGTGGTTTTCCACATCGCTATTACATATACCAACTGGGCTTGCATACTTAACCATGAACACGCTAAGAGAAAATGCCACAGAACATAGATGGTTGAGGCAAAAGCTTCAATTAGACCTCCAATGCAGAAACACACTTTTGAAGTGTTAATACCGCTTTATAAGGCCTTGGTAAGGCCACACTTGGAACGTTGCATCCAGTTTTGGTCGCCACAATGTAAAAACAGATGTTGAGAGTCTAGAAAGAGTGCAGAGAAGAGCAACAAGGATGATTAGGGGACTGGAGGCTAAAACATGAATGATTGCAGGAACTGGGTATGTCTAGTTTAATGAAAAGAAGGACTAGGGGAAACATGATAGCAATCTTCTACTATCTCAGGGGCTGCCCCAAAGAAGAAGGAGTCAAGCTTTGGAAAGCACCTAAAGGCTGGAGAAGAAGCAATGGATGGAAACTAATCAAGGAGAGAAGCAACCTACAACTAAGGTGAAATTTCCTGACAGAACAATTAATCAGTGGAACAACATGACATGATAGCAATCTTCCAATATTTGAGGGGCTGCCACAAAGAAGAGGGGGGTCAAATTATTTTCCAAAGGTTGTAAAATGGGGCCAAACTCACATAACAACGGTCTCACTTAGCAACAGAAATGTTGGGCTCAATTGAGGTCGTACGTAGGTCGAGAACTACTTGCACTTACCTGGAGAATACAGGTAAAAACAGCTGCTCCCTCTCTTTTGTTACGGCCTCTACTTCGTGCAAAATGGATAGAAAAGAATTCACATTTACTTCCAATTTCCTAAAATCCCATCTTGCAAACAAAAATGCTAAGGAGGATTTGCTTCAAAGGACGCCTTGGCGTAAAGTCGAACATGCTTTAAAAAATGCTGCGGGTTTTAATTTTTGTATTTATGATGGGGATTTATAAGTCATGCTTAAATGGCTCCATTCCCGAGTTGCATATTCTTCTTTTCTCTTTGCCTAAGGTAGTGATGGCTAACGTTTTCTGGACCGAGTGCCCAAAACGCCATACACCCCAACGCCCAAAATGCAATGTGTGTGTGGCACTGGTAGGTTTCAAATTTTTTTACTACCTGTTCTATGGGTGTGGCTTAGTGGGCATGGCATGGCTTGGTGGGCGTGGCTTGGTGCACTTGGCCGGGAAAGATACTGCAAAATCCCCATTCCCTCCCCACTCCAGGGGACGGATACTGCAAAATCTCCATTCCCACCCCACTGCAGGGGAAGGATACTGCAAAATCTTCATTCCCTCCCCACTCCTGGGGAAGGATACTGCAAAATCTCCATTCCCACACCACTCCAAGGGAAGGTTACTTCAAAATCTCCATTCCCACCCCACTCCAGGGGAAGGATACTGCAAAATCCTCATTCCCTCCCCACTCCTGGGGAAGGATACTGCAAAATCTCCATTCCCACCCACTCCAGGGGAAGGATACTGCAAAATCTCCATTCCCTCCCTACTCCAGGGGAAGGTTACTGCAAAATCCCCATTCCCTCCCCACTCCAGGGGAAGGATACTACAAAATCCCCATTCCCACCCCACTCCAGGGGAAGGATACTGCAAAATTTCCATTCCCTCCCCAATCCAGGGGAAGGATAGTGCAAAATCTCCATTCCTTCCCCACTCCAGGTGTGCGGCTCCCTGCACATGCGCATGCACACACAGCCCCCCACATATTCCCTGCTCCCCACCCATGCACACACATCCCTGCACATCCCCCCACCACATGGGTGCACCCCAGTAGTGGGTTCTACTTACCTTCACTACTGGCTCGGAACTGTGAGCACACAGGTGCTCACGCAAAGCATCCGTGATGACATCCGGGCAGATGGGCGTAAACTCCCGTCACCGCCACTACAAGTTCGCCGAACTGGAGCGAACCTGTAGAAACCCACCACTGGCGCATGCCAACACCCGCACATGCACATGTGCCCCCCACACATGCGTCCCACCCGCATGCATGCACACGCGGCTACCTCGCTGCGCCCCGCCCTCCGCGAATGCATGTCAGAGACAGAGTCAGCCTCTTGCCCCCAACAATCTGGGTCCTCATTTTACCCACCTCAGAAGGATGGAAAGGCTGAGTCAACCTTGATAATAATATATATAATACATATAATAAAAAATAATATTATTTCTTAATACTGGTTTGCATATCTTGATTCAAATTATTTTATACGGGTGGTTTTATTTTATACTTGTACGGAGCCCCAAAGTCATTTCTGTGAGATGGGCAGTCATGCAAATTTGTTTAATTAATGAATGAATATACTTCTGCATTTTAAGATTATTTGCTGCCCACTGACCAAGATGGGCAACATGCAGATTGAATGAATAAATAATTTTTTTTTTAGAAAAAACAAAACACCTTCATTGCTAACTGCCTATAAGCAAATAAATGATGCCCGTGCTTCTTGCATTAGAGAAAGCCCCTTGGACTTCTACAGGATTTACTCCAAAGTAAACCTATCTGGGATCAGGCTGGATAAACAGGGTCCGAGGCACCGAGGCGAACAGTGTTAGAAGGAAACATTTGGCTTCAGCATCCCTTGTGCCTCAAACTAAGTCCAGAGACACCATTATGCAGTCAAATGAATATTTCCGCTACTAAAAACGTGAATGAAACATTGCTAGGCCAAGCGACCGCTCGGCATCCTACCGTATTTTTCAGTGTATAAGACGCACCGGAGTATAAGACGCACCTTAATTTTGGGGGCGGAAAACAAGGAAAAAAGTATTTTACCTCTTCCTACCAGCATTTAAGGTGGTGCCGCCCTCCTCTTCCTCCTGCAAGTGAGAGGTGCAGGGACTACTCGCTTTCCCCCAAAGAGACCCCTAGTATGGTCTGGGGGGAGGGACAGAGCACAGCCTGAGGAACAAACCTCTTCGGGATGGTCTGGGCAGGGGGGAATCTGCCCTGTAGCTTCGGGGAACAAGGCGAGTGCCACGATTTGCGACTGGTCACCCCTCTGGCTGCGCTGACTTCACTCCCCATCTGCCGCCCGGCCCCGCAATCCCCTTCCTGATTCCAAACATGGGGTGTGTGCGGAGACAAAAAAAAGTGTGCAGTGTTTCAGGCGGCGGACCTGGCCAGGAGGAAAGAGAAGAGTGCTGAGAAGGAGGACGGGGGTGCGCGGCTCTGCAATGTGCAGAGGAACACTTTTAGGCGTGAGCGCTACAATCTCCTCCCCGAATCTAAAGCACTTGCCCGTTCCCCGCTGCACATTGCAGGGGAACTGGCTGCCACCTCAAGCGCGACTCTTGAGGTTTGCATTTTGGAAACTGGGCAGCAATGGCCTGGAAAGGAGGAACGTTTCCCTTTAGGGGCTCCCATTCAGCTTGGTTTGGCTCCTGGGCGCAGAGAGGGTTAGGCGGCGGCGGCTTCTCACATTGCTGGGGAGTGAAGTCAGCGCGGCCAGAGGGGTGACCAGCCACAAATCGTGTCACCCACCTTGTTCCCCAAAGCTGCTGGGCATATACCCCCACTCCCACCGTCTTGAAGAGGGAGGGTTGTTCCTCAGGCTGTGCCCCGACCCAGATCCCTGCCGCCTGGAACTGGCCGAAAATGGCCGAAGGGTGGGGGCCGGTGAGTGGGTATGGCTACGTTCAATGTATAAGACGCACCCAGATTTTCACCCCCTTTTGGGGGTAAAAAGGTGCGTCTTATACACCGAAAAATACGGTAATTTATTTATTTATTGGGGAGGGGAGAGGCCCGCAATCCCTGGCACCCTTTCCAACAACTTTTAATTTTTTTTCCTCACCCCCATCTTGAAAAATAATGAATCCCAGCCTCTAGCTGAACTGTTTTGGCATGAAGTTGAACCAACATTAAAGCAAGGGAGTAATAGCCAAAGAGGATGGAGAGGTGGTTAGGAAATGAGAGAGAAAGAGAGGAGAGAGAGAGGAGAGAAAAAGAGAAAGAAGAGAGAGGAAAGAGAGAGCGAGTGAGAAGAGAGAAAGAGTGAGAGGAGAAAGAGGGAAGAGTGAGAGGAGAGAAAAAGAGAAAGAAGGAGAGAGTGAGAGGAGAAAGAGAGGAAAGAGTGAGAGTGAGAAGAAAGAGTGAGAGGAAAAAGAAAGGCAGAGGAAAGAGTGAGAGCAGAAAAAGAGAGATAGGGAGAGGAGAGAGGAAAGAGAGGGAGAGAGAGAGGAAAGAGTGAGAGGAGAAAAAAGAGTGAGTGAGAAGAGAGAAAAAGAGAAACAAGGGAGAGAGTGAGAGGAGAAAGAGAGAAGAAAGAGTGAGAGGAGAGAAAAAGAGAAAGAAGAGGGAGAGAGGAGAGAGGGAGAGAAAGAGAAAGAAAGGAGAGAGAGGAAAGAGAGGGAGAGGGAGAGGAGAGAAAAAGAAGAGGGAGAGAGGAGAGAGGGAGAGAGAGAGAGAAAGAGAAAGAAAGGAGAGGGAGGAAAGAGAGTGAGAGTGAGAAGAAAGAGTGAGAGGAAAGAGAAAGAGAGAGGAAAGAGTGAGAGGAGAAAAAAGAGTGATTGAGAGGAGAGAAAAAGAGAAAGAAGAGGGAGAGAGGAGAGAGGAGAAAGAGAGGGGAAAGAGTGAGAGGAGAGAGAAAGAGAAAGAAGGGAGAGAGAGGAAAGAGGGAGGGAGGGAGGGAGGGAGAGAGAGAGAGAGAGAGGCTGGTCCTTTGCGTTGCCTGGAGAGAAAACGAAGTATATATTTTAAATGTTTTTTTCCCTCCTACCTTCCAAAGCAATTAAACCAAGAGAAGTAAACAGTTTTGCTAATGAAATAAAACAATTATTTCTGTGCTTCCCTACTGTGACCCACGGTAAGAGGCTTTTTGCTTGCTCTTGCTTTAGAAAAATTGGATAGATAGATTAAAAATGTATTTTAAAAAAAGAGAAAAAAATATGAATTACTAGAGTTGGGAGGGTGGAGCCCCAAAAAAATAAATAAGGCCGAACAGCATTTTTGCTAGTACTTACACACCTCTGTAGGGGGGATTTTTTCCCAGCATTAAGTGGCATGTGAAATTACCATGATTACAGAACCTGTTTCTGTGTCTTCAAACCGACATAAATAACTCTTATTATAGACAACACAGTTCCCTAATTTTGTATGAAATGAAGAAACAGGGAAGAAAGCAAACCAATTTGCTTGTTTATGCTCATTTTGAGGGCTTCCTCTGGGGGGAGGGGGGGAGAATAATCTTGTCCCCTAATGATGTATTTTAAAATTCTTAAATTTATAATGACAAGACTCTTCCAGCAAATTCCCCTCTCTGCCCCGCCCCCCTCGGCGAGAGTAAAAAACTAAAGGAATTAGAAAAACTCATCCTGGAAAGATATAGGATATATACCCAACTGTGTAATCCTTGGGTGCTTTCTAGTCCATTTGTGAGGTTTTCTGTTTTGCAAACAGAAAAGAAAGATTTCCGCACGGCATGTTTTGCTGCTTGCTGCAAAATGATACGCGGCCAGACGTTGACGGCTTTTTAAAAGTGACTAGTCCTCATGGTATTGCTGAAAAAGCTCAGGGGTGTTCAGAGTTGGAATTCAGCTGGTTCAGACTGGTTCACCCAAATGGGAAGCGGAAATTTCTGTCTCCCTTGAGATGTCTATTTCTCTTTTAGGGGGAATATTCTGCCTTTTTTAATATTTCCTAAAATATTTCATTCTTCTAGGAGGGATGGGTGCTAACTTTCTTCAGGAGAAATGCTTAAGTTCTGTACAGATTACATTGCCTACCTCTCTAAGCTTTTCACATGGGAGCACTAACTTGGTTTTCTGTAAAGATCAGTTTGGTGTTTCCATTTTCTTTTGAATGTGTTAATTTTTTTTTTTTTAAAGAAGGGGACAAAGTTTCCCGCCTCAAAGCAAGCAGATTTTTTTCACCAGGAAAACCCCCAAAACCTCCAGAACGAAGATGAGGGTGCTGGACCTTTGCAAAAATTCGGTCAATGAGGGATGATGAAGCATTGTCTCAGGGGCTGCCCCAAAGAAGAGGGAGTCAAGCTATTCTCCAAAGCACCTGAGGGCAGGATGAGAAGCAATGGGTAGAAACTGATCAAGGAGAGAAGCAACTTGGAATTAAGGAGAAATTTCCTGACAGTGAGAACAATTAACCAGTGGAACAACTGGCCTCCAGAAGTTATGAATGCTCCATCACTGGAAGTTTTTAAGAAGAGATTGGATAACCATTTGTCTGAAGTGGTGTAGGGTTTCCTGCCTGAGCAGGGGGTTAGACTAGAAGACCTCCCAAGTCCCATTCTATTCTATTCTATTCTATTCTATTCTATTCTATTCTATTCTATTCTATTCTATTCTATTCTATTCTATTCTATTCTTCCATGCCATGCCATGCCATGCCATGCCATGTTTTCTCTATTCTATTCTATTCTATTCTATTCTATTCTATTCTATTCTATTCTATTCTTATGTAGATTTTCAGTTTTTGTGGGTTGCTGGATGGATGGATGGATGGAAGGAAGGAAGGAAGGAAGGAAAGAAGGAAGGAATAGCGATAACGATAACGATAACGATAACGATAACAATAACAATAACAATAACAATAACAATAACAACAACAACAACAATAGCACTTAGATTTATATACTGCTTTACAGTGCTTTACAGCCCTCTCTAAGCGATTTACAGAGTCAGCCTATTACCCTCAACAGTCTGGCTTCTCATTTTATCGACCTCGGAAGGATGGAAGGCTGAGTCAACCTTGAGCCTGGTGAGATTCGATCTGCCAAACTGCTGGCAGCAAGCAGTCAGCAGAAGTAGCCTGCAGTACTGCACTCTAAGCACTGTGCCACTGCGACTCAAGGAAGGAAGGAAGGAAGGAAGGAAGGAAGGAAGGAAGGAAGGAAGGAAGGAAGGAAGGAAGGAAGGAAGGAAGACGAAAGACTTGAGTTATTCAATCAGGAAGGAAGGAAGGAAGGAAGGAAGGAAGGAAGGAAGGAAGGAAGGAAGGAAGGAAGGAAGGAAGGAAGGAAGGAAGGAAAAAAAATGTACGAGAAATGGTTTTACATCAAGCCTGAAATGCATATTTAATAATGGAAAGATTCATGGGTGTGGGGAAGGGGGAGGAAACTTGAGCAGCATTTTTGTAGATTTCCTGGCAGATACAGCAACAAAAACAAAATATATATGTCATCCCTATTTTAAGTCGACTTTCACCTTCTCTGCTGCCCGGTGGCGGTGGAAAAAGCAGATATCCTCTATTTCCATTACTAGATCTCCGACTCCTTCAGAAAACCCATCTCCATCACCCCTTCTGCCAGCCAGAAGGTTCTCCGAGGTAAGAGCGCCCCCTGGTGCTGCCCGTTGCCCAACTCCCATCCTTAGCCAGGCCCTGCTGGACTCCACAGTCCATAAGCCACCTTGCTAATTTGACAGCCAAGTTGGGGGAGGGGGGGGTGAGGAGGAGGAGGAGGAGGGAGGGCAAGGAATTAAAACGTATTAAAGGTGTTAATAAGTGACTTATTTAAACGGGGGTATCGCATATATTGGACATTAATCACCGCGCCGTTAAAACTGTAATTAAGGAGTCAGCTCTGCCTTCTGGGGGAAGGCGCACTTGGGCGCCGAGAGGAAAAAAAAACCGGCCTCTTTATTAATACAAATTATTTTATTTGGCTAAAGCTAATAATTCTAAGTGAGGTCAACGGTACCTCTGCCACGCGGGATGCGGCACCCTTGCCCGAGCAACGTTTCCATGGCAACGGAGATATAAGTTCACCCCTCCGTGCGCCAGCTATTATGGCTTCGCTCACTAAGCGAGGAATCTGGGTGGTTCGGGAGGAAAGCGCACAATTATTTCGCTGACAAGCACATTTTCCCCCGAAAAATCAGGAGGGGCAGAGATTGGAGGTCGAGTGGGAGAGCTTGGCGCCCAGAGAATCCCAAATTTGGGGGGAGGCTCTTGGAAAGATGGCATATTCCCCCACCCCTTGCACCTTTCAATCCAAAAGCTGTGAATAAGTTTCTATCACGGGGGGGGGAGGCGGGGGGGAGAGGAAGAATTTTTTTAAAAAAAGTTTTTCTTCACTGCTCTTTTTTTAAAAAATGGATGGTGGCTACCACGGGTCTGGTCCTATCATGAGGTAATATAAGATTTGGGCTGGTTATTGCTACGCTTGCAAGTAGAATCATTTTGGTCCAGTGCAACACTCAAAGAGCCATTTGGACCCATTTCCCACAGAAAAGAAAACACCGGGAGCCACAAAACCCTTCCCGTGCCTGACTATTTCTTGAGCGGCCACAAAACTAGGATATGTAGTTGAATTAAACGTTCTGTTTTCTTCTGAAACTTTTCTTTTTCTTGGATTTATCCATGGTTGGCCTACCCGGGGTTGAAAAGCTCAATAAATTGCGTGCCGGCAGGTGTCGCACATTGGTGGTGGTGACGCATATTTTGAGTGACAGGGAGCCACAGCAGAGGGGTGAAAGAGCCACATGCGGCTCCAGAGCCGCAGGTTGCTGATCCCTGGTCCACTGCCTCCTAGTTTAGAAATCAGGAGGCAGTGAGTTCTAGTCCTGCTTTAGGCATGAAAGCCAGCTGGGTGACTTTGGGCCAATCAGCAGGAGACTGAGAGTTCTAGTTCCACCTTAGGCATGGAAGCCACCTGGGTGAGTTTGGGCCAATCAGCAGGAGCCTGAGAGTTCTAGTTCCGCCTTAGGCACGAAAGCCGGCTGGGTGACTTTGGGCCAATCAGCAGGAGACTGAGAGTTCTAGTTCCGCCTTAGGCATGAAAGCCAACTGGGTGACTTTGGGCCAATCAGCAGGAGACTGAAAGTTCTAGTTCTGCCTTAGGCATGAAAGCCAACTGGGTGACTTTGGGCCAATCAGCAGGAGACTTAGAGTTCTAGTTCCGCCTTAGGCATGAAAGCCGGCTGGGTGACTTTGGGCCAATCATCAGGAGACTGAGAATTCTAGTTCCGCCTTAGGCATGAAAGCCGGCTGGGTGACTTTGGGCCAATCAGCAGGAGACTGAGAGTTCTAGTTCCGCCTTAGGCATGAAAGCCGGCTGGGTGACTTTGGGCCAATCAGCAGGAGACTGGGAGTTCTAGTTCCGCCTTAGGCATGAAAGCCGGCTGGGTGACTTTGGGCCAATCAGCAGGAGACTGGGAGTTCTAGTTCCGCCTTAGGCATGAAAGCCGGCTGGGTGACTTTGGGCCAATCAGCAGGAGACTGGGAGTTCTAGTTCCACCTTAGGCATGAAAGCCGGCTGGGTGACTTTGGGCCAATCAGCAGGAGACTGAGAGTTCTAGTTCCGCCTTAGGCATGAAAGCCGGCTGGGTGACTTTGGGCCAATCAGCAGGAGACTGGGAGTTCTAGTTCCGCCTTAGGCATGAAAGCCAACTGGGTGACTTTGGGCCAATCACCAGGAGACTGAAAGTTCTAGTTCTGCCTTAGGCATGAAAGCCAACTGGGTGACTTTGGGCCAATCAGCAGGAGACTTAGAGTTCTAGTTCCGCCTTAGGCATGAAAGCCGGCTGGGTGACTTTGGGCCAATCATCAGGAGACTGAGAATTCTAGTTCCGCCTTAGGCATGGAAGCCGGCTGGGTGACTTTGGGCCAATCAGCAGGAGACTGAGAGTTCTAGTTCCGCCTTAGGCATGAAAGCCGGCTGGGTGACTTTGGGCCAATCATCAGGAGACTGAGAATTCTAGTTCCGCCTTAGGCATGAAAGCCGGCTGGGTGACTTTGGGCCAATCAGCAGGAGACTGAAAGTTCTAGTTCTGCCTTAGGCATGAAAGCCAACTGGGTGACTTTGGGCCAATCAGCAGGAGACTTAGAGTTCTAGTTCCGCCTTAGGCATGAAAGCCGGCTGGGTGACTTTGGGCCAATCATCAGGAGACTGAGAATTCTAGTTCCGCCTTAGGCATGGAAGCCGGCTGGGTGACTTTGGGCCAATCAGCAGGAGACTGAGAGTTCTAGTTCCGCCTTAGGCATGAAAGCCGGCTGGGTGACTTTGGGCCAATCATCAGGAGACTGAGAATTCTAGTTCCGCCTTAGGCATGAAAGCCGGCTGGGTGACTTTGGGCCAATCAGCAGGAGACTGGGAGTTCTAGTTCCGCCTTAGGCATGAAAGCCGGCTGGGTGACTTTGGGCCAATCAGCAGGAGACTGGGAGTTCTAGTTCCGCCTTAGGCATGAAAGCCGGCTGGGTGACTTTGGGCCAATCAGCAGGAGACTGGGAGTTCTAGTTCCGCCTTAGGCATGAAAGCCGGCTGGGTGACTTTGGGCCAATCAGCAGGAGACTGGGAGTTCTAGTTCCACCTTAGGCATGAAAGCCGGCTGGGTGACTTTGGGCCAATCAGCAGGAGACTGAGAGTTCTAGTTCCGCCTTAGGCATGAAAGCCGGCTGGGTGACTTTGGGCCAATCAGCAGGAGACTGGGAGTTCTAGTTCCGCCTTAGGCATGAAAGCCAACTGGGTGACTTTGGGCCAATCACCAGGAGACTGAAAGTTCTAGTTCTGCCTTAGGCATGAAAGCCAACTGGGTGACTTTGGGCCAATCAGCAGGAGACTTAGAGTTCTAGTTCCGCCTTAGGCATGAAAGCCGGCTGGGTGACTTTGGGCCAATCATCAGGAGACTGAGAATTCTAGTTCCGCCTTAGGCATGGAAGCCGGCTGGGTGACTTTGGGCCAATCAGCAGGAGACTGAGAGTTCTAGTTCCGCCTTAGGCATGAAAGCCGGCTGGGTGACTTTGGGCCAATCAGCAGGAGACTGGGAGTTCTAGTTCCGCCTTAGGCATGAAAGCCGGCTGGGTGACTTTGGGCCAATCAGCAGGAGACTGGGAGTTCTAGTTCCACCTTAGGCATGAAAGCCGGCTGGGTGACTTTGGGCCAATCAGCAGGAGACTGAGAGTTCTAGTTCCGCCTTAGGCATGAAAGCCGGCTGGGTGACTTTGGGCCAATCAGCAGGAGACTGGGAGTTCTAGTTCCGCCTTAGGCATGAAAGCCAACTGGGTGACTTTGGGCCAATCACCAGGAGATCGTGAGTTCTAGTCCCGCCTTAGGCATGAAAGCCGGCTGGGTGACTTTGGGCCAATCAGCAGGAGACTGAGAGTTCTAGTTCCGCCTTAGGCATGAAAGCCAACTGGGTGACTTTGGGCCAATCAGCAGGAGACTGAGAGTTCTAGTTCCACCTTAGGCATGAAAGCCGGCTGGGTGACTTTGGGCCAATCAGCAGGAGACTGAGAGTTCTAGTTCCGCCTTAGGCATGAAAGCCGGCTGGGTGACTTTGGGCCAATCAGCAGGAGGCTGAGAGTTCTAGTTCCGCTTTAGGCATAAAAGCCGGCTGGGTGACTTTGGGCCAATCAGCAGGAGACTGGGAGTTCTAGTTCCGCTTTAGGCATGAAAGCCGGCTGGGTGATCTGTCCCCCCCCTTCAGAGACCCACAAAAACACAGCCAGCCGAGGGTTAAGAATCACTTGGCACACTCCACAGTTCTTATCTCAACCTTGGCAGCAATATGCACACTGTCTGCCAAGGACTTTATTAGTTTACACAAACAAGAAAATCACCTATGTAGCTTTGCCGTTCATCTAGCTTCCAAGACTACGAGGTTGCTATGTTTGTTTCGCTTTGTTCATCACAACTTCTTGACCCACTGTCCTGTCTTATATAGATAGGCTTCTGGGTGTGGTCCAGTGACTCACTGATCCTGTGACTCCAATCAGTGACTCAGATCTATTTCCTCATACGCCGCAGCTGCAGTAATCTTTTCTCTCGCCTTCTTTGGCGTGCGTCCAGGAATGACGTCTCTTCCTCACTCTCATCTGAGACACCTGTTTCCCCACTACTTGGCTCTCTTTCAGCTGGCACCTGAGACGGTGCCAGAGGGGGGGGCTGGGAGATCTGGCTGGCTCCTCTTCCTCCTGCTCAGAGCTTCCTTCCTCCAATGGGATAGGCTCAGAGGACGGGGCCACAACACTGGGTGACTTTGGGCCAATCAGCAGGAGACTGGGAGTTCTAGTTCCGCTTTAGGCATGAAAGCCGGCTGGGTGACTTTGGGCCAATCAGCAGGAGACTGGGAGTTCTAGTTCCGCTTTAGGCATGAAAGCCGGCTGGGTGACTTTGGGCCAATCAGCAGGAGACTGGGAGTTCTAGTTCTGCCTCAATTTACAACAGTTCATGTAGTGACCCTTCAAAGTTACAACGGCACTAAAAAAGGGTGACATGACCATTTTCCATACTTAATGACATCCCCACAGTCACAGGATCAAAATTCAGATGCTTAACAACTGGTCCATATTTATGACCATTGCAGTGTCCCAGGTTCCTGCACACCCCTTTTGCCTCCTTCTGACAAGCAAAGTCAACGAGGAAGCCTGATTCACTTAACAACCGTGTACCTAATTGAACAATTGCAATGGTTCACTTAACAACAATGGCAAGAAAGGTCGTAAAACGGGACAAACGTTGCTTAACAAAGGTCTCACTGAGCAACGTAAGTTTTGGGTTCAACTGTGGTCATAAATTGAGGGCTACCTGTATTAGAAAAATAAAATAAAGATGGATTTTTTTAAAAAAAATGAAATAAATAAATAATAGGCCTTTATATCCCAAACTAGCTTGATCGTTTCAAATTGTCTTTTCCATTGGGGTTGTTTTTTGTTTTTGTTTTTTGTTGTTTGTTGTTTCTTTCGATTGTTAACCAGCCGAAATTTATTTATTTAAGTTGGAGAACAATATACATTGTCTAAATAAATAAATGAGGTAAATAAACTTGTCCGGCTTTGAGAAATGCAGCGTGCATGTTACGTTCATATCCCACAATTTATATCTCACTCTTGGGTGTGTCTAATTGAATGAAAAGAAGGACTATGATAGCAGCCTTCCAATATCTCAGGGGTTGCCACAAAGAAGAGGGAGTCAAACTATTCTCCAAAGCACCTGAGGGCAGGACAAGAAGCGATGGGTGGACACTAATCAAGGAGGGAAGCAATTTAGAACTAAGGAGAAATTTCCTGAAAGTGAGAACAATTAATCAGTGGAACAACTTGCCTCCAGAATTTGTGAATGCTCCAACCCCTGAGGCTTTTAAAAAGAGATTACATACCATTTCTCTGAAATGATATAGGTTTTCCTGCTTGACCAGGCGGTTTGAGTAGAAGAGCTCCAAGGTCCCTTCCAACTCGGTTATTCTTTAAGCAGAGAAGGAAAGAAGGAAGGGAGGGAGAGAGGGAGAGAGGGAGGAAGAGGGTGGAAGGAAGGAAGATGGGGAAGGAAGGAAGGAAGAAAGATGGGGAAGAGAAAGGAGGGAGGGAGGAAGAGGATGGAAGGAAGGAAGACAGGGGGCAGGCAGGCAGGCAGGCAGGCAGGCAGGCAGGCAGGAAGGAAGGAAGGAAGGAAGGAAGGAAGGAAGGAAGGAAGGAAGGAAGGAAGGAAGGAAGGAAGATGGAGGGGAAGAGAAAGGAGGGAGGGAGGGAGGGAGAGGGTGGAAGGAAGGAAGACAGATGGGAAAGGAAGGAAGAAAGGAAGACAGAGGGGAAGAAAAAGGAGGGAGGGAGGAAGAGGGTGCAAGGAAGGAAGGAAGATGGGGAAGGAAGGAAGAAAGGAAGCCAGAGGGGAAGAGAAAGGAGGGAGGGAGGGAGGGAGAGGGTGGAAGGAAGGAAGACAGATGGGAAAGGAAGGAAGAAAGGAAGACAGAGGGGAAGAGAAAGGAGGAAGGGAGGAAGAGGGTGGAAGGAAGGAAGACAGAGGGGGAAGGAAGGAGGGAAGGAACACTGGAAGCTTGTCTGAAATGGTATAAGGTCTCCTGCTTAAGCAGAGGAGTGGACTAGAAGACCTCCGAGATCCCTTCTAGCCCTGTGATTCTAAAAAAGCAAAAAACAAAAACCCATGGACTGGTTCTCCAGCTTGCTGAAGCTCCACGTTGCTGAGTCTCCAACCAATTATTTTCTGAACGCTGCAGTGATTTATCTACGTCCCCGTGTGATGTCATTCGTTTATGTACAGCATTACCCAGCATATGGCATTAACATTTTACTATTAGTCTTACCTTTCAACACAAAAAGATAAAAGCGTAAATCTCAAAGACACAATGGATATGTCAGCCAAGTTGATGTAGTGTTACAAGTTTGGCTATGTTATTATTATTATTCTTTTTTTGGCATATTCCGGCAACTTGAATGATACAGAAAAAGCCAATATCATTTTTCTCCCTGCAGTGAGCCCAGAACTGACTTATCCAGTTACTAGATCTAATTTTAATTGCTGGTTGGCTTGAATAAGTGGACAGGGATAGAAACAAAACAAAATAAAATCGCCGTTGCAAACAGACTTACAACTGTTTATCACACTTACAACCATTGCAGTATCCCCATGGTCATGTGATCAAAATCCAGATGTTTGACAACTGGTTCATATTTGTGATAGTTACAGCGTCCTGGGGCAATGGTAGGTTTCAAAATTTTTTACTTCCGGTTCTGTGGGGGTGGCTTGGTGGGGGTGGCATGGCTTGGTGGGCGTGGCACGGGAAGGTTACTGCAAAATCCCCATTTCCTTCCGATCAGCTGGGACTCAGGAGGCAGAGAATAGATGCGGGTGGGGCCAGCCAGAATTTTTACTATCGGTTCTCCGAACTACTCAAAATTTCCGCTACCGGTTCTCCAGAACTGGTCAAAACCTACTGAAACCTACCTCTGGTCCTGGGGTCATGTGATCCCTTTTTGTGACCTTCTGACCTGGTCTACCCCAACATGTGGCTCAGAAGGTTAATTCAACTGCCTAACATGCAGGAAGCCCAAGTTCGAATCTAAATAAGGGTATGGCTAGCTGATGAAAGCTAAAAAGCTTGAAATAGATCTATACTAGTCTCCCTTTATTTCTTTATCAGCAAAATATAAATTTTATATATATATATATATATATATATATATATATATATATATATATATATATATATATATATATATGTAGGTCTTTGGTTATTCGGGTCTTCTCCCACGTAAAATTGGAAGTATCTTGGCGACCTTTCGACGAAGTCTCATTCGTCATCTTCAGGCTGGTGTTCTCGGCTGGTGTTCTCGGCAGATTTGCTCCTGGAAGCACGAAGCTTATATATATATGGCGTATTTGGGTCTTTTCCTGTGTAAGATTGAGATATCTTGGTGACGTTTCAATGAGGTCCCACTCGTCATCTTCAGGCTGGTGCCTTCAGCTTCATACCTGTGTGAACAAAACGTGATCGGAGATGCCGTCTCTCTATAAATACTGGTGGGGAGGTGTGGGGTGCTGGCTTTGTTGCTGTGAGCGGGTTGATTGCCTGTGTTGTTACATCTTGATTAGTTGATGGAGCTGATGTTTGCAGATTAGTCCGGTGTTTCGTAACCTCCTGTGTGGGTGGGGTCCCTGATGTGTGCCCATTAGTCTTTTGTGTTGTGACGACTTGGGTAATGGGCTGGGTAGTTGATGTAATGTCCTGAACAGATGGCTGTGATGCCACATCCCGGGCCTTGGTTTGGCTCCACCGCCAATGATCTTCACCAGATTCAAACCCAAACCCATCCCATAGACGAAGTGTAACCACCATCCAGAGGCCAGACCATGGCGGCATCACCAGCTGCTGCACCCCCCTCCGATCCACACACAAAGCAAACTGACACATGCCATGAACACATGGCAAGACCTCAAACTCGGAGCCAAACCAAAGCCCAGGATGTGGCATCACAGCCATCTGCTCAGGACATTACATCAAAAAACTCAGGATATCACAACACTAGAACTCAGGATGTTAACACACAGCCCATTACCCAGGTCGTTAAAACACAAACGACTAATGGGCACACATTTTCTTGCCACAATTGTTAAGAGAATCACTGCAGTTGTTCTGTTAGCAACCTGCTTGTTAAGTGAATCTGGCTTCCCCGTTGACTTTGCTTGTCAGAAGGTCGCTAAAGGGGATCACGTAACGCTGGGACCCAGCAACGGTCATAAGTGTGAGTCAGTTGCCAAGCATCTGAATTTTGATCACATAATCTTGGGATATTGCAAAAATTGTAACTGTGAAAAATGGTCATAAATCACATTTTTAATGCCGTTGTAACTTTGAACGGTCACTAAATGAACCGTTGTAAGTCAAGGACTACCTGTATATGAGCCCTTAAGCCTACTCTAATACCCGTTGCGGAATCATAAAGTTCTGAAAAGCAAAATATTGCTTTTTAAAGAAGAACCTAAGCAATTTCAAAACATACATCACAGTAATTAGAATCACACATCAAACTGAGGGCAGCAGTAGCAAATGGGAATTAGAAGAATACATAAAATAAAAGAAACGTGAAAAGAAATAATGCAATAAGATCCAGACTGCAACTGTGTTTCAGTGGGGGAGGAAAAAACACATTTATAGCCTTTCTAAGGGTGGGATTCTTAATTTTGGGGTCTGTGGATAGATTTCAGAGAGTCCCTGAACCCGGATAGGAATTTAGCCTTCTGTTCAGTAATGGATGCAGGTAACACAAAGATTTAGGACTACTACTCTAGCAAAATATTAGAATGAGAATTTTTAGAATAACAGAGTTGTGTAGGAAGTTAGCACCCACCCCTTTCCTAGAAGAATGAAATATTTTGGGAAATATTAAAAAGGCAGAATATTATGTTTCCCTGGATGAGAAATGGAGAAGCATGTTTTAAAGACAAAGCAGCTCCCACCTTCCTGCCCCCTCCCTTTGTCAAGGGGCCAGAGGCAGAAACTCAATCTTTGTCAATGGACCATCATCTGCAACACAATAGGACCCATCTAGCAACAGAAACTCACCGCATGGCACCTGGGAAGATTACATCAGCCAGCAAGGCTAGCTAAGGCCCCCACCCCCTGGGAGTCTGACAACCAATCAGGATACACTTTCTGGGCCCCAGGAAGTTCAAAGCCAGAGAGGGCATAAAACCCGGGGACTCGCTGTGTCTCACGTCTTTTCTGTTCAGGAACTCAAACCATGTGATCCCGTCCACCATTAAATCATCTTTCCAAGCAGTCTCCATGTTTCCAGTGTCTTTTTCCCCACTTGGAGCTGAACCCAGAAGGACATTTCTTCCTACAGTTGGGAGGGACCTTGGAGGTCTTCTAGTCCAACCCCCAGCTCAGGCAGGAAGCCCTATACCCTTTCAGACAAATGTTTATCCAATTTCTTCTTAAAAACTTCCAGTGTTTAGAGATTTAGAACTTCTGGAAGCAAGTTGTTCTGCTGGTTAATTGTTCTCACTGTCAGGAAATTCCTCCTTAGTTCTAGGTTCCTTGTCTCCTTGATTAGTTTCCACCCATTGCTTCTTGTCCTACCGTCAGGTGCTTTGGAGAATAGCTTGACTCCCTCTTCTTTGGGGCAGCCCTTCAGATATTGGAAGACTGCTATCATGTCTCCCCTAGTCCTTCTCTTCATCAAACTAGACATACCCAATTCTAGCAACTCCCAATTCTAGCAATTTTAGCATACCCAATTCTAGCAATTCTATATATGTTTTAGCCTCCAGTCCCCTAATCATATCTGTGGCTCTTTATTTAACTTTAGAGCTATTTGCACCGTCTTGCAGTCATGTGACCACAATTTTACTTTTATTTTTGCTGGAAACTAGCATTTCTGGAAAACAGTTTTGAGGAAAAAAAACCCCAAAACTTTTGCAGATTATGGATATTTGGGTATCGACCACTGTTAATTAATGAACCTGGGGAAAAAAGGCCTTTATACCAGAGGTGGTCAGGTGGTGATCTTCTTAACGACTTAAGTTGTTGCTTATGACAGTAACTATCCAGGAGCCTGGATAGCTCAGCAGACTAATGCATTGTAATTTAACTCCAGCTGTCTGCAATTAGTAAGTTCGAATCACACCAGGCTCAAGGTTGACTCAGCCTTCCATCCTTTCTAAGGTAGGTAAATTGAGGACCCAGTTTGTGGGGGCAATAAGCTGACTTTGTAAAATATACAAAAGTATGAAGGCTAGTGCTTAACGCATTGTAAGCCGCCCTGAGTCTCCGGAGAAGGGCGGCATATATATCAAATTTTTAAAAAAACAACAACTCCAGGCTCAATTATGGTCATAAGTAGAGGACTACCAGTAACATATACTTCTGATTTGTTTGTTCTAATATCTTTGTTGGCTATAATGTGAGTGTGTAAAATCCTTAATAAACATGAAGAGCGGTTGCAGGAATTGGGTATGTCTAGTTTAATGAAGAGAAGGACTACAGGAGACATGATAGCAGTCTTCCAATATCTCAGGGGCTGCCCCAAAGAAGAGGGAGTCCAACTATTCTCCAAAGCACCTGAGGGCAGGACAAGAAGCAATGGGTGGAAACTAATCAAGGAGAGAAGCAACCTAGAACTGTTAAGTTTGGACACTAAAAGAGAGGCAGGACCAGTGGTGGGTTCCTCCTGGTTCGGCCCAGTTCAACTGAACTGGTAGCAGTGACGATATGATGTCACCAAACCAGTTCTATCCCCACACACACACCCTCCACCCCCACGTTATTCTTACCTTTTATTTGGCCCCACCCCCAATCTATTGCTGCCTCCTGAGTCCCAGCTGATGGCTAGAGGGAAAAAAACTGTTTAAACTCTTGCCCGGGGCTTCAAAGGGCCGCCCTACAGCTGATCAGTGTTAAAAGAAAACAAATGAGGAGACTGGTGCCTGCAAAAATAAATGAGTAGAGCAGTGCCTGCAAAAATAAATGAGTAGACAGATACAGCTCTGCAAGCAGTTAAAAGCCTGGTAGACCAGTACCTCTGCTAAATCCTAAAGAATTGTCACATGACCATCAAGCCATGGCCACAAAATAAGCCACGCCCACAGAACTGGTAGTAAAAAAAAATAGAACCCACCCCTGGTCAGGACGATTGTAGTGAAGTAAAACAACTGTTTATTGCAGGGAACAACTGATCTGTCCCCCCCTCCAGAGACCCACAAAAACACAGCCAGTCGAGGGTTAAGAAGCACTTGACACACTCCACAGTTCTTATCTCCAACTTGGCAGCGATATGCACACCGTCTGCCAAGGGCTTTAATAGTTCACAAAAAGAAAATCACCTACGTAGCTTTGCCAAAATCCGTCCTTTTAGCTCCAAAGACTACTAGATTGCGTTTTTGTTCGTCACAGCGATCATGAACCACCCTCCTGTCTTATATAGGCTCTGGGTGTGGTCCAGTGACTCATTGATCCTGTGACTCCAGTCCAGTGACTCAGGTCTATTCCCTCATGCATCTCCGCAGCTGCTGTAAGCGTTTATCTCGCCTTCTTTGGCGTGCGTCCAGGAATGATGTCTCTCCCTCACTCTCATTTGAGACACCTGTTTCCCCACTACTTGGCTCTCTTTCAGCTGGCACCTGAGACGGTGCCAGGGGGGGGGGCTGGGAGATCTGGCTGGCTCCTCTTCCTCCTGCTCAGAGCTTCCTTCCTCCAATGGGATAGGCTCAGAGGACGGGGCCACAACAACAAGAAGCTAACTACGAACTGAGAACTGCCTGAGCCTGCAGCTCCTTTTACCAGGAGCTGTCCAGCCTGTCAGCCACTGACGTTTGTTCATTTTCCCGCTGGCAGGAAAATGAACCAATGAGTGAAGGCTGATGTAAGACTCACTCCTACTTGCATATTCAACAAGAACTAAGGCAGTGTTTCTCAACCTTGGAAGCCTGAAGATGGGTGGACTTCAACTCCCAGAATCCCCCAGCCAGCTGGCTGGGGGATTCTGGGAGTTGAAGTCCACCCATCTTCAAGCTTCCAAGGTTGAGAAACACTGAACTAAGGAGAAGCTTCCTAACAGTGAAGTCAATTATTCAGTGGAACAACTTTGCCTCCAGAAGTCGTGAATGCTCCAACACTGGAAGTTTTTAAGAAGAGATTGGACAGCCATTGGTCTGAAATGGTATAGGGTCTCCTGCCTAAGCAGGGGGTTGGACTAGAAGACCTCCAAGGTCCCTTCCAACTCTGTTAGTCTGTAATTCTCTTCTTAAAACCGGCTGTAAAATATTGATAAGCATTTTGCCAGGGTGTTTACGTGGGCTCCTCTAGGAGATTCCCTCTCAGCCAAGCCAAAAGTCTGAATTCACAAGTTACAACCCATCTCCCATAACTTATTAACACCTAGTCAAGATTAATCAAGCACAGAAACACCGAAGCAGGCCGGCTAATTAGTCGGTGATGATAACTATATTTTTCATCCTTGTTCCAATTAGTCTCCTGTACCTTTCAGGAATTTTAATTGTACCTTGATCTCCATTTAGATGTCACCCCGCCCCCCGCCCCCACCCCCTTCATTTTTCTTCCTAATTCTGCAACAAATTTGACCCCAAAGAAAAGAAGACAGCTATTAAACAATTATCTTCAGATTTTTTCATAATGAGTTCAACAGAACCGATATTCATCCTAAATGCTTTTTTTCTCCCATTATGCAGCCAACACCTTCCCAAGCATAAATCTCCATGTTTCCACTGACTTGAGTGTGGAGGAAAAGAGCTAAGAGAAAAGTAAAAAAAAAAAAAATCTGGATTCTTGGAAAAATAAAATTTTGGGGGGAGTCTTTTCCCCCGAATCCCGGTGGGATTTCTACCTGCAGTGATAGAGTGAAGCTGTTCTGTAGCTACGTAAACTGGACCTTCCTTCCTTCCTTCCTTCCTTCCTTCCTTCCTTCCTTCCTTCCTTCCTTCCTTCCTTCCTTCTGCCTCTGTCTTCCTTCCTTCCCCTCTCTTCCTTCCTCCATCACTCCTTTCTCTTCCCCTCCATCTTCCTTCCTTCCACCCTCTTCCTCCCTCCCTCTTTTCTCTTCCCCTCCGTCTTCCTTCCTTCCTTCCTTTCTTCCTTCCCCCTCTGTCTTCCTTCCTTCCACCCTCTTCTTCCCTCCCTCCCTCCTTTCTCTTCCCCTCCATCTTCCTTCCTTCCACCCTCTTCCTTCCTCCCTCCCTCCCTCCCTCCTCTTCCCTTCCATCTTCCTTCCTTCCTTCCCCCTCTGTCTTGCTTCCTTCCACCCTCTTCCTCCCTCCCTTTCTTTCTCTTCCCCTCCATCTTCCTTCCTTCCATCCTCTTCCTCCCTCCCTCCCTCCCTCCCTCCTCTTCCCCTCCATCTTCCTTCCTTCCACCCTCTTCCTCCCTCCCTCCCTCCTCTTCCCCTCCATCTTCCTTCCTTCCACCCTCTTCCTCCCTCCCTCCCTCCTTTCTCTTCCCCTCCATCTTCCTTCCTTCCACCCTCCCTCTCTCCCTCCTCTTCCCCTCCATCTTCCTTCCTTCCTTCCCCCTCTGTCTTCCTTCCTTCCACCCTCTTCCTCCCTCCCTCCTTTCTTTTCCCCCTCCACCTTCCTTCCTTTCTTCTTTCTCTTCCCCTGTCTTCCTTCCTTCCTTCCTTCCTTCCTTCCTTCCTTCCTTCCTTCCTTCCTTCCTTCCTTCCTTCCTTCCTTCCTTCCTTCCTTCCCTGGTTAAAGAATAACAGAGTTGGATGGGACCTTGGATGTCTTCTACTCAAACCGCCTGGTCAAGCAGGAAAACCTATACCATTTCAGAGAGATGGTATGTAATCTCTTTTTAAAAACCTCAGGTGTTAGAGCATCCACAAATTCTGGAGGCAAGTTGTTCCACTGATTAATTGTTCTAACTGTCAGGAAATTTCTCCTTATTTCTAGGCTGCTTTTCTCCTGGATTAATTTCCATCAGTTGCTCCTTATTCAGCCTTCAGGTGCTTTGGAGAATAGGCTGAATCCCTCCCTCCCTCCCTCTCCTTCCTTCCTTCCTTCCTTCCTTCCTTCCTTCCTTCCTTCCTTCTTTCCTTCATTCCTCCTTCCCTCCCTCCCTCCCTTCCCTTTTCTTCTATTTTAACAAGGAGTGGGGGAGAAGCCTGCAAGGGGGAGTTGACAGAATCACAGCATGCAAGGAAAGGAGGGAGGAAAAGAGGGAAGGAAGCCTCAAGTAATATAAGAAACAAAAATCTCTAAAACATCATAAACATTTAGTGAGCAAATGTAGACAACTGAATATAATATGCCTCCTGTGGCTTTCTTGCTTTCTTGCTGTGAGTTTAACTAAGAGGAGGGAGAATTTGGAGTGCAGTCTGTGCCGGTTGTCCTCATTTAGCAACTGCTCAATTGGGGTCGCTAAATGAAGTCTCTCTGCACTGCAAGAGAAAGTGCCCAAATACAGAGATCCTAAGATGATGGCCCCAGATAAATAAGAAGAGAAGTTGCTTTTATTACAAATTCTTACCTTTCAGTCTTCAAGAGAAAAGAATAAGATAGGGATAGGGATAGGGATAGGGATAGGGATAGGGATAGGGATAGGGATAGGGATAGGGATAGGATAGGATAGGATAGGATAGGATAGGATAGGATAGGATAGGATATTTATTGGGAGTGGAATGGAATGGAATGGAATGGAATGGAATGGAATGGAATAGAATAGAATAGAATAGAATAGAATAGAATAGAATAGAATAGAATAGAATAGAATAGAATAGAATAGAATAGAATAGAATAGAATAGAATAGAATAGAATAGAAAATGGAATGGAATGGAATGGAATATAGAATATAGAATATAGAATATAGAATATAGAATATAGAATATAGAATATAGAATAGAATAGAATATGGAATGGAATTTAGAAAATAGAATAGAATAGAATAGAATAGAATAGAATAGAATAGAATAGAATAGAATAGAATAGAAAATGGAATGGAATATAGAATATAGAATATAGAATATAGAATATAGAATATAAAATAGAATAGAATATGGAATGGAATTTAGAAAATAGAATAGAATAGAATAGAATAGAATAGAATAGAATAGAATAGAATAGAATAGAATAGAATAGAAAATGGAATGGAATATAGAATATAGAATATAGAATATAGAATATAGAATATAGAATATAGAATATAAAATATAAAATATAAAATATAAAATATAAAATATAAAATATAAAATATAAAATATAAAATAGAATAGAATAGAATAGAATAGAATAGAATAGAATAGAATAGAATAGAATAGAATAGAATAGAATAGAATAGAATAGAATAGAATAGAAGGTTTATTTGGTGTGGTTAGGAATTATCTTCAGTACAAAAACACTCAGTGTATTCGCAAAACAACAAAGAAAATAATAATATTTAAACCACAAAGAGCAGTGGTCAGGCCTAGTGTGTCATCCTGGAATTGTGATGAGCCCCCCCCCCCCCCACTGTACACAGTAGGATTGTGCAGGTTAAACATTTGTGACCCGCAATAAGCATCCCTCTTACAATGACTATTTACAAGACATGATTACCCACCCTAGGCATGCAGATTCTGTGGTGGCCTTTCACCCTTTATACCAGAGACACTAATCGCCCGTTCCCAATCACTTCAGAATCAGATATTTCCCCCTTCGAGGGAAAGGATTTAAATTGACTTCGAGAGGAATCCTAAACGAGGCAATCAGGATCACGCTCTGATTTTTCATATGGCTATGTCTTCCCTAGAATTCCCTCAGACTGCGGTCCTCGACTTGCGACAACCACGGAGCCCAAAATTTCTGTCGCTCAACGAGGCAATTTTTAAACGCCTCCTTTTGCGATCTTGCTTGTCCCATTTGTTAAATGAGCCGCTGCCATTGTTAAATTAGTAACAAATTGTCAAGAAAAAAGATGCTAAAATAACAATATCATTAAATTTTGTTATTGATTTTACAACAACACAACACAACATACAGAACGCAACACATGTGTTTCTTTTTACATATCAGTTTCGTTCCTCTTACTTTCTACTTTATACATTCCCTTTTTTCCCCATCCTTTATTATCATTGTTCTTATTGTCCCTTTATATCTAATTTTATTCATTTACAACATTTTACACATTTGTCACACTCTCCTCTCCATCATTTATTCACATTTACTTTCCCTAATCTCGAGCCAATCATACCACTTATTCCATACTTGGTAGTATTCTGTATCTTCCTTTTCTTTTATTTCTTTTCTTAATTTGTCCATCTCCGCATAGATGGACAGATATTAATAACATTAATATCTAAAGAGGGACAAATTTCACTTTAGCGAGAAACTACAGACCAGTATTGTTATTGAATGATGGTTATAAATTGCAAAGCAACTTTCAACTGAAAGTTGAAAGTTGCATTTATATATAAGGATTTATATAAATATAGGCATTTATATATAAGGATTGATGTGGGTTTATATCTTAAATAACATTAAAAAGCAATGTGTTGGATATTTTGGAATATTCAGGATAAGAGAATGAAAAACCAGCTGCATTGATCTTTTAGATGTAGAGAAGGTTTTTGATAATTGGACTCTTTCTTGTTTAAAGTTCTGGAAGATATTAAGTTTGGAGACAATTTTATACCATTTTACTTAAAAAAACCAAATTTATATTTCAGGGAGGGTATAAGTAATTGTTATATTGAATATTAAAGTATTAAAATACAGACATAAGACAAGATGAGAGGATTTGGGGTGTAAATATTACATTGATCTTTAATGTGTTAAGTTAGTTATTTAATGTATTTAAGTTATTTAATACGCACGTTTCGACGTGCTCTCAAAATATTTTTATTTCAGCAGGCTGGCCTGGCCTAACTCTCCCTTTTTAATTTTTTTAAATTGTTAATCTGTTTTGTAATTGAGTGTTTTAACTTGTTTCGGCCAAAATATTGAATAATTTTAATGGGTTTTAATGTTTGTACTACCTGTTTTTTAGCCTGGCTGTTCATCGCCCTGAATCCCCCTGGGAGTAGGGCGGTATATAAATGTGATAATTAATAAATAAATAAATAAATAAATAAATAAATAAATAAATATTAAACTAATACAAGTTATGAACTTTTTGTGGATGACGTGGTGTAGATTTTTGAAGACACTTTAAAGCTGAGGTATCAAACTCGATTTCACTGAGGGACACACCAGGGTTGTGTTTGACCACGGGTGTGTGTGTGTTGGGGGACTGGCCAGGGTTGGCATGGCCAGCTCGACGTCACTTGTGTCAGGGGCACATGTGGTGGCCTTAGTGCTCTACCAGCAAAAATGGGCTCCCAAACTCCGTTTTCGGCTGTGACGGCCTCCTGCAACCCTCTGCCAGCGAAAATGGAGCTCGGGAGGGATGCGTGCGTCCCTCCCAAGCTCCATTTTCATTGGCAGAGGCACTGCAGGCCACGCCTTTGCTGTTTCCAGGATGGTCCTGCAGGCCAGTTCTAAGCACCTCGCAGGCCGAATCTGGCCCGCGAGCCTTGAGTTTGTAACCCCTGCTTTAAAGGGAATTGAATTTTTAATGAATACATTAAAAGAATTTCAGGTTTCGGATTTATTTTTATTTATTTATTTATTTATTTATTTATTTATTTATTTATTTATTTATTTATTTATATTTTTATACCGCCCTTCTCCCGAAAGACTCAGGGTGGTGAGCAGCCATGATAAAACAATATACAAGACAAAATTTAAAATCAATTAAAATAATTCAATCATTGGCCGAATTTAAAACTCCCAGTTAAAACCATTTTAAAACCATTTTAAAACCCATGTCTAAAACCCAATTAAAATCATTGTCCCATCAGACCAGCTTGCTGGAATAATAGGGTCTTCAGAGCACGACGGAAGGCGCGGAGGTCGGGGATCCTTTGTATATCCGGGGGCAATTCGTTCCATAGGACAGGAGCCCCCACAGAGAAGGCTCTCCCCCTGGGAGTCGCCAGTCGACATCGTTTGGCCGACGGCATCCTGAGGAGGCCCTCTCTGTGGGAGCATATCGGTTGGTGGGAGGCAATCAGTGGCAGAAAATTTAACAAACGGAAAACAAAAATGTTAACAAAAAACATGAAGATACTGGAACGAACAGAACTGTTGAATAAAACAGGTTTTAAGAAGCTAAAATATTGGGGTATTACTAGGACAAATGAATTGCATGTTATTTCAAAATAACTACGTTAAGACACGGAATGACGTTTAAAAGGGTACGTTAGATGGGATAAAATACAATTGTCACTGCTGGAGAGAATTCCTGCGATTAAGATGAATGCTTTACCTAGAATGTTATTTTTATTTCAAACAGTACCTGCTTTGACAGCTAATGCACCATTTAAACAATGACAGAGCATATGTCTAAATTTGTATGGTGGTAGAGGGGAGAAAAAACCAACAATTTAAATATATTACAAGATGCAAAGGAAAGGGGGGATTGGGTCTACCAGATTTAAACAGGATCACCAGAATCTTCTGGGCACTGACAGGGTAATCCGGTAATCTGAGCCCCAATGTGTGAGCCACCAGTATTTCTTCACAGATCCTAGAGATCCCACAGATCCTTCACAGAGACTGTCACCTTTTCCCAGAAAGTAGCAAGGAAAACAGGTTGTGAAGAGGATGTGTAGCATCCTAGACAATCTTTTGGACTCTGTTCAAGCATCACTTATGTCCTGGGTAGAAGGAAGTACTACAGGATCTTCTGGGTAGAAGTACTTCCTTCTACCCAGAAGAACCAATACTCTTTTCTGCTGTCCTCACCACTCTCTACACCACCTTCCTGTCTGAAGTAGTAATGCTTCCAAACCAGACAGTAATGCTATATGACAGGATGCGGAAAGGTTGGGAAACACAGGTATAGGGACTCCTGCTCAGCAGAGGGGTTGGACTACATGACCTCCAAGGTCCCTTCCAATTTTGTTATTCTGTTAAATGTGCGCCAGTTGCCAGCTGCCCAAAATTCAGTCACATAACCCTAAGGGGGGGGGGGGCGCCTGGCCATTGGTATTTGGAATGCGGGGTCATAAGTCACTCCCTCCAAGGAGGTCTGCTGGAACTTTGCACTGTCACTAAGCAACTGGTTGTAAGCCAAGGACTTACAATAAGGATGCAACATGGTGTGGATGTTGCCTATAGAGAAAGTTGCCGGTACTTTCAGCCGGTGTGGCAGAGAGTCGATATTTTGCACATTTTAAGGGGTACCGTTTGTCTCCCCCAAGTTCTTCTGCTCCATTAAATCATGTGCGACCAAAGCAGCTGAAGGAACGAAAAAGAGAACAAGAAAAAAAGGAGAAAATTGCATTCCAAAGTATATTAAGAGCAAATTTAAAAAAAGAAATCAATGGCATTTAATTAGATTTTGATTTCTTTCTTCTTCCGACTCTCTAATCTAATCCGTTTTCCCCTCCATTTCATTTGGATGGGAAGGGCGCTTTAAGAGGCAGCATTGTTTTATGAAAAGACCAAATCAAGAGATTTTCAGAAATGATCATGGCTAAACCACAGGCAGTGCTCAACTTACGGCGGTTCGTTTAGTGACTGTTCAAAGTTGAAAAAAGTGACTTTCACACTTAATGACCATTGCAGCATCCCCAGGGTCCTGTGATCAAAATTTGCATTCTTGGCAACTGGCTCATATTAATGTCGGTTGTAGTGTCCCAGGCGATCCCCTTTTGCGGCCTTCTGACAAAGTCAATTGGGAAGCCAGATTCACTTAACAACCACATTACCAAATTAACAACTCCAGTGGTTCACTTAACCACCGTTAAGTGGGGCAAAACTCACTTAACAAATGTCTCGCCGAACAACAGAAATGTTGGGCTTAAAATGTGGTTAGGTGTAAATGCAATTCCATTATGGCAGGAAGGCAGGGGTGGGATTCAGCCGGTTCGTACCAGTTCGGGTAAACTGGATGTTAATTTTAATCTGGTTCACCGAACTGGTAGTTGCAAGGACTGACTGACCCCGCCCACCCCTCCCAGCCCCTCCCAGGAGTCTCCATGAAGCCATTCTGAATCCCACCCCTGGAGGAAGGGATGTGATATCCAGCGAGTCTGAGCTAAGAGATTGTGGAAATTCTATGAAATTTGACCTTTCCTGCAGATGCCTTAATTACAGGACTACCAGTAATTGTAATAATATTTCTGGCACATAAGATATTTATTTGTTCGTTTATTTATTTATGCAATGTTTACCGCTGCTCAGCTCAACCAAGTGACTCAACATGTCCCCAAATTCTGTTTGCTTGGAAGAAGATAATGCGAGAAAAAAATAAGGTTTACTTTAGATGTATACAACCACAAACCCACAAATGTTTGTAAATGTGTGCAGCATCTAACAGGTGGTGCTCAAAATAATGTCAAGCGCTGGGAAAATCAGGAGATTCGGGCCGTTCAAATAAGGACAGGTAGTCCTCGACTTAGCGGCCACAATTGAGCTCCAAATTTATGTTGCTAAGTGAGAAATTTGTGAAGTGAGTTTTTACGACTCACTTGTCGTAAAAACGACTTTACAACTTTTCTTGTTCAGTGAATCAGTGCAGGTGTTATATGAATAACATGGTGGTTAAATGAATCTGCTTTCCCTGTAGACTTTGCTTGTCAGAAGTAGTAACTGTGAGAGGGATCTTGGAGTCCTCGTGGACAACCACTTAAATATGAGCCAGCGGTGTGCAGCAGCTGACAAAACAGCCAAGACAGTTCTAGGCTGCATAAAGAGAGGGATGGAATCAGCTTCACGTAAAGATCACCATTTGTCTGAAGTGGTACACCACTTTCCTGCCTAAATAGGGGGTTGGACTAGAAGACCTCCAAGGTCCCTTGCTAAAGGGGATCACAGGACATCCAGGACATTGCAAACTGTCATAAATGTGAGTCAGTTGTCAAGCACCCAAATATCAATCACGTGACCCTGAGGATGCTGCAATGGTCATAAATCATAAGTCATTTTTTTTCAGTGCTGATGTAACGTCGAACGGTCACTAAATGAACTGTTGTAAGTCGAGGACTTCGTGTATAAAGATTTATTACGAGCTTAAGCTCTCTGCAAGAATCTGAACTACTAATCGTCAGGAGCCTGAGTAGCGTAGGGGGCTAATGCCTCCTACCTACTAAAGGCAGCAATTAACATCCAGCTGCCTGTAATTCTGCGAGTTCAATCCTAGCCAGGCTCAAGGTCGACTCAGCCTTCCATCCTTTCTAAGGTGGATAAATTGAGGACCCAGTTTGTGGGGGCAATAAGCTGACTTTGTATAAATATATATAAAAGTATGTGTTGTGGCCCCGTCCTCTGAGCCTATCCCTTTGGAGGAAGGCAGCTCTGAGCAGGAGGAAGAGGAGCCAGCCAGATCTCCCAGCCCTCCCCCTCTGGCACCGGCTCAGGTGCCAGCTGAAAGAGAGCCAAGTAGTGGGGAAACAGGTGCCTCAGATGAGAGTGAGGGAGAGACGTCATTCCTGGACGCACGCCAAAGAAGGCGAGAGAAAAGGGTACTGCAGCTGAGACGTATGAGGAAATGCTGAGTCATTGGATTGGAGTCATGGGATCAATGACTCACTGGACCACACCCAGAAGCATATGTATATAAGACAGTACGGTGGGTTACGAAGTTCGTGACGAACAAAGCTAAACAAACGGAGCAACCTCGTAGTCTTGGAAGCTAGATGAACGGCAAAGCTACGTAGGAGATTTGCTTGTTTGTGTAAACCAATAAAGTCCTTGGCAGACGGTGTGCATATCGCTGCCAAGGTTGAGATAAGAACTGCGGAGTGTGCCAAGTGATTATTAACCCTCGGCTGGCTGTGTTTTTGTGGGTCTCTGAAGGGGGGGGACAGATCAGTATGAAGGCTATTGCTTAATGCATTATAAGCCGCCCTGAGTCTCTGGAGAAGGGCGACATATAAATCTAATTAAAAATAATAATAATTAAAAAAAGGAAATTAGTGGAAGTTAGGAAAGGAATTCAAGGTGGGTTGAACTTAGATCTCTTGTGAGCGCCAAGGGACTCAAGACTTATGACTTGCTTGAGACCCCCCTCAGGCCCAACCTCATCATTAACTAAAATTAAGACCCTAATGGAGCCTGCTCATCACAGTCATAACTCGTGAAGGCTATAAAAAGATCGGTCATGTGACCCACCTGCTTTTACAACCATTGTGGCAGTCATTAAGTGAACAGCTGCAGTTGTTAAACAAATTAATGGTTAGGTGTGGGTGTGGCTTTGCTGAAAACCAGAAATAGATGCTGGTTTACGTCAAAACTGTCACAATACGTAGTCACATGACTTTGAATCTAGGTCCTAAGTACCCCTTAGGTAGGTCCATCAGAACCTACCTAAGGGGTACTTCAACAGTTGCTAAGCAACTGGTCATTGGTGGAGGCCTATCTCGATGTACGTTTCATACAAATTATCAGAGGTGTTTATACTTGAAAAGGCCGCATTCAGTCTTCCTGCCAGAGTCAAAAAAGTCAAGATGGCGACCATGATGGTATAATTAAAGTTCCATCTGTTTTTCTACGTGTCGGACCTGAACATACTAGGCACACCCACAATCATGAAAAAAATCATTATGTTTTCAATAATCCATTGCGACCTTCATCTTTATTTATAGTCATCTTTATTGACTATAGTCTGCAAACATTCCTGTATTACAAAGAATATTAAATGAGAAGTTTGCAGCATTAGGAAGTCAACATCCAGGAGCCTGGATAGCTCAGCAGACTAAAGCCTGTTATTAACATTCAGCTGTCTGCAATTATTGTAAGTTCGAATCTCCCCAGGCTCAAGGTTGACTCAGCCTTCCATCCTTTCTAAGGTAGGTAAATTGACAACCAAGTTTGTGGGTACAATATACAAAAGTATGAAGGCTACTGCTTAACGCATTGTAAGCCGCCCTGAGTCTCCGCAGAAGGGCGGCATATAAATCTAATTTAAAAAACTAAAAAACATCATTCTCTATTTTTCAAACTTGGCAATATTAAATTGTGTGTCAATTTAATTTAATTCAATTCCCAGAATTCCCCAGCCAGCATGCTTTTAGACATATGGATGTCAATTCCCAGAATTCCCCAGCCAGCCTGATAAATGTGTTTCAACTCCCAGAATTCCCCAGCCAACATGCTTTTAGATATGTGGATTTCATTTCCCAGAATTCCCCAGTCAACATGCTTTTAGATATGTGGGATGTCATCCTAGAATTCCCCAGTCAGCACACTTTTAAATATATGTGTTTCAACTCCCAGAATTCCCCAGCCAGCATGCTTTTAGATATGTGGATTTCATTTCCCAGAATTCCCCAGCCAGCCTGCTTTAAGATATATGGATTTCAACTCCCAGAATTCCCTAGCCAACTGGGGAATTCTGGAAATTGAAGCCTGCATCTTTGAATATTGCCATGTTTGAAAAACACAAATTGAAGACACACTGGAGGACTGTGGACACATTCTCACAATTTTGTTGGACGCAGTATCCAGCTGGCTTACTGGTTTCCTTACTGGTTTCCTCCATACCCCATTTTGGGCCTGGTAGTCCTCCCTACAGCCTCCTAGGAGCAAAAACGGGCCAGGGGGGCACCGCAGACACACCCCATGCCCCATTTTGGGCCTAGTAGGCCTCCCTGCACTTACCTGGGAGCCAAAATGGGGCTTAAGGGGGCTCCTGGAAGGAGCAGGGCCATTCAGCAATTTAACAAGCGATTCGCTCAAACCGGCCGAAACCGATTTAATCCCACCACTGTGCGCTTGTAGTCTGGAACACACACCTGTCCAAGGTTCAGCTGACTGCAACTCTGCTCAGAAAATCTTGAAATCCTGGCAATTCCCCAGGATGGGGGCTAGGAGAAGAATTGAGCTGTGATGGCTCACAATTGAAAAGAACAACAGAAAGATATAGAATTAGATTTAGATTTTTCAGATGAGATAGAAAAATTTCTCTTCTCTATCAGCATCCTAGAAGAACTGTGGGAATGCAAAATCCCATTTTCAATTCTTGACTCGAAACAGGCTTAGCTCTTCCTCACGTTATTTTCGTAACACAAAACCCTGACTCCTTTTTCATTCCGGTTATTTTCCGGAACCTATCAGGACTTCCGTCTTGGGGTAGAGAGAAATTTCCAAGAATCCGGAAACATTTTGCTTCCGGATTCTGGGTTTCAAAAATTCACTCTGAAAGATCGTTCAAAGATCAAGTCCCAATTTATTTATTTCTTCCACCGCCTATCTCCCAACTCTATACAGCACTGGTATGACCACATTTAGAATACCGCATGCAGTTCTGGTCACCGTAATACAAAAATAAAAATAGAGAGAGATTCTAGAAATAGAATAGAAGAGATGGAAGGGACCTTGGAGGTCTTCTAGTCCAACCCCCTGCTTAGGCAAGAAACCCTGCACCATTTCAGATAAATAGTTATCCAACCTCTTCTTAAAAACCTCCAGTGTTGGAGCATCCACAACTTCTGGAGGCAAGTTGTTCCACTGATTAATTGTTCTAACTGTCAGGAAATTCCTCCTTATTTCTAGGTTGTTTCTCTCCTTGATTAGTTTCCACCCATTGCTTCTTGTCCTACCTCCAGGTGCTTTGGAGAATAGCTTGACTCCCTCTTCTTTGTGGCAGCCCCTGAGATATTGGAAGATTGCTATCATGTCTCCCCCTTAGTCCTTTTCATCAAACCAGACATACCCAGTTCCTGCAACCATTCTTCATGTATTTTAGCCTCCAGTCCCCTAATCATCTTTGTTGCTCTTCTCTGCACTCTTTCTAGAGTCTCAACTACTTTTTTACATCGTGCCGCCCAAAACTGAATGCAGTATTCCAAGTGTGTATTAACACTTCACATGATCTTGATTCTATCCCTCTCTTTATGCAGCCTAGAACTGTGTTGGCTTTTTTGGCAGCTGCTGCACACAGCTGGCTCATATTTAAGTGGTTGTCCACTAGGAATCCAAGATCCCTCTCACAGCTACTATATTGTACCTGTAAATAGTGCAGAGAAGAGGAATAAAGGTGATAAGGAGGCTGAATGGTTAAAACATAAAATGATAGTTGGGGAACTGGATATGAGGGGTCCTTGGTGCTCTCTGAACTTATTTCCTTGCAGATATCTCATTACCCAAACTAAGTAACATCTCAGTGCTATAACATAATGAGAGAAAACCCCACTCCCTTCTAGCACTGATGATGTTATCTAGTTGGGTAATGAAACATCTGCAAGAAAAAAAAGCAAGCTCAGAGAGCACCAAGGACCCTTCTTCTCAACCCACAGCTACAAATATTCTTCTTTATTGGAACTGGATAATGTCTAGTCCCGTGATGGTGAACACAGGTGGCATGTGTAGCCATATCGGAGGACACGCGAGCTCAGCCCTGATGCAGGTTGATTTCCACCGGAAGTTGGCAAACAGGCCATTTCCAACCTCCGGAGGGCCTCTGTGGGGGGGAGGCGTTTTTTGCCCTCCCCAGACTCCTAGAAAGACTCTGGAGCTGAGTAGGCCACGCCCATCCTGGTAGAGAACAGGTTGCTCAAATTTTTGAATCCTATCCCCGTTCCCTTCCCCAAAGGTGATTGTTTGACATAATAAAATGTCTACCAATTGCATCATCCCCCCCTTCCCCATGTCTTTAGCTCTTCCATTTCTGTGCCAAAAGAACCAAGTCCTGCATTTTGTCATTGTTGTGGCTGAGGTAGAACAGGGGCCAGTCCTGGAGGCTGGGGAAGGCCCGGATGAGGGCTCTGCGTCGGTGGCAGAGATGGGGTCAAGGCCATCGGGGAGTGATGTGCAGACTCCGGAGCCTCCAGAGGCTGACAGCAGAGAGGCAGAGGAACAGAAGGAACCTGTTCCTAATGCACTCATGAGAATTGCTGCCAGAAGGCAGGAGCAGCTAAAGCAGAGAGGACGAGTCGGGAGTAGGGCCAAGAGATGATTGGCCCTTTCCATAAGGCTTAAAAGTCCAGCAACAGCTTTTGGCCTCTTTGCCGGAAAACAACCGTTGAGAGATTTGCTTCGTGTTTCGATGTATTTCTTTCTTGTCAGCGTCTTCTGTTCCTGAACTGTTGCCAAGAAAAGCCTTTGGCAGTCTGCCTAATTATCCCAAGGTCAGAGATAAACTGAAGAATGGTGTTTTGAGAACTTTGCTTTCATTTCATTTGAGTTAGTTCTCAGCTGTTTTAATAAAATCTGTTTGTTTTTTGGAACTGTTTTGCATTTAATATTAACTACGTGAGCCTCGGTCACAACAGTCATCTTCTTCTCCACCTTTCTTAGCCAGTGCGAGAAGGGACCAGGTAGAAAAGAATTCATACATTTCTTCCCCGCAAAGCTTTTTTCTGTCACTGCAACTGCAGCCAGAACCTAAGCAAGATAAGGCATCTTTTTTGTGCAAATAAATGTTGGTTTAGTTCAATTTGCTTGGGGGCGGGAGGGGAAGAGTGTAAGTTGGCGGGAGGGGGTGAACCACCAGCATTAAATGATAAACGATACGATTTTCATATGTGAAAAGTAGTTATTACCCCCCCTTCCCCCGCATCTACACACGTGCGGTAGAGTTTTTGTGGGGGGAGACAGGAGATAAAATGGGAAATTATACATGCCAAGATAATTTCACGGGAATGCAAAATCCTTGTCAGGAGCCATTCAAAATTCAACCTGTACAAGGTTTTCCTTTGCGCTCTGGCAAGGATCTGGAGAGAAGGCGAATTATAGAAAGAAAGAAAGAATATATATAAATATATTTCAATGGCAGATGTTGCCTAGGGTCAGGAAAAAACACAAGAGATAACCGGGGGTTTTAAGGCAAGCTACATTTGCACAACAATGACTTGCTCCCTTCTCCTGCTCCTGAAGATATCACAACATTTTTCCTCTTTAAAGAACAAAACACAAGCATTTATAATCCAGGTTTTTATAATAGCCTCTTTCCCACCAGCGTGACCCCCAGAGGCGGGCTTTAAATTACAAATGTACAAACCCCCACAGGTATAACACCCCCCCCCCCACCTCAAGCCTCGATCCTTTCTTTTCCTGGCTGGGTTCACACATTTTTATAAAAAACAGTCACTTGGCAGTGTCTGACCCACAAAATCCTGAAATTTGGAGGAAGAGAAATTGCATTCTAGAAATCTATGAATGGCAAAAATAAATTTCTAACAATCTTTACTTGAGTGTTACTGGTTAAGAGAATGACGGTGTTGGAAGCAGTGGTGGGATTCAATTTTTTTAACAACCGGTTCTGTGGGCGTGGCTTAGTTGGGGTGTGGCTTGGTGGTCATGTGACTGGGTGGGTGTGGCTAGCTGGTCATGTGACTGGGTGGGCGTGGCTATGCGCATAGGGATTATTCAGAGGGCTGAAAAAAATCATTTCTGACTGGTCCTCGCACTTATGGCCATCCTCACATTTATGTCCGTTGCGGCATTCTTAACAACCGTGTCAGTCATTTCACCACAACTTCTCTTCACCACGGTGACAAGATAGGGCACAAAACGTAAAATGTGAGGACAGTCGTAAGTTCAAGGACTGGTCAAAAGTGCGAGGACCAGTCAAAAATAACTTTTTCAGCCTTCTGACTAGTCCATATGCACATAGGGCTGAAAAAAGGCAATTTGCAGGGAACAACTTAGTTCACTCTCCTTCGCGTCTTGATCTTAGTTCTCCGCAAATTGCTTCTGGGCTTTCTGCTAACCATAGAAAGATTACAATTAGTTGTTCTTTGGGTTCTTGTAGGCTGTTAAGAAAGTTAATTAACAGCCTTTGTTTGGAGAAGACTGATTTAATTTAGTAAACTAAGGTTTGTACAGACTTTATGTGTGCTGCGTTCTATGGGGTCCGTAGCTGGGGCAGAACAGTTGCTCTTTGGACAGTTTGCATATTCTTGTGGTGAAAACCCAACACACTCATGCAGCAAAAATCCAGTAGTGGCCTCAGAATCCATTGAGAAATGAGAGGACCACTGGTGGACTGGCCTGACAGAAGTCCCTCTTAGCTGGACCTCCAAAAGGTTGGCTGGGAGTCCACACATCTTCACGTCACCAAGGTTGAGAAAACACTAAATAAGAGCTACTGAAGTTGGGAAGCTCCATCGCTGGAGATTTTCAAGCAAGCAGTGGACAACCTTTGGTCCAAGATGAACTAAGGCTGTGATGGCGAACCTATGGCACGCGTGCCAGTGGTGGCACGCAGAGCCCTCTCTGTGGGCACACGCACCATTGCCAGCTGCTGTTCCGGATTCTTGCACGCACATGCGCGCCAGCCAGCTGATCTTCACATGTGCCGGAGTGCTGGAAAACCAAAGACCAGGTGGCCAGCCAGCTGATCTTTGCATGCGTCGGATACCCGGAAACTTGAAGATCAGCTGGCCAGTGCATATGCGTGCGCCAGCCCCCTAGTCTTTGGTTTCAGGAGCACACACAAAGACCAGCTGGCCAGCACGCATGCACATGCCTGAAACCTGAAGATCAGCTGGCCGGCACGCACAGGCAAAGACCAGCTGGCTGGCCACCTGATCTTTGGGTTTCCAGTGCTCTGGCACATCCAAAGACAAGCTGGCACGTTCTGGAAAACAGAAGGCCAGCGTTCTGGTTTGGTCACTCGGTGTCAAAAAGGTTCAACATCCCTGAACTAAGAGTTCCCAAGCTGGATGAAATGACCCACCTATCCAGACGATCCTTTTATGAACCCCGCAGAACCCAGGCCTGGCCATTTGAAGGGCGTTCGATCTCACTTTATCAGTAATGACCTAATTGCTTCTCCCTCGGTCAAAACGGCCGAGGTCCATCTTCTCTCGAGCCAAGAGATACCCCGCGAGGATGACCTTCTCCCCCACACACACACCGACCTTCAACGCAAAGCAAAAGTCAAAAGCCCTCTCCCCTTTCCCCTTGAAAAAAAATTAAGCTCCAGTACTCGCGTCTGCACACTCCGCTTGCACAAATAAATTGCTTCCTTAATTAGGAACACCCCCTGATCTCCCCGAGCTGCAGGCGATGCTGGATCACTGGATCTCTCCCTTTTGTAATGAGCGCCGCTATTGAACATGCTAACGACAATCAGCCCTAATTAAATCCTCAGCTGTTGGGAAGGCGAACGGGCGCCTCTGAAAATGGACCCCCATCTTCTGTTTTCGATAATTAGTTGACAATATTCCCTAGGTGGCATTCGGAAATCGACAAGGAATTTACGCACATCTGTTGTGACACTCGCTTGGAAGGGAGGAAAAGGGGGGGCGGGAGGGAGGGAGGATACCCCACTTTTAATAACCTTGTAAATCTTCTTTTTACAACTTCATCAAGCTGACAAAGTGAGAGGGCAATTATTTTATTTGATAATGAGACCGCGTGGGTGGATAAACTCCAAAGGCCTATTCCGAGGCTTAATTGAGGCAGGGGCACTCCCGTGGAATGGGAAGGTTGGTTTGGATAAATATTGCATTTGGTGAGATAGTGGGGTTTGGGGTTTCAATAACAGATAGTCCTTGACTTAACAACCATTCATTGTCATTCATTCCAAAGAAGGGGGAGTCAAGCTATTCTCCAAAGCACCTGAAGGCAGGACAAGCAGCAATGGGTGGAAACTCATCAAGGATGGAAGCAACTTAGAACTAAGGAGGAATTTCCTGACAATGAAAACAATTAATCAGTGGAACAACTTGCAGAAGTTGTAAATGCTCCAACACTGGAAGTTTTTAAGAAGATGTTGGACAACCATTTGTCTGAAGTGGTGTATGGTTTCCTGCCTAAGCAGGGGGTTGGACTAGAAGACCTCCAAGGTCCCTTCCAACTCTTGTTATTCTAGTCTAGTCTAGTCTAGTCTAGTCCAGTCCAGTGTAGTCCAGTGCAGTCCAGTCCAGTCTAGTCAACTCAAGTCAACTCAAGTCAACTCAAGTCAATTCAACTCTACTCTACTCTACTCTACTCTACTCTACTCTACTCTACTCTACTCTACTCTACTCTACTCTACTCTACTCTACTCTACTGATTCCTATTCCTATCCTGGCCTTTAATTCTCCCTTCCTTCTGTCTGAGAGATAGGTGAAGGTTTAAATTCCTGTCTTTACTGTTATCAAATATTTCTATCTACCAGGGGAATTTAGGTGAAAATATATGGGCACGGCTAATACATTTCACTGTTCTTCATCCTGAATGGTATAGTGTGTGTGTGTGTGTGTGTGTGTGTGTGTCCTATCCTATCCTATCCTATCCTATCCTATCCTATCCTATCCTATTTCTATTCCATCCCATCCCATCCCATCCCATCCCATCCCTATTCTATTCTATTCTATTCTATTCTATTCTATTCTATTCTATTCTATTCTATTCTATTCTATTCTATTCTATTCTATTCTATTCTATTCCATTCCATTCCATTCCATTCCATTCCATTCCATTCCATTCCATTCCATTATTATGACTATTCGAAGTGACGGATCCCCACAGTCACATAATCAAAAATTTGGTTGCTCGGCAGCCGGATTGTGTTCATGACGATTGCAGCATCCCAAGGCCACATGATCACAATCTTGCAATCTTTCCAACTGGCTTCCGACAAACAGTCCATGGGGGTGAAGCCAGATTCGCTTAATGATGGTATGATTCAGTGGTGGAATCTAAAATTTTTACTACCGGGTCTATGGGCGTGACTTGGGGGGGGAAATGTGACTGGGTGGGTGTGGCCAATTTTTTTTTTTACTTTTAAAACCATTTTTTCTACAACCTCTTTGGCGAAGAGGTTGTAAAAAATGCTTTCAAAAGGCTCTGACGATCCCAACTGAGTTGCCTGATCGGCAGAGGCTTTTTTTTCTTTTAAATGCCTCTGACGATCAGGCAACTCATCTGGGATCGTCAGAGGCATTTAAAAGAAAAAAAGGTTTTATTTCTTTTAAAGGGCTTTGACGATCCCAGCTGAGCCGCGCGATCATCAGAGGCTTTTTTTTTTTACTTTTAAAAGCATTTTTTGGCCGAAGAAGTTGTAGAAAAAGAGCTTTTAAAAGTTTTTAAAAAATCCTCTGATGATTGTGCGGCTCAGCTGGGCATGGGGGTGCGGGGGGCAGGGATTTTTGCTACCAGTTCTCTGAACTACTCGCCTCCATCGCTACCGGATCAGGCGATCCTGTCCAAACTGGGAGTATTTCACCCCTGGTATGATTCCCTTAACAACTGAAGGGATTCACTAGGTGAATAGTCTTACTAGGTGTTAGTTAGGTGTTAGGTTTTAGTCTGATTGGGTGTTATGAATTAGCCTGACAAAGTGGCTCAGTGGCTAAGACACTGAGCTTGTCAATCTTGTACGGCGGTTTGAATCCTTAGTACAGGTCTCCTGTGTGAGCAGGGGGTTGGACTAGATGACCTCAAAGGTTCCTTCCAATTCAGTTACTGTTACTAACAACATGGTCAAAAAGAAATAAAATTGGGTGTGATTCACTTAACAACTGCATTGCTTAACGACTGAAATTCTGGTCCAATTATGGTTGTAAATTGAGGATTAAGGGGTGAAATGCTCCCAGTTCGGACCGGATTGCCCAATCTGGTAGCGATGGCAGCGGGTGGTTCGGAGAACCAGTAGCAAAAATCCCTGTCCCTCCCCCCCTCCCCATGGCCAGCTGAGCCGAGCGATCATCAGCGGCTTTTTTTTTTTTACTTTTAAAAGCATTTTAAAAGTAAGAAAAAAAAGCCTCTGATGATTGCATGGCTCAGCTGGGATCATCAGAGCCTTTTAAAAGCATTTTTTCTACCACCTCTTTGGTCCAAGAGGTACAGAAAAAATGTTTTTAAAAGTAAGTTAAAAAAAAAAGTTGGCCACGCCCACACAATCATATTACCCCCCCCCAAGCCACGCCCACAGAACAGGTAGTAACAAATTTTACATTTCACCCCTGCGGTATTGCAGCAAAGAATATTTTTGATTTGGAATACAAGGTAGTCCTCAACGTACGACCACAGTTGAGCCCAAAATTTATGTTGCCAAGTGAGAAATTTATTTAAGTGTGCTTTGCCCCATTCTATGACTTCTATTGCCACAGTTGTTAAATGAATCACTGCAGTTGTCGGAAGGGAATTGCCAAAGGGAATCACGTGATGCTCCGACATTGCAACCGTCATAAACGTGAGACAGTTGTCAAGCATCCAAATGTAAACCAATGTGACCATGGGGATGCTGCAACGGTTATAAGTGTGAAACAGTCATAACTCACTTTTTTCAGTGACTTTGTAACTTCGAACAGTCACTAAGCAAGCTCTTTAGTGACTTAGTGTCAGGGTTCCAAGTAATACATACATCCATATCAAGCAAAACTCCCGAGGCAGGTTGATTCCTCAAGGAATAGCTTTATTGGAAATATCATATTGGCACAGATCTGGTGAAAACCGACTCTGAAGTTTCCCACGATTTTCACCTAATTAAAAGGAAAAGTTTTTCCTCTTCCCCAAACAATCAGTCACATGGTCCAATCAAAGTGCCATCCGGTCGCCTGGTAACATCGCTCCTCCTCTCTCTGGCCAGGTGTTAAAAGGTCCTTGGTTCCCAGGGGAAAGTGTTTTATTATGGCTACGAAACCCCAGCTATCTCTAATCCCCCCTCCCTATCCCTCAGCTCCAGTGTAGCAATACTGAAGCCTCTAAATCAGGGGTGAAATCCAGCAGCTTCTGACAGATTCTGGAGAACCCGTAGTGGAAATTTTGAGTAGTTCAGAGAACTGGCAAATACCACCTCTGGCTGGCCCCAGAGTTGGGTGGGAATGGAGATTTTGCAGTATCCTTCTGGAGTGGGGAAGGAATGGGGATTTTGCAGTATCCTTCTGGAGTGGGGAAGGAATGGGGATTTTGCAGTATCCTTCTCCTGGAGTGGGGTGGGAATGGAGATTTTGCAGTATCCTTCTGGAGTGGGGAGGGAATGGGGATTTTGCAGTATTCTTCCCCTGGAGTGGGGAGGGAATGGGGATTTTGCTGTATCCTTCTCCTGGAGTGGGGTGGGAATGGAGATTTTGCAGTATCCTTCCCCTGGAGTGGGGAGGGAATGAGGATTTTGCAATATCTTTACCACTAGAGTGGAGTGGGAATGGGAATTTTGAAGTATTCTTCCCCTGGAGTGGGGAGGGAGTGGGGATTTTGCAGTATCCTTCTCCTGGAGTGAGGTGGGAATGGGAATTTTGCAATATCCTTCTCCTGGAATGGGGTGGGAATGGGGATTTTGCAGTATCCTTTTCCTGGAGTGCGGAGGGAATGGGGATTTTGCAGTATCCTTTTCCTGGCGTAGGAATGGAGATTTTGCAGTATCCTTCTCCTGGAGTGGGGTGGAAATGAGGATTTTGCAGTATCCTTCACCTGGAGTGGGGAGGGAATGGGGATTTTGCAGTATTCTTCCCCTGGAGTGGGGAGGGAATGGGGATTTTACAGTATCCTTCCCCTGGAGTGGGGAGGGAATGGGGATTTTGCAGTATCCTTCCCCTGGAGTGGGGAGGGAATGGGGATTTTGCAGTATCCTTCCCTTGCCACACCCACCAAGCCACACCACACCCACCAAGCCACGCCCACAGAACTGGTAGTAAAAAAAATTGGATTTCACCACTGCTCAAAATGGCCTCTGTCAGATCAGCTTCAGGGCTGACAGTAAGTCGAGGACTACCTGTTGATGAATTTTTATGCTAATAGAGGAACTTTTTCCTAATGAAGGAACTTTTTGCAAGTCAGTTAACTAAGATACCTTGGAAGCACACCACAATTGTAATGGGGGACTTTAAAGATCCTGACGTCAACTGGGAGACAAGCTCTGCACCTCAAGGAAGATCAAACAGATTCCTGACAAACCCTAGCTGACAATTTTATCTCCCAAAAGGTAGAGAAGGGAAGTAGAGGGTCAGCCATACTGGACTTAATTCTCACTACAGAGATGAAATGATAGAAGGTGTTGAAGTAAATAGGAACCCGGGGAGGAAGTGACCATGCATTATTAGAATTCAACATTGATGCAAGCACAAGCAACAGAACGAAGCCAAACTAAAATCTCGGACTTCAAGAGAGCTTATTTCATTAAAATTAGAAGAGAGCTTGGAAAGGATTCCATGGTTGAGAATCCTCTAAGGCTGTGATGGCGAACCTATGGCACGGGTGCCGGAAGTGGCACGCAGAGCCATCTCTCCGGCCACGCCAGCCATCGCCTGTTGCTCTTCCAGGGTCCAATGCCTGCATGCTCACTGACCAGCTGGTCTTCCCATATGCATGCATACCAGAAACCGGAAGCTCAGCTTCCCAGCACGCGCATGCACGCTGGGGAGCTACTCTTTCAGCTTCTGGTACTCCCTCCCACGAGCGCGCTCCCGTTTCATCACTTGGTGCTGAAAAGGTTCGCCAACACTGCTCTCGGGGAAAACAACCCAAGAAGCTTGGGAAACTTCAGGCAAATGGTTATCCAACCTCTTCTTAAAAACCTCCAGTGTTGGAGCATTCACAACTTCTGGAGGCAAGTTGTCCCACTGGTTAATTGTTCTCACTGTCAGTAAATTACTCCTTATTTCCAGCTTGCGTCCCTCTCCTTGATTAGTTTCCCTCTGTTGCTTCTTGCCCTGCCTTCAGGTGCTTTGGAGAATAGCTTCAAAGAATAACAAGAAAGTCCAGTTGCCTCTTGAAAAAAAAAATTACCTTTGGGACAACCATGACCTGGATGGCTGAGAATATCCATAATCTTCGCAGGGGCCTGTCCATGATTTGGGAGTCCTAGTGGACGACCATTTAAATATGAGCCAGCCGTGTGCAGCAGCTGCCAAAAAAGCCAACACAGTTCCAGGCTGCATCAACAGAGGAATAGAATCAAGATCAAGTGAAGTGTTAATACCACTTTATAAGGCCTTGGTAAGGCCACACTTGGAATATTGCATTCAGTTTTGGTCGCCACGATGTAAAAAAGATGTTGAGACTCTAGAAAGAGTGCAGAGAAGAGCAACAAAGATGATTAGGGGACTGGAGGCTAAAACATATAAAGAACGGTTGCAGGAATTGGGTATGTCTAGTTTGATGAAAAGAAGGATTAGGGGAGACATGATAGCAGTGTTCAGCTATCTTAGGCAGGGGTGAAATCCGAAATTTATTACTACCAGTTCTGTGGGAGTGGTTTGGTGGGGAGAGGGAGGTAATGTTACTGGATGCGCGTGGCCATTTATTTATTTATTTATTTATTACTTTTAAAAGCATTTTTTTTCTACAACCTCTTTAGCAACGAGATTGTAAAAAAATGCTTTCAAAAGTAAATAAAAAATCGGGCAATTCAGCTGACGATCCCAGCTGAGTTACCTGATCGGCAGAGACTTTTTTTCTTTTAAGAGCCTTTGATGATCCCAGCTGAGCCACGTAATCAAACTTTTAAAAGCGAGGTTGTAGAAAAAATTCTTTTAAAAGTAAAAAAAAAAAAGCCTCTGATGATTGTGTGGCTCAGGTGGGCATGGGGGGGGGGGGGGTAGGGATTTTTGCTACTGGTTCTCCGAACCACCCTCCTCCATCGCTACCGGATTGGACGATCCGGTCCGAACCAGGAGCATTTCACCCCTGATCTCAGGGTCTGCCACAAAGAAAATGGAGTCAAACTATTCTCCAAAGCACCTGAGGGCAGGACAAGAAGCAATGGGGGGAAACTGATCAAGGAGAGAAGCAACTTAGAACTAAGGAGGAATTTCCTGACAGTTAGAACAATTAATCAGTGGAACAAGTTGCCTCCAGAAGTTGTGAATGCTCCAACACTGGAAATTTTTTAAAAAGATCTTGGATCACCATTTGTCTGAAGTGGTGCAGGGTTTCCTGCCTAAGCAGGGGGTTGGACTAGAAGACCTCCAAGGTCCCTTCCAACTCTGTTATTCTATTCTAAGATTTCTCCTGCCAGCCCCAAACCTCATTTCTCCCCCACCACCACCACCCTGCCTCCTCCCCCAGCAGCCGTTGGCTCCCATCAGATTTCCAATGGCCAATACAGCTTGTCAATACCGAGTCCAGTCACCCCGAAAGTAGAGCGTGTGTCCTCTCTAGCCTGTCAATCAATAGGCAGCTGCCGTCGCTATCGATAACTCTGTTGGTGATTTTTATTTGGATGTTTTTCTGGGTTTCCTCTTTCGGCCCCTGGGCACTCATGCGTGCCAGGAATCTGGCCTGTCCAGCCAGCCCGAACTTGTGGACTGGATAACTAATCAGAAGAGAGAGACAAAAAGAGAAATTATTCTGATTCATTGCGGGCAACTTACTAAGGAAAGACAAATGTGTCTATATTGCTTTGGTGGGCTTTCACTCTTAAGTCCGTTCCAGCATGCTTTTTTACAGGTAGTCCTCATTAAACAGACAGATTAACAGAGTTGGATGGGACCTTGTAGGTCATCCAGTCCAACCCCCTACTTAAGTAGGAAAGCCTACACCATTTCTGACAAACAGCAGTCCAGTCTCTTCTTGAAAGCCTCCAGTGATGAAGCTCTCACAACTTCCGAAGGCAACTTCTGTTCCACGGGTTGATTGTTCTCACGGTCAGAAAATTTCTCCTTATTTCCAGGTTGAATCTCCCCTTGGTCAGTTTCCATCCATTGTTCCTTGTCTGGCCTTCGGGTGCTTTGGAAAATAGCCTGACCCCCTTCCTCTCTGTGGCAGCCCCTCAAATATTGGAAGATGCTATCCTGTCTCCCCTGGTCCTTCTCTTCACTAGACTAGCCATGCCCAGTTCCTGCAACCGTTCTTCATATGTTTTAGTCTCCAGTCCCATCATCATCCTGGTTGCTCTTCTCTGCACTCTTTCTAGAGTCTCCACATCTTTTTTATAGTGTGGTGACCAAAACTGGATGTAGTACTCTAGGTGTGGTCTTACTAAGGCTTTATAGAGTGGTATTAGTACTTCACTTGATCTTGATTGTATCACTTTGTTAATGCAATTTAGGATTGCATTGGCTTTTCTGGCTGCCACTGCACACTGCTGGCTCATATTTAGCTGATTGTCCACTAAGCCTCCAAGATCCCTCTCAGAGTCACTGCTATTAAGTATATGTATCCTTGACTTATAACAGCTCATTTAGTGGCCATTCAAAGTTAGAACGGCACTGGAAAAGATGACTTATGACAGTTTTTCACAGACCTTCACAGCATCCTTACGATCATATGATCAAAATTCGGACGCTTGCCGACCGCTTCCTATTTATGACCTTTGCTGTGTCCCTGGGGGGGGGGAGGTGTCACTTGATCCCCTTTTGGACGGTCTGACGAGCAAAGTCAACAGGGAAGCCAGGTTCACTTAACAACCAGGTTACTAACTTCGCAACTGCAGTGAGGTTCACTTAACAAATGTGGCAAGAAAAATCGTAAGATTCTGCAAGGCTCGCTTAACAAATATCTCACTTAACAATAGAAATATTGGGCTCTGAGGACTTACCTGTATTAATTTTTTAAAATGACATAATACAGGTAGTCTTCGACTTACAACAGTCCGTTTATCAACCATTCATAGTTACAACGTGATTGAAAAAAGTGACTTTTTTCAGAGGAGGAGGAGGAATGTCGGGACAAAGAAATATTGGTAAGTCGAGAGTTGGAAAATTATTGTGTTAGTATTATGTGATAGGTAGGAATTTTATTGGTATTGAACAGGGATCCCCAAACTTAGCAGCTTTAAGACTTGTGGACTTCAACTCCCAGAATTCTCCAGCCAGCATAACCTGTGGTCCTTGGCAGCTGGATTTAAGCAGGTAAAAAAAAATGGGGGGGACGATGTGCAATATTTTATTTTTTGTCCCCTCATTTTTTGTGCCTGCATAAATCCAGCTGCTAAGGACCACAGGTTATCAGGGATGGTCAACTATATGAGTCAAGCTATTCTCCAAAGCACCTGAAGGCAGGACGAGAAGCAAAAGATGGAAACTGATCAAGCAGAAAAGCAACTTAGAACTAAGGAGGAATTTCCTGACAGTGAAAACAATTAATCAGTGGAACAACTGGCCTCCAGAAGTTGTGAATGCTCCAACACTGGAAGTTTTTAAGAAGATGTTGGATAACCATTTGTCTGAAGTGGTGTAGGGTTTCCTGCCTGAGCAGGGGGTTGGACTAGAAGACCTCCAAGGTCCTTCCAATTCTTGTTATTCTAGTCTAGTCTAGTCCAGTCCAGTCCAGTCCAGTCCACTCAAGTCAACTCGTCAACTCAAGTCAATTCAACTCTACTCTACTCTACTCTACTCTACTCTACTCTACTCTACTCTACTCTACTCTACTCTACTCTACTCTACTCTACTCTACCCTACCCTACCCTACTCTACTCTACTCTACTCTACTGATTCCTATTCCTATCCTGGCCTTTAATTCTCCCTTCCTTCTGTCTGAGAGATAGGTGAAGGTTTAAATTCCTGTCTTTACCATTATCAAATATTTCTATCTACCAGGGGAATTTAGGTGAAAATATATGGGCATGGCTAATACATTTCACTGTTCTTCATCCTGAATGGTATAGTGTGCGTGTGTGTGTGTGTGTGTATGTGTGTGTGTGTGTAAGGGTGGGTATGCACACACACACACCCCTATCTCACAGCTGATGGAGGCTACTTCCTGAAATTGAGTATTATAATGATTTTCGGATAGAATGAAAAATGATTTACATAATAAGCTTTTTTTAGACTCCGGTAATGGAAATACTTCCAGAGATATTTGGGAGGCATCTATCTCTAATAGACACATGTTTTAAAGGACTTTAATTATAAACAAATTTTCCCCTATTCCGTCTACTCAAGGAAACTGAAAATATTCTGAGGGTGGAGGTACATTCTCCAAGCTTGTGTGTTTTGCTACCAGGCTAAGTAAGAGTGAGTCACGTCAGATGAGGGTCTTGTGATGAGCAATGGGAGTATTCAGCCAGTTTGACCGGTTGAGGCAAACCTGTAGTGGCAACCTGTGGCCCTATGCCATCCTATTTAGCCACATTTTCTAAACCACTCACATCCATGCAAGCAAGCCACGCACCCGAGCAAAGCATGCTCATATTTTCGGTGTGTGGCGAATCGGTGGTAAAATGACCGTATTTTCCGGCGTATAAGACGACTGGGCATATAAGACGACCCTCCTCAGAGCCATTTAAGGCTCGTCAGAGCCTTATGGGCTGGTCTGCCTGGTGACAGGAGAATGAGACCCGGCGTATAAGACGACCCCCGACTTTTGAGAAGATTTTTGTGTGTTAGAAAGTAGTCTTATACGCAGGAAAATACAGTATATGAAACCCACCTCTGGTGATATGTCTTATGATGGGTCTTATATGGGTCATGCCAGCTGTCCATCTGACATGACCCACACCTGACCCATCGAAAGAACCCTCACCGGACATGACCTCCCCATCACAAGACCCACTGATCTTACAAAGCCCTTATAAAAGCTCTAATAATTTTGGCGCTGTCTCTATTGGGTCTTCCATGATAAACACCAAATCATCCGCAAAATGCTTGTAGTTTATATTCTTCTTTTTTTGATTCTCATTCCTTTAATTTCCTTCTCCTGTCTCACTTTTATAATGGAAATGATGGATTTTGGAGACAGATTATATAAATATGATCCAAACTATAGAGAGAGACCAAGCGGCAAAGGTGATGGTAAATGGTGAAATGACAGGGAAAATAGATATTAGAAAAGGAACAAGACAAGGATGCCCTTTATCTCCATTATTATTTATATTGACATTAAGAGGTTTTAAATAGAAAAGTGAGACAGGATTGGCCCAATCACCAGGAGACTGAGAGTTCTAGTTCTGCTTCACTATGAAAGCCAGGTGGGTAACTTTGGGCCAATCACCAGGAGACAGAGAGTTCTAGTCCCTCTTTATGTATGAAAATCATCTCTATAACTTTGAGCCAATCACCAGGAGCCTGTGAGTTCTAGTCCCACCTTAGGCGCGAAAGCCAGATGGGTAGCTTTGGGCCAATCACTAGGAGACAGAGAGTTCTAGTCCCGTTTTAGGTATGAAAATCAGCTGACTCCTAACGGTCCTAAAATGGGGCAAAACTCACTCAACCACTGTCTTGCTTACCAACGGAAATGTTGGCGCTCATTGTTGCTGTCAGTCAAGGATTACCTGTCAATTTATTTTATTTCCTCAATTCGTTTGCCGCCCATCTGGCTGCAAAGAAGGAGACTCCGGGTGGCTCACAACATCTTAAATACAGATAGTCCTCGACTTCCGACTACAATTGAGCCCAGCATTTCTGTCGTTAAGTGAGACATTCGTTTAAGTGAGCTTTGCCCCCATTTCACAACCTTCCTTGCCACAGTTGTTAAGTGAATCACTTCCTCTGATGAGTTAGTAACCCGGTTGTTAAGTGAATCTGGCTTCCCCATGGACTTTGCTTGTCAGACGGTCGCAAAAGGGGATCACGTGACCCCTTGGACACCTCAACAGTCATAAATATGAGTCAGTTGCCAAGCGTCTGAACTTTGATCATGTGACCAAAATTTGCCGACCGTCTCAGTTTCGATCACATGATCCCGGGGAGGCTACAAAGGTGGTAACTATGAATAATGGTGATAAATAACTCCCTTTTTTCAGTGCCGTTGTAACTTCGAATGGTCGCTAAGAAAAACTGTTGTAAGTCGAGGACTACCTGTACACAAAACAAATACATACTATAAATAAATTCCTTTGCCAGGGCATTAAACTTGACTACTGCAATGCTCTCTACATGGGGCTCCCCTTGAAGTGCACCCGGAAGCTCCAACTGGTCCAGAATGCGGCCGCGCGAGTAATTATGGGAGCAACATGGTGCTCGCATGTAACACCTCTTCTACGCGAGCTGCACTGGCTTCCGGTGGCCTTCCGAGTGCGCTTCAAGGTGTTGGTTCTTACCTTTAAAGTGCTCCATGGCTTAGGACCTGAGTACTTACGAGACCACCTGCTGCAACCGATAACCTCCCACCAACCAATACGCTCTCACAGAGTAGGCCTACTCATAGTTCCCTCATTAAAACAATGTCATCTAGTAGTTCCAAGGGAGAGGGCCTTCTCTGTGGGGGCACCTACGCTTTGAAACAAAATACCACCTGGAATACGAATAATCCCAGATCTTCGCACTTTCCGACGTGCCCTGAAGACCTTTCTATTTCAACAAGCAGGGCTAGCATAAACATCAAAATTCTATGCCAAGGTCTTAGTAGTTACACCAAGTTGACTCAATTTATTATTTAATGTTTATAAAAAAAAACATTATATGTATATGAAATCTTAATCTGTTCACCGCCTTGAGTCCTTTGGGAGAAGGGTGGTATAGAAATTCAATAAATAAATAAATAAATAAACACCCAGTCTTGAGCTATAGAGCATCATTTGCAAGGACAACACCTCCCACACCATTAACACGGCGGATGGCGGGAGGGGTGTGATGCTCTTTAAAAAAAAAAAATTAAAAAGCAAAGTCAACCCTTTTTAAATGGCCCATATGCTGCTGTTCCCACCCGTCTCACAGGGGCACAGTTGGCATCTCCCCGCCATGGCAATGACGGTCCTACCCCCCCGCTCCTCACTGTGCAACATCCCACCTGCCCAGCCAGATGCTTCGCGCTTTCTCAGCCTGGTGAAATGAGGACACCAGAGCCCCCTCCCCCACCTCCCCTTAAGCACCCAACCTACATGCACAAACACACACACACATACACACAAAGACGCACATCGCAGCCTGCCAATGCAATAGCGAGAGGCGTTTGCAAAAGGAGGAGGGGGCTTCTGATGACTACAATGGTTCTCGTTGTTGTTGTGATTTTTTTTCCCCCTAACACGTTGTAGCGTATTTGTAAACATCGTTAATCCCAGGTCGGCAAGCAGATGGTGCCGTTAATTGCACCTGGGAAAGCAACGAGACCTCGAGGTGAATTGCATTTGCAGACGCCCGATTAGAGCCCAGCTCGGCGAGGGGAAGTGGAAGGGGAAGCATTCCACAAAATCTCCCTGGAAGGGTTGGAAATTCGAGGCAGGATAGAATTGGGGGGGAGTGGAAACTCCAGGAAATGGGATTCCTCTGCTGTTAGCCCGCGGAACGGGTTGCCACATGAACCCAGAGAAGGAATAGAAAGGAAATTTCCCAAATTTGCGGACGATACTAAGCTGGCAGGAATAGCCAACACCCTACGTAGATGATAGGCTCAAGATCCAGATGGATCTTGAGAGACTTTGAACACTGGGCCCGATCAGTGGTGGGTTTCAAAATTTTTGACTACCGGTTCTGTGGGTGTGGTTTGGTGGGCGTGGCATGGCGTGGCATGGCATGGTGGGCGTGGCTTGGGCATGGCAGGGGAAGAATACTGTAAAATCTCCATTCCCACCCCACTCCAGGGGAAGGATATTGTAAAAATCTCCATTTCCTCCCCAATCAGCTGGGACTTGGGAGGCAGAGAATAGATGGGGGCAGGGCCAGTCAGAATTTTTACTACCGGTTTTCCAAACTATTCAAAATTTCCGCTACCGGTTCTCCAGAACTGGTCCGAACCTGCTGAAACCCACCTCTGGGCCCGATCCAACAAAATGAAATTCAGCATAGAGAAAAGTCTTACACTTAGGCAAGAAAAACCAAAAGTACACATATAGACTGGGTGAAATCAGACTTAATAGCAGTGACTCTGAGAGGGATCTTGGAGGCTTAGTGGACAATCAGCTAAATATGAGCCAGCAGTGTGTGGCGGCAGCCAGAAAAGCCAATGCAATCCTAAATTGCATTAACAGAGGGATACAATCAAGATCAAGTGAGGTACTAATACCACTCTATAAAGCCTTAGTAAGACCACACCTAGAGTACAGCATCCAGTTTTGGTCACCATACTATAAAAAAGATGTGGAGACTCTAGAAAGAGTGCAGAGAAGAGCAACCAGGATGATTAAGGGGACTGGAGACTAAAACATATGAAGAATGGTTGCAGGAACTGGGCATGGCTAGTCTAGTGAAGAGAAGGACCAGGGGAGACAGGATAGCATCTTCCAATATTTGAGGGGCTGCCACAGAGAGGAAGGGGGTCAGGCTATGTTCCAAAGCACCCGAAGGCCAGACAAGGAACAACGGATGGAAACGGATCAAGGAGAGATTCAACCTGGAAATAAGGAGAAATTTTCTGACCGTGAGAACAATCAACCCATAGAACAGAAGTTGCCCTCAGAAGTTGTGGGAGCTTCATCACTGGAAGCTTTCAAGAAGAGACTGGACTGCCATCTATCAGAAATGGTGTAGGGCCTCCTGCTTGGGCGGGAGGAGGGAGGTTGGACTAGATGACCTACCAGGTCCCTTCCAACTCTGTTAACCAGTTAATCTGTTAAATGGGGCCTTCTGTTTTGCTGGAAGGGAAGAGAGGTGGGATGGTCCTATCTGGAGGTGGGGTAACTTGAAGGTGGGTTGATGGAATTCTGGGAACTGAAGTCCACACCTCTTGGGAATTCTGGGGGTGGAAGTTCAAATTTGGGGGGATTCTGGGAGTTGAAGCCCACCCAGCGTGGGGATTCTGGGAGTTAACGTCCAGAACACGTGGGAATTCTGGGAGTTGGGAGTTTATAATTTATGAGAGCTCTGGGAGTTGATGGCCTCACTTCTTGGGAATTCTTGGAACTGAAGTCCACGCTTCCTGGGAATTCTAGAGATGGAAATCCAGATCTCTTTGGCATTCTGGAGGTTGAAGTCCACACACCTCTTGGAAATTTTGGAGGTTGAATTCCACATCGTTTAGGAATTCTGGAAGTTGAAGTCCATTCACCTATTGGGAATTCCAAGAGTTCAAGTCCTCACTTATTGGGAATTCTGGGAGCTGAAGTCCACAACATCTTAAAAGTTGCTAAGACTGACAAAAATGCCGCCTTAAATTCTGGGCAACAGATATCCCGAGTTTTTTTTAAGACTCTCACAATTTTCTTGGTTCCTAGTTCTGGGTTGAAGGCCCCAATTCTAATTTATTTAGAATTTATTCTTATTTAAAATGAAGTAAAAATTAGTTTAATTTTTGCCATTCATGTTTCATTCCGTCCTTCCTTTTGCATCCTTTCTTTTAATAGAATACAATTCTTGATTGGCCAAGTGTGATTAGATAATACAAAGAATTTGTTCCCGGTACGTAAGCTCTCAATGAACATACAACAATCATGGTAAGCAACAAAGTTAGAGGCATAAAAAAGATACGGTGATATTCCTGCCTGGGGATAAAAAAACAGCTTCTGAGGGGAAGCAGCAATGAGAAAAGCAGGCAAAGCACAGCGGGGGATAGGGATCGCTTCACTCGGCTAGCACCTAGTTAGGGCTGAAAAAAAGCTTCTAAAAAACAGCTGAGAGTCGGAGCAAAGCAGGGAGATTGCTTCACTCGCTAGCACCTGGTTAAAGCACAGCGGGAAAGTTGAGGGAAGATCGTTCCCTAGCGCCTCGTTAGAACTGAAAAAAAGCTTCAAAAAACCTAAATTCAGAGTATAAGACGCACCCAGATTTTCAGCCTCTTTTGGGGGGTGAAAGGTGCATCTTATACTCTGAAAAATATGGTAGTTGTTTAGCAGAGTGATTCTATTCCACCATTTCTTTGATATTTAGCGTAATTCTTGTCCCACAGCAACTTGTCCTGTTGTCCTTGGTTGCGGCAAGCTGGCCGTGGTGAGTTGGCTCTGACAGGTGGTCGCGGCGAATTGTCATAGATCCGCCTGCCACATTTCCACACAAGCCACATTGAGACAGACTAATGAAAGCAGTCAAGATTTATTTGAGTTGGCTCTGAGAGACGCTTCGATTAACTGAGCAAAGAAACTGCTGAACACTTATAATTCTCAAGAGTTTTGCCTCAGGTCTATGTATATACAGGTCCAGGGAGTCCTCGAGTTACAACAGCTTACGTAGCGACCGTTCAAAGTTACAACAACACTGAAAAAAGTGACTTATGACCCTTTTTCACACTTAATGACCATTGCAGCATCCCCATGGTCATGTGATTGACATGTCAGTGGTGACATTCAAATTTTTTCCCTACCGGTTCTGTGGGCGTGGCTTGGTGGGGGGGGGTCCTGTGACTGAGTGGGCATGGCCAACTTGATGTCACTCATGGCCACGCCCACTCAGTCACATGACCATCACCACCAAGCCATGCCCAGAGAACCCGGTAGGAAAAAATGTGTGTTATGAGCACAAGAAGGACTCATAGTGAATGCTTTGGTAGAGAGAAGCCTAACTTTTCTCCCTCTACTCACAGTGGAGCTGCTGCTCCCTTTATGGTCTCCCACCCCAGCCTCTTCCTTCCTGGAGATCGAAGTTCCTTAAAGGGACAGGCTTTTCAGATCCGCTGTGAATGGAGTGACAAAAATTTGGATTCTCTCTGCTGCAGCAGCATTTACCATTAAATGGGGTGAATGGCTGGAAGGGGCGAGCGAGCAGCCAGAAGGGGTGAGCAGCGTAGGCAGGGCCAACCAGGGGTGGTTTTTACCAGTTCAGCGAACCGATTCAAATCGTCCCTACCGATTCACCCAAACCCATGTCGAATTTCACCCCTGATTTGGTTCATATTTATGACCATTGCCATGTCATGTGATCCCTTTTTTTGCCACCTTCTGAGAAAGCAAAGTCAATGGGGAAGCCAGGTTCACTTAACAACCGGGTTAAGAACAACTGCAGTGATTCACTTAACAACGGCAAGAAAAGTCGTAAAATGGGACAAAATTCACTCAACAACTGTCTCGCTTGGCAACAGAAATGTTGGGCTCAATGGAGGGGTCATAAGTCGAGGACTTAATTTAATTTAATGCAATTTAATTCAATTCAAAAAAGAAAACCAAGTGTCCAAAATAATAAATGAATACGGTAGGTACATCAGGAGATTTTGCTGTTGTGTTCAGTAAAAATCCTTGCAAATAATCCATGAAGAAACAACGGGAATAAGGGGAAAATAAAAACCTTGCAAATCACAACCAACAAAATCACAGCATTTTCATTGAGTATTAAGACCAGCAACTGCATACCGAACATTCGCAATCAGAAAACGTATTTCTGATCTTGCAGATATAACTTTTTTTTTTAAAGACAGTATTTTTTACGACATGGAGCTAAGTGATTTTTATATTACATATAAAGTTATATCACAAAGACAATAATATTTAGGCTTAAGGGGCAAATCTAAAATGGGAAAGAACATTAAAATGGGATTTTCACATTTAAAAATACTCAGGAAATGACTTGGAAGAGAAACAATGATCTATTTAATAGAGCGCATTAGTTGAACAGGAAGATAGAAAGCTAATTCCTCAGCAGAGTTAAAACTTTACAATGGATCGCTCAATTTCTTTCTCCGATACTACTGGATCCTTTTCACTTCTCAAAAGGAGTGTTAAAGATGGTGGGGCACAAAGAATAGAATAAAAGTTGGAAGGGAACTTGGAGGTCTTCTAGTCCAACCCCCTACTCAGGCAGGAAACCCTATACTAGGAGTATCAAACTCAAGGCCCGCGGGCCAGATTCAGCTCGTGGGGTTCTTCGATCTGGCCTGCACCGCCATCCTGTCCGCCAGCGAAAACAGAGCTCGGGTGGGCCGCACGCAAAAAAAAAAGAAGAAATGTTTCCCCTTTTCCATTTGAGCATCCAAGAAGGGACAGGACAGGAGAAAGGGAAAGAGGAAAGACAAAGAAAAAGATCGGAAGAGAGCAAGGAAGGGAAAAGAAGGAAAGAGGGGAAGGAAGAAGGAGAATGAAGAGGGAAGGAAAAAGAAAAAAAGGGAGGGAGGAAGGGAGGAGAGAAGGAAGGAGGGAGGGAGGAAGTTCACCCGAGTTGGATGTACATACCTTCAAATTAAAGCTGACAGTCTGCAGTTAAAGCACATTGTGATTGTTTCATTCCAACTCCATTGTGGTGGTGCATAGAGCCAAAGATGTTAGAACTGTGTCGATGTCCTAATATTTCTGGACCTGACTGTAAATCTATGTGCTATTGCTATTTGCAGGCAAACTCTGCCCACTGCCAGGAGTTCGATCCTGACCAGCTCAACGTTGACTCAGCCTTCCATCCTTCCGAGGTGGGTAAAATGAAGACCCAGATTGTTGGGGGCAATAGGGCTGACTCTGTAAACCGCTTAGAGCGGGCTGTAAAGCACTGTGAAGCGGTATATACGTCTACGTGCTATTGCTAATGCCAGGACGTTCTGCATCTGTATAGCCATCATCTTGATTTTTCCATCCACTCCTGTAGATGCCTTTACTACAAATGTTAAGGCAAACAATGGTTTGGAATATAATTGGCTCCAGAACCCAATACAAGGTCAAATTTAATTTTCACTCCGTAAATCTTCGCCCGCATTTATTTAACTGTGCTCCCCAATGCTCAAAACCCCTAAACGTATCTCCTTCTTGAGGCTGGATTTTAAACTCTGTGCATCTTGGAGGCAGAGGCCTCCTTTGTGCTCCTGCAGAGGGATATTGGAGTACAGAAGAAAAAAAACCAAACAAACGAGGAATGGCAATTTTAAAATTCCTCCAAACCTCTGAAATTGGGTACGTGACCAAGCAGGGGCTGGAAATGCAGGTAGTCCTCCACTTATGAACGGTCACTTAGCGACCGTTCGAAGTTATGACAGGCCTCCAAAAAGGTGACCCTGTGGACACAGATAAAACAACCTCCAAGTGCTTCAACGACTCTCTAAAAAGGATGCAAATGACCAGCTCTCTGCAAGGAATATAAATCCTTCCGTTTCCCACCATCCAGTCAGAGCTGAAGAAGCTTCTTGGATGACAAGGGAAACAAGAAAATCCAGTTGCCTCCTGAAAAAAAACATCTTTGGGACATCCAGATTCAATGTTCCAATGGTTTGTCTGTCTGTCTGTCTGTCTGTCTGTCTCTCTCTCTCTCACACACACACACACAGTCATGTGATTCAGTGGTGGGTTCCTCCCGGTTCGTCCAAGCCAGTAGCGGTGACGATATGACATCACCGAAATGTTTCTGCCCCCCCCCACTCCACCCCCTTACCTTTTATTTGGCCCCACCCCCAATCTATTGCTGCCTCCTGAGTCCCAGCTGATCAGCTAGAAGGAAAAGAACTGTTTAAACTCTTGCCGCAGGGCTTCAAAGGGCCGCCCTACAGCTGATCAGTGGTAAAAGACAGTGTGGTGGTAGACTAGTGCCTCCAAAAACAAATGAGTAGACCAGTGCCTGCAAAAATAAATGGTAGACCAGTGCCTGCAAAAGCAAATGAGTAGACCAGTGCCTGCAAAAATAAATGGGTAGACCAGTGTCTCCAAAAACAAATGAGTAGACCGGTGCCAGCAAAAATAAATGGGTAGACCAGTATCTCCAAAAACAAATGAGTAGACCAGTGCCTGCAAAAATAAATGAGTAGACCAGTGTCTCCAAAAACAAATGAGTAGACCGATGCCTGCAAAAATAAATGGTAGACCAGTGCCTGCAAAAACAAATGAGTAGACCAATGCCTGCAAAAATAAATGGTAGACCAGTGTCTCCAAAAACAAATGAGTAGACCAGTGCCTGCAAAAATAAATGAGTAGACCAGTGTCTCCAAAAACAAATGAGTAGACCGATGCCTGCAAAAATAAATGGTAGACCAGTGCCTGCAAAAACAAATGAGTAGACCAATGCCTGCAAAAATAAATGGTAGACCAGTGCCTGCAAAAACAAATGAATAGACCAGTGCCTGCAAAAATAAATGGGTAGACCAGTGTCTCCAAAAACAAATGAGTAGACCAGTGCCTGCAAAAATAAATGGGTAGACCAATGCCTCCAAAAATGAATGAGTAGACCGGTGCCTGCAAAAATAAATGAATAGACCAGTACAGCTCTGCAAGCAGTTAAAAGCCTGGTAGACCAGTACCTCTGCTAAATCCTAAAGAATTGTCACATGATCATCAAGCCACACCCATAAAATAAGCCACGCCCACAGAACTGGCAGTAAAAAAATTTAGAACCCACCCCTGATGTGATTGCATTTTGATGCTTGGCAACCGCCCCACATTTATAGCCTTTTGCAGCATCCTAGTCACATGACTGCAATTGATGACAATTTTTGCAGGTTTCCAATTGGGGGGGGGGGGGAAATGCTCATTGCATACAATTGGAGGCTGGCCAAAATTGGTTATGAGATGGACAGCTATATAAATGTTATGAATAAATAAATGTGTTCGCTTAAGGAGCACGGCATCCACTTTAAGACCACTGCAAAAAAAAATGTCCTAAAAATGTACCTCGATTTATGACCGTCATTACGTGGGATGGAAATTCCGGGCTCCATTACAGTCATAAGCCGAGGACTGACTGTACTTTCACTACAATGTCCGATACAAAGAGGAAACTGACCGGCCTCTATTTTGCAGTGAGGAGTGTGGGGTGAAAAACTGACTGCCTGAACTGGAAATCATGATTAAGAGCCAATGCAAGGTGCAACTTTTAATTGCAAAGTATACCGCATTTTTCAGACTGTAACACGCACCAGAATATAAAACGCACCAAGATTTCGAAGAGGAAAACAAGAAAAAAAATTAGTTTTTGGCCTCAGTGCATCCAGGTTTTGCCTTTGCAGGCCTCCCAAACCCTCTGCGTGTCCTGTTTTTGCTAAAAATGGGGGCGTTTTTTGCAAAAATGGGATGTGTAGAGTTTAGGAGGCCTGCAGAGTGCTCCTGGGGACTGGGGAGGGCAAAAATATGACGTGTGCGGGGTTTGAGTGGTCAAAAATGACTGTATTTGGTGTATAAGATGCACCAACATTTCCACCCTCTTTTGGGGGGAGGGAAGTGCATCTTTTTTTTTTTTGGACAAGTTTTATTGGTATTTTCCCCCAATTCACCCACATATTTTTTTGAAATATTGACCATATCGTATCATATATAATTCATCATATCCAAATATATTTTACTTAGTCAGTTTCTGCCGAAGTGTTCTTTTTCCATATTTGTTAATCACATCTTAATTTTTCTATCTTTCTAAACAGTCTCTTCTTTCGCCCTCAAATTCTATTTTTTCTAGCCTTAATCATATACATTCTCCTTAATTTTATTTTTTATTAATTCAATCTTAATCTATTTAAACGTGTTCGGGGATGCCTTTCTTCCATTTCATTTTTTTTTTTTTGTTCTACAGCAATCTTCCTTCTCTTTCTCCTCCTCTCCCTCCCTTCTTTTGTCCTTCCTACCTTCTTCTTCCCTCCTCTCCTATTCCTTCTCTACTTCCCCTACCTTACTCCCCCTCCTCCTTTCCTCCCCCCCATCTAACCATCCCTCCTACTCTTATTCCCGTTTCAGAAAGTGTGTATTATACTCCAAAAAGTACAGTAGTTTTCTCTTGGTTTTTTTATCCATAGGATCGGCTTGTGATTTGCATGCATAGGGGATATATAAAGTCAGATCAGGATGCTACAGAGAAAGAAATGGGGTTTTCTTCTCAACTCTTCCAGCCAACGAAGAGAATAAATGCCTTGCCAACAACCTATTCCATCCTATTCTCCCAAGAGAAATTCATGAACACGCAACCACACTGCCATCTAGTGGACACATCATGAATCCTTCTGATCCATCCAGCCAAAAAAAATCTAGTGTGAAACAGAGAGGCTGCATTTTTTTTATAATGCGGGTTTTAAAATGCAGGATGAAAAATATTTAAAAATTTAAAAAACAACCGGAGGATTACATGATGCCTTTGCAGGGTAGGAGCCTGGTGGAGCAGTGGACTAAAGTGCTGTTAAAGTAGCACTTAGCTGCCAGCTGCCTGCAATTACTGCAAGTTCGAATCTCACCAGGCTGAAGGTTGACTCAGCCTTCCATCCTTCGGAGGTAGGTAAAATGAGGACCCGGATTGTGGGGGCAATAAGCTGACTTTGTATAAAATAGAACACCGCTTGGGGGGGGGGCAAAAGCCCTACTAAGCAGGTATATACAAAAGTATGACAGCTATTGCTTAACGCATTGTAAGCTGCCCTGAGTCTCCGGAGAAGGGCAGCATATAAATCGAACCAATAAACAATAATAGGAGAAAGTGAGCCCCCAAAACAAACTTCCTTCCCACTGTTATTCAGCGGTTTTTCACCCTGAATTTCTGACCTGCAGAGAGATTAAAAACTAGAAAGCAGTGACTTCGTTCTGACATGGCAATTGTAGGCTATGCTATAACAGGTGGATTACTTTGACGAAACTTTAGGCCAGAGGTCTTCAAATTTGGCCGCTTTAAGACTTGTGGACTTCAATTCCCAGAATTCTCCAGCCAGCATAAGCATAGTTGAAGTCCACAAGTCTTAAAGCGGCCAAGTTTGAAGACCTCTGCTATATAGGGATGCTATGCTGGCTGGAGAATTCTGGGAGTTGAAGTCCACAAGTCTTAAAGCTGCCAAGTTTGAGGACCCCTGCTTTAGGCATTCGGATACCAGGAAGGTGTTTATTGTTTTCAGGTAGGACAAGACGCTCTTCAAATTTTGCAAAAGAGGATGCCAGGGACCCCTAAAGTTCCAAAGTGCAGATAAAGGACAAGCAACATGGAGTGAAAATACATCCCAGCAGCCTGGCTGCCTCCGTTTTAGGGCTCCTTCCTCTCTAAGGTGCAAAATTCTTCAGCCATCTGAAAGTCATTCTAGGCCAGGAGGTTTGTTGGCTGACTTTCCTGGTTGCAGTCTGTTGCAGTCGCAGACTCTGCGCCGTCTCCTTCGGATGCAGTGATTTTGGGATGCTTATTTCTCTGGTTGCATATGGCATGCAGAAGGATGCCTGACGGAGGTGGAAAAAGAGGGAGAGGAGTTGGAAGGAAAAAGAGAAAAGAGGAAGGGAGAGAGAGAGAGAGAAGGAAAGAAGGTGGATAGGAAAAAAAAGATGGGAGGGAGGGAGGGAGGGAGAGAGGGAAGGAAGGAAGGAAGGAAGGAAGGAAGGGAGGGAGGTGGATAGAATAAAAGATGAGATGGAGGGAGGTGGAGAAAAGGAATGAAGATGGATAAAGAGAAAGGAGGGAGGGAGGGAGGGAGGGAGGGAAGAAGGAAGGTGAATAGAGAGAAGGAAAGAATATGGATAAAGAGGGAGGGAGGGAGGAAGAAGGCGTAGACAGAAAAAAAGATGGGAGGGAGGGAGGGAAGGAAGGAAAGAAGGAAGGAAGGAAGTAGATAGAATAAAAGATGGGATGGAGGGAGGACTCGGAGAGAAGGAATGAAGGTGGATAAAGAGAAAGAAGGGAGAGAGGAAAGAAACGGAAAGATGGTGGATAAAGAGGGAGGGAGGGAGGGAGGGAGGGAGGAAGGTAGATAGATAGAAAAAAGATGAGAGAGCAGAGGAGAGAGAAGAAAAAAGAAAAAAGAAAAGAAAGTAGACAAAAAAGAAGGAAGAGGGAAGGAGGGAAGGAGGTGGATAGAGAGAAGGAAAGAAGGTGAATAAAAAAGGAGGGAGGAAAGAGGGGTAGATAGAAAAAAGATGGGAGGGAAGGAGAGAAGGAAGGAAAGAAGGAAGGAAGTGGAGAGAGTAAAAGATGGGATGGAGGGAGGACTCGGAGAGAAGGAATGAAGGTGGATAAAGAGAAAGAAGGGAGGGAGGGGGGAAAGAAAGAAGGAAGGTGAATAGGGAGAAGGAAAGATGATGGATAAAGGGAGGGAGGGAGGAAGGGATAGAAAAAAGATGGAGAGGGGAGCAGAAAAGAAAAGAAAGGAAGTGGGAGGGTGGGAGGGAGGTGGATACAGAGAAGGAAAGAAGGTGGATAAAAAGGGAGGGAGGGAGAGAGGAAGGAAGGAAATATACAAACATATTAGCTGTTTCCAACCTTTTTTTTTTCTTCTCTCAGAAGCAAAAGACACCAGACCACATGAGAAGGAAAATCCTCTTACCGGCTGCCACTGACACATTTAAGGACTCCACCCCAAATTCCAAATCTCTTCCCGGAGAGATGGTCAGCATCCTGTGGCACAGCATTCGTGTCTCTGGAGATAGGCCGTAGCCTTCGTTTCCTGTATGCGTGTGTCAAAAGAAAAATAAAATAAAATAGCAACTTAAATCTAGAGTTTTCCGGCTTCAGGCAGGGGTACAGCACGGAAACGGCATTGGTCGCATTGGTTGATGATCTTTGGAGGGCTCGGGACAGGGGTTGTTCCTCTGTTCTGGTCCTATTAGACCTCTCAGCGGCTTTTGATACCATCAACCATGGTATTATGCTGCGCCGGCTAAAGGGATTGGGAGTGGGAGGCACCATGTTGCGGTGGTTCTCCTCCTATCTCTCCGACCGGTTGCAGTCTGTTTTGGCAGGGGGGCAGAGGTCAACCTCAAGGCACCTTATTTGTGGGGTGCCGCAAGGGTCGGTCCTCTCACCTCTCCTGTTCAACATTTATGTGAAGCCGCTGGGTGAGATCATCCGTGGTTTTGGGGTGCAGTGCCATCTGTACGCTGATGACACTCAGCTGTACATCTCCACCCCAGGCCACCCCAATGATGCCCTTGAAGTGATGTCCCACTGCCTGGAGGCCGTGCGGGTCTGGATGGGGAGGAATAGGCTCCGACTCAACCCTTCCAAGACTGAGTGGCTGTGGTTGCCGGCATCCCAATATAGCCAGCTGGTGCCTTCACTGGCTATTGGGGGCGAGTCATTGGCCCTCACGGAGAGGGCGTGTAATTTGTCCCCCTGGATGCACGGCTATCTTTAGAAGAACATATGACGGCCGTGGCCAGGGGGGCTTTCTATCAGGTTCGCCTGATACGCCAGTTGTGTCCCTTTCTGGCACAGTCACTCATGCCCTCGTCACTTCTCGCCTGGACTATTGTAATGCTCACTACATGGGGCTCCCCTTGAGGAGCACCCGGAGGCTCCAACTGGTCCAGAATGCAGCCGCGTGTGTAATTGTGGGGGCGACGTGGCGCTCCCATGTAACACCTCTCCTGCGCGAGCTGCACTGGCTTCTGGTAGTCTTCCGGATGTGCTTCAAGGTATTGGTTCTCATCTTTAAAGCGCTCCATGGCTTAGGGCCTGGGTATTTACGAGACCGCCTTCTGTCACCGAGGGTGTATATTTATGCCCAGCCCGAAAATCAGGCTTGGCCTTATTTTCAGGACATGTCGTATTTTTGGGGAAACACGGTAGAAACTCTCTTCCTTTCCCCCATCGCTTCAGCAGAGTTACTAGGCCAACATGACAAGTGAAAGTTTAATTAGAGCTTTCGATTGATTAGCAATTAAACTGCCACCCAGCGAAACAAGAGCAGATGCTTCAGTTCAGACCTCTTGTCTTCGGCTCTCAGCTCAGAGGAAGTATTTGTTTTAAGAATTAGATGACCAAAGGATGCAGGGAGAAGGGACATTTAAAAAGAATGTGCTAAAGCCATAAACACACAAAAAAATGTATAAATACCGTATTTTTTGGACTATAAGACGCACCTAAATTTACAGGAGGAAAACAAGAAAAAAAATAGTTTTTTGGGGTCCACGTGTCGGATATTCATCCTACCAGGTACCCAGAATCCCTCTGCAGTGCTTCACATGGCCTGTTTTTGCCAAACATGCCCGTATTTGGTTTATAAGATGCATCTAAATTTTCACCCACTTTTAAGGGGTGGGGAGGTATATCTTATATAAAATTGTCTTTCTGAAACAATAGCTTCAAACCTAATCACAAGGAAAAAGGAACTGGAAAATTTTGTCCTAAAGAGAATGACTCTAGAAACATTAATGGTAGTGCTCAAAGAGCAACTTCTTGGCCCAACCTACCCCACAGGGATGTTGTTGCAGGGAAAACAGGAGACAGGAGAATTAATATGTTTGCCGCTTTGAGTTATATAGATAAGACAGGTAAGATAATAATAATAATAATAATAATATGAAGAAAAAGGAGAAGAGAAGCAGAGGTGAAGGATGGAAGGCAAAGGAGGGAAGGAGGAGAGAAGGAAAAGGAGGTAGGAGAAGGAGGGAAGGACAGAAGGAAAAGGATGGAAGGAGATAGAATGAGAAGGAAGGAGACAAGAAGAGAAGGAAGGGAGAAGAGAAAGGAAGGAGAGGGAGAAAAGAAGAGAAAGAGAAAGAAAGGAAGGAAGGAAGGAAGGAAGGAAGGAAGGAAGGAAGGAAGGAAGGAAGAAGGAGGAGAGGAGGGGGAAAAGGAGAAAAAGAAGAAAAGGATAAAGGAATGAGGAGTGAAGGGGAAGGAGAAAGAAGAGAAACAGGAGAAAGGGGGAAGGAGAGAGGGAGAGAAGTGAAAGGAAAGAGAAGAGGGAAGAGGAGAAAGAGAAGGAGAGAAGGAAAAGGAAGGAGAGAAAGAGAAGGGGAAGGAAGAGAAGAGAAGAGAAGAGAAGAGAAGAGAAGAGAAGAGAAGAGAAGAGAAGAGAAGAGAAGAGTAGAATTGACAAATATTCCTCTACACTGTTTCTCATTCATCCAGGATTCAAGGTCTAACTGGTGGCGCTTTTTAAGTTTCACCTTACAATCTGACTACGATAAAAACACGATCAGATTCCTGATACGTCTCCCAATCTCCCTGCTAACCTGCACTTCTCTACAGGAGGAATCTCCTTTTCCTGACTGCTGGAAAGCAATAGATCTAGAGATCTATTTGAACCAACAGCCAAAAAAAAAAAAAAAAAAGAATTTTCCCACATCAAAGAGGGGGTGGCAAGGATGGCCTTCCCTTGGCCCTTCCTCCCCAAGGGAAGGCCATCCTTTTCCTCCATGGGAAAAAAAATTCCTACCGAGTAACAGTATGGTGGGTCCAGTCCAGCGAAAGTTGGAGCAAGTAACCACTGGAATGTTTTCCGGAATCTTTCCGTGGCCAACTGTCCCAAGAATTTCCCAGCCTTCTTTGGATTTTGTCTTGAGAGGGGGAGAGAGGAGGGAAAGAGAAAAAAAAAACATCGCTCAGGTTTCAGCTCATTTTGCTTTCTATACACAAAGCTCAATTCTTTTGTTTCCTGGAGGGAATAGGGGGGGGGAAAAAAATTCCCAGTTGGTTTTTGGTTAAGTCGCTATGCATGCTGCCTTATATAAAATAGCTAATAATCTACAGTGTTTCCCCAAAAATAAGACCATTATATTTCTTGAACCCCGAAATAAGCGCTTGGCCTTATTTTCGGGGTGGTCTTATTAATTTGGGGCGCGTGGAGCAAGATGTTCTTGCTGTTTTACCTGATTTCCAGCTCTGTCTCCCTAACCAGAGGAAATGGCAGGAACCAGCTGCGCATGCGTTTAAATATTTTCAGGGAGGACTTATTTTCGAGGAGGACTTTTTTTTAAAAAATTGATTTATATGCCGCCCTTCTCCGGAGACTCAGGGCGGCTTACAATGCGTTAAGCAATAGCCTTCATACTTTTGTAGATTTTATAGAAAGTCACTGGGTCCTCAATTTACCTACCTTAGAAAGGATGGAAGGCTGAGTCAACCTTGAGCCTGGGGAGATTCGAACTTGCAGTAATTGCAGACAGCTGAATGTTAATAACAGGCTTTTAGTCTGCTGAGCTACCAGGCTTATTTTCAAGGGAGGGCTTATTTTAGTGCATGTGCTCAAAAGCCTGATTGGGCTTATTATCAGGGAATGTCTTATTTTTGGGGAAACACGGTAGGAAACAAAAAACAAATAAATAAGAATAGTTTGTATTGACTAATCCAATCTTTCTCAACCATAACAACTTGAAAGGTGGGTGGACTACAACTCCCAGAATTCCCCGACCACTCAGAGTCACCTTAAGAGGGGAGATGGGCGGCATAAAGATTTAATAATAAATAAATATATGTATGCATAAACACCCAGAATATCACAGCCAGCATGCTTGAAGATGGGTGGATTTCTACTCCCAGAATCCCCCAACTGGTTGTGAAGTTAGCTTTCCTCCTGATTCTTTCAACCCACCCTGTCGAATTTATGCCTGGGCAAAAACTGAGATTTTGAGAACCCGTTAAAAAACAAATCAAAGGGATTTGCACTGTGTTTTCCTGTGTGTGTGTGTGTGTGTGTGTGTGTGTGTGTGAGAGAGAGAGAGAGAGAGAGAGAGAGATGGGGGAGAGAGAGAGAGAGAGAGAGAGAGAGATGGGGGAGAGAGAGAAAAAAAGAAAGAGGAATGGAGAAAAAGAGGGGGAGTGAGGGGGTAGAGAGAGAGAAATAGAGAGGAAGTGAAAGAGAGAGAAAGAGAGGAAGAGAGGGGGAAGAGAGAAAGAAAGAGAGGGGGATGGCGAATGGGAGTGAAAGAGGAGTGAGAGGGAGAAAGAGAGGAAGGGAAAGAGAGAGGGGGCAAGAGAGATACAAAAGAAAGGGACGGAGGGAGAGAGGGAGAGGGGGAGAAAGAGAAACAGTGCAGGGGGTAAGAGAGACAAAAAGAAAGAGGGATGGAGAAAGAGAGGAAGAGAAAGGAAGATAGAGCGGGGAAGATACAAAAAGAAAGGGACAGAGAAAGAGAGAGGAAGAGAGAGGGGGCAAGAGAGATACAAAAAGAAAGGGGTGGGGAGAGAGAGGGAGAAGGGGGAGAGAGAAACAGTCAGGGGGAAGAGAGACAAAAAGAAAGAAGGATGGAGAGAGAGGGGGAGAGAGAGGAAGAGAGGGGGATGGAGAATGGGAGTGAAATACAGAGGGAAAGAGAGGGAAAAAGAGAGAGGAGAGGAAGGGAGAGAAAGAGGGGGCAAGAGAGATACAAAAAGAAAGGGATGGGAGAGAGGGAGAAAGACAAACAGTGCAAGGGGGAAGAGAGACAAAAAGAAAGGGATGGAGAAAGAGAGGAAGAGAGAGGAAGAGAGAGAGGGGAGGAGAGAAAGAAAGAGTGGGATAGAGAATGGGAGTGAAAGACAGAGAGAAAGAGAGGGAAAAAGAGAGAGGAGAGGAAGGGAGAGAAAGAGAGGGGGAAGAGAGATACAAAAAAGAAAGGGACAGAGAAAGAGAGAGGAAGAGAGAGCGGGCAAGAGAGATACAAAAAGGATGGAGAGAGGGGGGAGATTTGTTCCAACTGTTGCCCAATGCTGCCATCACATGGCCATTTGTTGTATTAAAAGCAACTGGTACTCAAGCCATCCTTGACTTATGACAACAATTGAGCCCAACATTTTTGTTACTAAGTGAAACACGTGTTCAGTGAGTTTTTTTTTGTCCCGTTTATTTTTAGCAATTATTTGGCACTGCGGATAAACAACTCAAACTGGGTGCGGTTGCGAATGATTAAGGACAGGAGGATTTTTACCTTAAGGAGGTCTTGAATGTCATTGGTGCTAAATACGTCAAAAACTTCCATGATGCCCGAGCTGGCTTTGCTGACAACGGGCGTCAGGGAGCAGCTGCAAATAGAAAAGCTACATTTTAGGGGGAAAAAAAACCTCGAAAAGGATGACAAAACTTCACAATTACCGGTATCTCAAAAGCCACAAATTACAAAAACACTCACACCTCAGCAGAACAAAAATGGCAAAAATCCCAACCCTAATCTGGTTGTTACAGGTTCAGCGAGAGATATGACAGAGCTACAAGGCATGCGATCCACAGTGTCACACACACACACATACAAAGGGATTGCATTCTTCTTTTTAGTGGTAGACTATTGCTGGAGATGGAGGCTCCTTTGCTGACTCTCAGAGTTAGTTATAGAATATAGAATAAGAAGAGTTGGGAGGGATCTTGGAGGTCCTCTAGTCCAACCCCTGCCCAGGCAGGAAACCCTACACCACTTCAGACAAATGGTTATCCAACATCTTCTTAAAAACTTCCAGTGTTGGAGCATTCACAACTTCTGGAGGCAAATTGTTCAACTTATGAATTGTTTTAACCGTTAGGAAATTTCTCCTATAAATGCAGCTATAAATGCAACCTGGTTGCCAGCATCCAATTCAATCATCTGACTGCAAAGAGAAAGAGCTGTTGGAACTTCAAATCCAAATTGTACGTAGCCCCTAGGTAGGTCTGTCAGAACTTCGAACGGTCACTAAATGGCCAGTCCTAAGTTGAGGATGACCTGTATTTGAAGGGCCATCGCCAGATAATGAAATCAGCCATCCTGAACCTGTTACCTTCCAAAGGCTGGGACAGCCACTAAGCGAGTACAAAAATGTTATGCAGGGATATTTATTCATTCATTCATTCATTTATTATTTTATCCCGCCTTTATTACTTTATTACTTTTATGGGTAACACAAGATGAATATCCCTAACACTCCTTCTTCCTCCTATTCTTCACCACAACAACCCTGTGAGGTGAATTGGGCTGAAAGAAAATGACTAGCTGAAGTCGCCCAGCCAGCATTCGTGCCTAGGACGGGACTAGAATTCTCTCCATTTCCTAGTGATTGGCCCAAAGTCACCCAGCTGCTTTCATGCCTAAGGTGGAACTAGAACTCACCATCTCCTGGTAATTGGCCCAAAGTCACCCAGCTGGCTTTCATGGCTGAGATGGGACTAGAATTCACAGTCTCCTAGTGATTGGCCCAAAGTCACCCAGCTGGCTTTCATGCCTAAGGTGGAACTAGAACTCACCATCTCCTGGTAATTGGCCCAAAGTCACCCAGCTGGCTTTCATGGCTGAGATGGGACTAGAATTCACAGTCTCCTAGTGATTGGCCCAAAGTCACCCAGCTGGCTTTCATGCCTAAGGTGGAACTAGAACTCACCATCTCCTGGTAATTGGCCCAAAGTCACCCAGCTGGCTTTCATGGCTGAGATGGGACTAGAACTCACAGTCTCCTAGTGATTGGTCCAAAGTCACCCAGCTGGCTTTTTTGCCCGAGGCGGGACTAGAATTCACCACCTCGTAATAATTGGCTCAAAGTCACCTAGCTGGTTTTCATGCCTAAGGCGAGACTAGAATTCACCAAATCCTGGTAAATGGCCTAAAGTCACCCAGCTGGTTTTCATGGCTAAGGCAGGACTAGAACTCACAGTCTCCTGGTTTCCAGGCCAGCATCTTAACCACTTCACCGAACTGACTCCCTTTTGCTCAACATTTTGTTAAATATTATTCAACCAATATTGCTTTTCCCAGTCCGAAAAAGACCGTCTCACCTGTTCTTTTCACTCATCACAATCCCGTCAACCCCTAGGAAGTGTGCCGTTCGCAGGACCGCCCCCAAATTCATGGGATCGTGTATCCCCTCCAAAACCAGCCAGATGCATTGCGACCCCTTGCCCACCGGGGCTCGGTGGAGTGGCCCTTCCTGCCATGCCAGGGGGAGAAGAGGGGAGGCTTCCAAGCACACCCCCTGATGGACGCCCCCTTTACAAAGGGCATCCAAGATCTTCCTGTGCACCTTTCTCACCGGGATCCCATGTTCCTCGGCGTACTGGGAGAATTTTTCTGCCCCAGGAGATGTCCTGTCTTGGCTCGCTTTGAGGAAGAGCTGGAAAAATGTCCGCTTGGACCGTCCGAGGGCCAAGGAGCAAGGAGCTGTCCCAAACAAAATATCCGAGTTTTTATTCCTTTCCGGGAGATGAAGACTTCTCTTCTCTTCTCTCTTTTTATGCTTGGAGACAAAATCGTCATTTCTCAGGTTCCGGAATTCTTCGTTAATGGTGGACGGTGCAGCTTTGGTGTGGGATTTTGGGAAGGGTTTATTCCGAAGGACATCAGCCTGGCGGTTGTTTTTCTCTTGGGGACACGGTGCGGAGTTCAACGGGTGAGTTTCCTCGAGTTTCAATGTTTCCAGGGAATGACCAGATTGCAAAGCTGCGGTTTCTTGGTTGCTGACTTCCTGGAGAGGCTGATTTTCCAACAGCGGCGGTTTCTTCCATGCGGAGAAGTAGCGGATGTTCTTAAAAGGAGTGGGGAGACGAATGATAAAGGACAACTTGGCCGCTATTCGGAAGCCGGCATTAAAGGCACGGAGAGGGTCCATTCTACTTCTATTTCTTCATGGGTAACCTTAAGAAAAGAAGTGGAATATTATACGCAATGCTATGATTTCCTAGATCAGGGGTGTCCAAACACGGCAACTTTAAGACTTGTGGACTTCAACTCCCAGAATTCCCCAGCCAGCTGGCTGGGGAATTCTGGGAGTTGAAGTCCACAAGTCTTAAAGTTGCCATGTTTGGATATCCCTGTCCTAGATCAAAGATTCCAAACTTCTTCCAGACTTCAACTGCCAGAATTCCTCAACCAGCACAGCCATTGACTGGACCTAGAGCCAGTCATTCTCTCTGGGCCCTAAGAAAGAGGCAAGGGCTACCACTTCTGAAAGAAACATTGGCAAGAATACTCCTCTCTTTTCTTAAAGCCCAGCAGTCATGGCTAACCTTTTTGCCAGCGCGTGCGTGGGGAGGGAGCGCGTGGGTGTGCTGACACCCATAATTCTATGCGCCCTGCCCCCCCATGCATGTGTGCACGACCCCCCCTCCATGCTCCCCCCATTTTTGGCACGTGATGGCACAGTGGGTCCGGTAAATCAGTTTTTTTCACTCTCCCCAGGCTCCAGAGCCTTTCTAGGAGCCTGGGGAGGGCGAAAACAATTCTTCCCCACTCCCCTGGAGGCCCTCCGGAGGCTAAAAATGGCCTGTTTGCCTACTGGTTTACTACTGTACTGCCTACAGAAGGCCTGAAAATCAGCATGCTGGAACTGAGCTCGTGTGCCCACCGATATGGCTCAGTGTGCACACCTCCACCCAATCAGAACACAGCCAAGCTCACACCCAATCAGCTCCCACCCCCACTAGCAGTTAAAAGGAAGAAACAGCAGCGATCTCACATTGCTCCTGGAAGCACGAAGCCGAGAACACCAGCCTGAAGATGATGAATGAGACTTCGTCGAAACGTCACCAAGACACATCCAATTCTACGCGGGAGAACACCCGAATAACCAAAGACCTACATATATATATGTGCGTGTGTATATATATATGCTGCCAGAAGAAAAAAAAGCCCAGAAACTAGTGAATGTGATTTCACTGAGCTACGGCTGCAAAAAATCTTGGTTACGTAGGAAAAACCTGGCTAAAAGAAAGACACATACACACACACTTATTCCTCTCTTATTTCTATCTCTATTTTAACTTTTTTTAATGCTACCATAATATTCAAAGACATTTCTATCTTTCATCTTTTATCTGCTTTGTTATTCATGTTTCCCTTATTTAGCTCTTCACGTCTATTTATATTAGTTTCATCCTTCATTCTTTCATTGTTCAGTGTTTCAATATACACTTCTAGTACCAATCACAATCATTTAAACAGAGTAAATCTAATCATCTTCTTTTCAACCATGCAATCCCTGTAATTCTACTAATTCTACTATTAATACACATGCTTACATTAAAATATATTCTTCCATTATCTAATCACCCATTAATTTTATCATTTCACTGCTAATCATAAGATTTGTAGGCATGTTTAATAATACCATCATTCAATCTCTAATTTCCCTTGCTTCATTCTTATTCGTAGTTCCCATATTTCACTCTTCGTTATCTATTTATATTAAAATATTATCCTAATGTCTATCACACTACATACAAAATAATTATCCAGTCTATATAGTTCTAATATTAATACACATGTTTTTGCTAAAATATGAGATCTTTTTCTCTCTTTTTTCTATCCATCATCTCTTGCCTGGGCAAGGGCAAAAACGAAATGTTTTCAATGGGGAAGAAAATCAAGTCTTTGGAAAAAAACAAGTCTTTTGGGACAGTAGATGAAAAGGAATAGGCTGAATGGAAAGGAAGATGTGAAAAAGGCATGCATGCACACACACACACACGAAATCCTCCTCCCATCCTGGCCAACATAAACCCTTAAGCCAAAATATTTTCCCTACTAAATTGCCATCGCTTCCCCATTACATGAGAATATTAGCTCAAGTTTGTGTGCATACAAGCACAGCCAGGAGAGTAACAAAGCCTATGCTTCCCAGCATAGGGGGATGATGTATCCTGGAGTCTGAGCCATATAGGGAGCATCAGGCTGCATGAGTCTCAGTCATAGTCAGGGGAAAGTTTCAAGATGCACCCAAAAGGGTTTAGGAAGGGAGAATGAAATGTGGTTTATAGCAGCATTTTTCAATCACGGCCCCTTTAAGATGCATGGACTTCAACTCCCAGAATGCCAAGCCAGCATGGACTCTATGACCGGCAACGTAGATACTGTCCTATGCACATTTTTGCTGGCATTTTTTTCTTTTTTTTCTTTTGCAACGTCCTAAATATTCACCGTTTACTTGCTCCTTTCTCCAATCCAGAAATTCAGGGGTTTCAGTAACTTCTCGGCTCCACGTGGGTTGAATGAACTTCCGGGTTCAGGAAGGAACTCTCGTTTCCCGATCATAGAGTTCCCACACAGAGATTATAGAGCGGCAACTGGAAGGAGGACTTGGGTTTGTTTTTTTTTTTGGTGCCCCCTGTTGGCGGAGGATTAAGGGGCTGGATGTTCTTTCTTTGTTAGAAACCTTGAGCTTGATTGAGTGGCTGGGGATGATGGGGGTGGTAGTGGTAGCTGCGGGAGGGCAGTTGGTTGGGTGGGAAGGCTGGGTCGATAGAGAATGTTGTGGGTGCACATGACTGTGGAAAGGTAGTCAGGGTAGTCCTTGACCTACGACCACAATTGAGCTCAAAATTTATGTTAATAAGCGAGGTAGTTCTTAAGTGAGTTTTGTCTCACTTTACGACCTTTCTTGCCACAGTTGTGAAGTGAATCACTACAGTGGCTAAGTTAGTGGAGGTTTTTAAGAATAGACACTAGATAGTCACTTGTCTGAAATGGTATAGGTTCTCCTGCTTGAAGCGGGGGCTGGACTAGAAGACCTCCAAGATCCCTTCCAGCTCCTATCCTATCCCATCCTATCCTATTTCTATTCCATCCCGCCCCATCCCTCTATTCTATTCTATTCTATTCTATTCTATTCTATTCTATTCTATTCTATTCTATTCTATTCTATTCTACGCTACTCTACTCTACTTTACTCTACTCTACTCTACTCTACACTCTATTCCATCCCATCCCATCCCATCCCATCCCACCCCAGCCCTCTATTCTATTCTACTCTACTGTACTCTGCTCTGCGCTATTCTACTCTACTCTACTTTACTCTACTCTACACTCTACTCTATTCCATCCCATCCCATCCCATCCCTCTCTTCTATTTTACTCTACTCTACTCTACTCTACTTTACTCTACTCTACTCTACTCTATTCCATCCCATCCCATCCCATCCCATCCCATCCCATCCCATCCCTCTATTCTATTCTACTCTACTCTACACTCTACTCTACTCTACACTCTACTCTATTCCATCCCATCCCATCCCTCTATTCTACTCTACTCTACTCTACTCTACTCTACTCTACTCTACTCTATTCCATCCCATCCTTCTAGTCTATTTTACTCTACTCTACTCTACTCTACTCTCTACTCTATTCAATCCCATCCCATCCCATCCCTCGGTTTCATTTGATCCTATCCTATCCTATCCTATCCTATCCTATCCTATCCTATCCTATCCTATCCTAATGCGGTTGTTAAGTCAATCTAGCTTCCCCATTGACTTTGCTCGTCAGAAGGTCGTAAAGGGGGAACACATGACCCCGGGACACTGCGGCCATCATAAATGTGAGTCAGTTGTCAAGCAGCCGATTTTGAATCACGTGATCTTGAAGATGCTACAACAGTCATAAGTGTTGAAAACAGTCAAAAGCCACTTTTTTCACTGCCGTTGTAACTTCAGTCCCTAAACAAACTGTTGTAAGTTGAGGACTACCTATATCAGTTGTGAAATCCAAGTTTTTTACTACCGGTTCTGTGGGCATGGATTGGAGGGCGTGGCAGGGGTAGGATACTGCAAAATCCCCATTCCCTCCCCATTCCTGGGGGGAAAGATATTGCAAAATCTCCATTCCCACCCCACTCCAGGGGAAGGATACTGCAAAATCTCCATTCCCACCCCACTCCAGGGAAAGGATACTGCAAAATCTCCATTCCCTCCCCACTCTGGGGCCAGCCAGAGGTGGCATTTGCTGGTTCTCCAAACTGCTCAAAATTTCCACTACCGGTTCTCCAGAACCTGTCAGAACCTGCTGGATTTTACCCCTGCCATACCCCAAGGCCGTTGGTGTCGCAGCAGATTAAAGTGGTGTTAAGTGACACCAGCTGCCTGCAATTACTGTGAGTTCGAATCTCACTAGGCTCAAGGTTGACTCAGGCTTCCATCCTTTCAAGGTAGGTAAAATGAGGATCCAGATTGTGGGACAATAAACTGACTTTGTATAAAAAAGAACACCGCTTATGAGGGGCCGAAAGCCCTACTAAGCAGGTATATACAAAAGTATGAAGGCTATTGGCTTAACGCATTGTAAACCGACCTGAGTCTCCGGAGAAGGGCGGCATATAAATTGAACCAATAAATAAACAATAAATAAATTTCTGACAGATGGCAGTCCAGTGTCTTCTTGAAAGCTTCCAATGATGAAGCTCCCAGAAGTTCTGAATGCAACTTCTGTTCCATTGGTTGATCGTTCACACCATCAGAAAATTTCTCTTTTATTTCTAAAGTGAAATTCTCCTTGATCAGTTTCCATCCATTTTCAGGTGTTTTGGAAAATAGCTTGACCCCATCCTCTCTGAGACAGCCCCTCAAATGTTGGAGCACTGCTATCATGTTTCCCCTGGTCCTTCTCTTCTAATCTAATCATCTCATCTCATCTCATCTACTCAAATAACCCCACCAGATATCTCAATTTTCAAAGTCCAAAAGGGTATAAAAATCACTCTACTCCCCATGTCAGGCTGTCAGCTGTTCCAGAACCGAAGCGGAGTCACTTCGCTTCTGATTCCTAAATAAATGGAAGCCTCCTTTCCTGCAGCTTGCTTCCAAATTCATTGCTTCCTGCACAGGGGTGAAATCTAAAATTTGTCACTACCGGTTCTGTGGGCGTGGCTCGGGGGAGGTAATGTGACTGGGTGGGCGTGGCCTCTTTTTTTGTTATTGTTTACTTTTAAAACCATTTTTCTACAACCTTTTCGGCGAAGAGGTTGTAAAAAAATGCTTTCAAAAGGCTCTGACGATCCCAGCTGAGTTGCCTGATCGTCAGAGGCTTTTTTTCTTTTAAATGCCTCTGACGATCAGGCAACTCAGCTTGGATCGTCAGAGGCATTTAAAAGGAAAAAAGGGTTTTTTTCTTTTAAATGCCTCTGACGATCAGGCAACTCAGCTTGGATCGTCAGAAGCATTTAAAAGAAAAAAGGGTTTTTTTCTTTTAAAAGCCTTTGATGATCCCAGCTGAGCCGCACGATCATCAGAGGCTTTTTTTTTTTTACTTTTAAAAGCATTTTTTCGGCCGAAGAGGTTGTAGAAAAAATGCTTTTAAAAGTAAAAAAAAAGCCTCTGATGATTGTACGGCTCAGCTGGGCATGGGGGGGGGGGCGCAGGGATTTTTGCTAACAGTTCCCCGAACCACCCGCCTCCATCGCTATTGGATCGGGCGATCCGGTCTGAACCAGGACCATTTCACCCCTGCTCCTGCATCTTTCTCTTGGATTGAAACCAGGCCAGATTTTTCTTCCAACAATACTTCCGACTGTTGCAGTATCCCCATGATCACGTGATCAAAACTCAGATGCTTGGCAACTGACTCATACTTATGACTGTGTCCTGGAGTCACATGATCATCATATGCGACCTTCTGATGAGCAAAGTCAATGGGGAAACCAGATTCACTTAAGAACCGGGTGGCTAAGTTAACAACTGCAGTGATTCACTTAATGACAGTGGCAAGAAAGGTCATAAAAGGGGGCAAAACGCACTTAACTGTCTTGCTTAGCTACTATTCTGACCTAGGCTTCCCGATACAGTAAAACCACACAAGGAGTCCCAAAAACCCTCTTTTTACTTCAGTGGTTGCGAATTCAGTTCATTCACAGCCTGTTCATTCTCAGCCTGTTCTTTTAAGGAATGGCTATTGCCTAACTGGTTGGGTTGGCAATATATATAAACCATCAATGCATGTTTGCAGTCAAAATGTAATGTATAGCTTTAAGACTGTAATGCTGCATTGCATCATACTGTATGCTGATTGGCTAGCTCTGTAGCCAATGTACTTAAGAGGAAGTTTGAATCATGGCTTATTTTTCTTATTACATTATTATTGCTACCTCTGCTCCTCTCTGCCTGTTCTCTCTGCATGATCACTGCTTGATCATTGCTACTTGTTGTTTTTCTACTGTTTTACTGATTGCTTTACTGCTGTGCTTGTTCCTGTTTGCAACTCCAGAAAGAACTGTTTTATTGCATATGACTACAACAACTGGTAAGAAGACTTTGTTCTTGGAAGATCCCTGGATTGACAATTTAGCTATCTTTATCTGTGTATGACCTGGATTGTTGATTGGCCTTTGCTTTGCTTTTTCCTAAAAGTAAAAGAATATCACAACTCACTGTGTCTGTGTACTGACAGTGCTTATTCACAATCACCCTCAGCCGTTTCTCATGTGCACAACCTTGCTACTCAAGGGTTACTCTGCGCATATTCCTTAACATGTTCATTCACAGATGAATCCCAAATAGTTATAAAGAGTCCGACAGAAGTCTGCCACAGTCCTTCGGGATAAGACTGATAAACACCCACCTTTATCTCCATTGACACGCTTCCAAGAACTAATTGGCAATTAACTTTGCAACTTTGCCACACAGAGCACAGAGGGAGCTTCAAAATTTAAACCGACCAGAACGAACAACAGTTGCTTCCTGCAAAGGCTCACGTGCCTTTGCTCCTCCTTTATGTCTTATGGGAGGAACCAATAATCTCCAAGCCCTATTCCTGAGTTGTCCCTTTTGTTTTAACTGTTCTTGCCTTCTGGCAGATTTGTGCATGCGCACACTGGGAACAGGCTCCTCCTGTTCCTCTGCCTCGCTGATGTCCAACTTTGGAGGCTCTGGAGTCTGCATATAACTCCCAGATGGTCCTGGAGTCCCATCTCTGCCTCCGATGCAGAGCCCTCATCTGAGCCTTCCCCTGACTCCAGGACTGGTCCATGTTCCTCCCCAGCCTCCTCAGTGTCCGACTCTGCTGTCAGCTCCGCGGGCCGCCGGCGAACCACAACAGCTACAGAAATTTTGGCCTCAATTGTGGTCATAAATTGAGGACTACCCGTGCTAAATAAAATGCCCTCTTTCGGTGATATTAAGGTGCGCACCTGGCACCTTAGCTTGAAACCTCCCCCCCCCCACCCCTCAACCATGGACTCTCATGGTTTGGCTTTGCTCCAGCACCACCCGATGTAGTCTACTTCACAGGGTTGTTGTGAGGAAAAGTAGAAAGGGAAGACGGATATATGTATGCTGGGAAAAACACAGGTCATAAATTACTGTATTTTCCTGCGTATAAGACTACTTTCTAACACACAAAAATCTTCTCAAAAGTCGGGGGTCGTCTTATACGCCGGGTCTCATTCCCCTGTAACCAGGCAGACCAGCCCGAAAGGCTCTGATGAGCCTTAAATGGCTCTGAGGAGGGTCGTCTTATACACCCAGTCGTTTTATACGCTGGAAAATACGGTAAATATTTCCGATTTTGTTTGGGAGGGTTTTGGGGGGTGTTTCGTCCTAATCCCTGCAGTGTTTAATTTTTAACAAATCTTTAGCAGCAGAAGTTTTAAATCATTAACTGCATCCTACTGGGTCCTAAGTCCAGTGTGATGCTTTGGAAAACGATTCCTTGAATTTGCCAAAGGGACATGTTTTTCACGCTAAAACAGAAGCAGGGAAGCGTGGCGGCTGAGATTAAATTAGGAATGCTTGTGACGAGGCTGGCCTCGGCCAGGAATTCTCCATTCACCTTAGGCAACCCTCCGTGTTTCCAGCTTCAGCTCTGCTCTGCGTACAACCTGAAAATAAAAATAAAACTGGCCCATTTTAGCTAAATTTACGGACGCCAGGCTGAAAGTGAGCCTTATTTCTGGGTAAACGTGTGGCAGGATGGGTCATTAAGTCTTTTACAAAATATTAACTCGACGTCTGTTTGTCAAAATGTTTGTTCATTTCGTGCCAGTTTTATTTAAAAACCCCAAAATCTCCTTCCCACATTGGTATTTCACAACTCATAATGAGGAAAGGTATTGTAAGTCTGCCTCCAGATGGAATGAGGGAGCATGTATTAAAATATGCCTCTTGTTTGTGTTTGTGTGTTTCCATATATAGCAGAGGTCCTCAAACATGGCAGCTTTAAGACTTGTGGACTTCAACTCCCAGAATTCTCCAGCCAGCTGGCTGGAGAATTCTGGGAGTTGAAGTCCACAAGTCTTAAAGCTGCCATGTTTGAAGATCTTTGCTATATAGGGATATCCATGGGAGTGGGCGGGTGTCAGAAAAGACAAAATGGAAACCTGATTGGGCAATGTTTTGCAGATATCGTGATTTTTTGGGAGGCATCAATTTGATTTTTGCAAACCAGTATTTTTCAATCTTATCAACTTTTAAGAAGTATGGACTTCAACTCCCAGAATTCCCCGGTCAGCATGCCATCAGCTTGTCTTCTCTTTTTTTTTTTAAGTTTAAAGTTTTATGGGTTTTAAATTTTAATTGCCTATTGGGTTTTTTAAATTTATTGGGCCAAAATTATTTAATTCTTTTATTAATATTTTAAATTTTGTATTGGAGTGCTTTTTATTCTTGGCTGTACACCGCCCTGAGTCCACTAGGAGAAGGGCGGTATATAAATTTAATAAATAATAATAATAATAATAATAATAATAATAATAATAATAATAATAATAATAATAATAATAATAATAATAATAATAATAATAATAATAATAATAATAATAATAATAATAAACAAGATAAGGGAAGCCAGAATTCATCGTTCTACTTCAAAACTACCCAAACAGAGCATCTTGGGAGATTGGTGTCATCTTACATGGTTCAGCCACCAGTGATGTGTTTTGGAAAAAGATTAACAGAGTTGGAAGGGACCTTGTAGGTCATCTAGTCCAACCCCTTGGCTAAGCAGGAGACCCTACCTACACCATTTCTGACAGATGGCAGCCCAGTCTCTTCTTGAAAGCTTCCAGGGATGAAGCTCCCACAACTTCTGAAGGCAGCTTCTGTTCCATTAGTTGATTGCTCTCACTGTTAGGAAATTCCTCCTTATTTCCACGTTGAGTCTCTCCTTGATCCGTTTCCATCCATTGTTCCTTGTCTGGCCTTCGGGTGCTTTGGAAAATAGGTTGACCCCGTCCTCTCCATGGTGGCCCCTCAGATATTGGAAGATGCTATCATGTCTCCCCTGGTCCTTCTCTTCACTAGACTAGCCATGCCCAGTTCCTGCAACCATTCATTGTGCATTTTAGCCTCCAGTCCCCTCATCATCCTGGTTGCTCTCCTCTGCACTTTTTCTAATCTCAATATCCTTTTAATAGTGATAAGAACATCCAATTGTTTTTTCTATACAGGTTGTCCTGCATTCACGACCGGCTGCTTAATGACTGTGCGAAGTTACGACCGACCCCCAAAAATGGAATTGGCAATGTGGATTTGAAATTCCAATACAGATAGTCCTTAATCTACGACGACAATTGAGCCCAAAATTTCTGCTGCGAAGCGAGACGGCGGTTAAGTGAGTTTTGCCCCATTTGATGGCCCTTTCTTGCCACAGTTCAGAGGTGGGTTTCAGCAGGTTCTGACCAGTTCTGGCGAATCGGTAGCAGAAATTTTGAGTAGTTTGGAGAACCGGTAGTAAAAATTCTGACTGGCCCCATCCCCATCTCTTCTCTGCCTCCCGAGTCCCAGCTGATTGGGAGGAAATGGAGATTTTGCAGTATCCTTCCCCTGGAGTGGGGTGGGAATGGAGATTTTGCAGTATCCTTCCCCTGCCACGCCCACCAAGCCACGCCCACAGAACCAGTAGTAAAAATTCTGACTGACCCCACCCCTATCTCTTCTCTGCCTCCCGAGTCCCAGCTGATCGGGAGGAAATGGGGATTTTGCAGTAGCCTTCCCCTAGAGTGGGGAGGGAATGGAGATTTTATAGTATCCTTCCCCTGGATTGGGGTGGGAATGGGGATTTTACAGTACCCTTCCCCTGCCACATCCATCAAGCCATGCTCACCAAGCCGTGCCACGCCCACAGAACCGGTATTAAAAAAATTTGAAACCCACCGCTGGTGTCGTCGTAACTTCGAACGGTCAATGGTCATGAACACATCCAATAGTTTTGGAGCAGACTAAAACCAGACTTTTAACGTGCTTAGCTTTATAAGTTAGTCTAAGCGAGCAGACAGGCTGGACTGAAATGTGGTCAGTTTGTGGCTTAACGTGTTGAGAGAAACTCAACTACGTTCTTGGCTTGTTATGTGAACCAAGCCATCACCTGAAGTCATAAAAGGATTTTTTTTGGGGGGGGGGGATGTTTATATGAATATAGCTCCTGTTCATCCAGTTTTAGGGCTTCATGTGTTGCCACACCCCAACCAGAGTAGATATGATTTGGTCTAGTGGTTAAGGCACCTGGCTAGAGAACAGGACACTGTGAGTTCAAATCCTGCCTGAAATATGAAAGCCAACTGTATAGAGCCTGTGTAGCGTAGGGGGCTAATGCCTCCTACTAAAGGCAGCAATTAACACCAGCTGCCTGTAATTTCTCTGAGTTCAATCCTTGCCAGGCTCAAGGTCGACTCAGCCTTCCATCCTTTCTAAGGTGGGTAAATTGAGGACCCAGTTTGTGGGGGCAATAAGCTGACTTTGTATAAATATACAAAAGTATGAAGGCTATTGCTTAACGCATTGTAAGCCGCCCTGAGTCTCCGGAGAAGGGCGGCATATAAATCAAATTAAAATAAATAAAAAATAAATAAATAAACTGGTTGACTTTGAGCCAAATTGCCAGGAGATGCTGAGTTTTAATCCCATTTTTAGGCATGAAAACTGATTGGCTGAGTTTGGGCCAATCACCAGGAGGCGCTGAGTTCTAATCCTGCTTTAGGCATGAAAACTGATTGGCTGAGTTTGGGCCAATCACCAGGAGATGCTGAGTTCTAATCGCACTTTAAGCATGAAAACTGATTGGCTGACTTTGGGCCAATCACCAGGAGACGCTGAGTTCTAATCCCGCCTTAGGCATGAAAACTGACTGGCTGACTTTGGGCCAATCACCAGGCGACGCTGAGTTCTAATCCCGCCTTAGGTATGAAAGACACCTGGGTGACTTTGGGGCCAGTCACTCTTTCTCAGCCCAACCTACCTCGCAGGGTTGTTGTGGTGGGGAAAATAGGACGACAGTGTACAGATAGTCCTTGACTTACAACAGTTCATCTAGTGATCATTCAGTTACAGTGGCACTGAAAAAAGTGACTTATGACCATTTTTCAGACTTATGACCATAGCAACATCCCCATGGTCACGGGTTTTATATTCAGATGCTTGACGACTGACTCACATCTATAACTGTTACAGTGTCCCTATGATCACCTTTTCTTTCATTCTGACAAGCAAAGTCAATTGTGAAACCAGATTCACTTAACAACTGGATTACTAATTTAACCACTGCAGTGATTCATTTAACAACTGTGGCAAGAAAAGTGCTAAAATGGGGCAAAATTCTCACTTAGCGGCATAAATCTTGGGCTCAGTTGTGGTTGTACGTTGAGGACTACTTGTGTTGAATACGTTCAGCACCTAGAATTATTTGTAAAAAATATATATAATAAAGGCGGAATACAAAATTAATAAAACCAAATAAACATAAAAATCCTATGATAAAGAGTTATTATTCTGTTTAAAAGGATACAAAGGGGCAGATGCTTGGGCACCTCCCAACACAACACACACAAAGAATAATAATTATTGCCTATTAGGTGTGTCCCCCATTGTACAAGGAGGGGCGAAAGTTGTGCATTTGTGACGTTTTTGTGCCAATGACCATGGCACACAATGTCATTGGAACTTGTAATGATGTCATTAAGTGAGGCTGCTTTAAAAAGACAAAGATGGCAGCCACAATCGTACAGGTAGGCTTTAAGCTAAGCGACTGGACTTACGACTAGTCGCTTCACTTAAAGACCATTTGAAATTACAACAGACGTCCCAGAACTACAGACAACTCATTTTCAAAATTACGATGGACACACCCACACCTATGATCATGGGATTATATTCTGGGTGCTTGGCAACCAGCTCACCTTTATGACTATTGCAGCTATTATTATTATTATTATTATTATTATTATTATTATTATTATTATTATTATTATTATTTAATCTGTAGTGAGATTCACATTCTTTGAGGCTGGTTAATAGCTCAGCAGCTCGAGTCCTAACCAAGGATCTAGGAACTGTTCAGGTATCATCGGAGGATGTAAACTGTCCCGAGTAAGGTGTTTTTTTGTAGAGTCAAAATGTTCAAGTCCGGTAAATTTAGAATTTCTAAATAGCGGGGTAGCCCTTTGGGTATTGCTCCAAGGGCTCCAATTACAATCGGGACAACACACAATTTCTTTTTCCACAGTCGCTCAACTTCAATTTGCAACTCCTGGTACTTTGTGATTTTTTTTCTTGCTGCTTATCTTCAATCCGTGCATCACCAGGTATTGCAATGTCAATGAACCATACTTTTTTCTTTTCAACTATTGTTATGTCAGGTGTGTTGTGGACCAAGTGCCTGTCAGTCTGAATCCTAAAGTCCCACTAGATCTTGAGTTTCTCATTCTCTAAAACTTTCTCAACCTGATGCTCCCAGTGGTTTTTGCTGTTCTCAAATCCAAACTTCTGGCACAATTTCTAGTGAATGACCTTAGCAATACGGTCATGGTGTTGTTGTTGTTGTTGTTATTTAGGAGTCAAGCTATTCTCCAAAGCACCAGAAGGCAGGACAAGAAGCAACAGATGGAAACCAATCAAGGAGAGAAGCAACCTGGAACTAAGGAGAAATTTCCTGATAGCAAGAACAATTAATCTGTGGAACAACTTGCCACAGAGGTTATGAATGCTCCAACACTAGAAGTTTTTAAGAAGAGACTGGACTGTCACTTGTCTGAAATGGTGTAGTGTCTCCTACTTGAGTAGGGGTTGGACTAGAAGACCTCCAAGGTCCTATTCTATTCTATTCTATTCTATTCTATTCTATTCTATTCTATTCTATTCTATTCTATTCTATTCTATTCTATTCTGTTCTGTTCTGTTCTGTTCTGTTCTGTTCTATTTTAATTCCCTTCCCTTCCCTTCCCTTTTCTATTCCATTCCATTCCATTCTATTCTATTTCTATTCTATTCCATTCCATTTTCTATTCTATTCTATTCCCTTTCTTATTCTATTCTATTCTATTCTATTCTATTCTGTTCTGTTCTGTTCTGTTCTGTTCTGTTCTGTTCTATTTTAATTCCCTTCCCTTCCCTTCCCTTCCCTTCCATTTTCTATTCCATTTTCTATTCCATTCCATTCCATTCTATTCTATTTCTATTCTATTCCATTCCATTTTCTATTCTATTCTATTCCCTTTCTTATTCTATTCTATTCTATTCTATTCTATTCTATTCTATTCTATTCTATTCCATTCCATTCCATTCCATTCCATTCCATTCCATTCCATTCCATTCCATTCCATTCCATTCCATTTTCTCTTCTCTTCTCTTCTCTTCTCTTCTCTTCTCTTCTCTTCTCTTCTCTTCTCTTCTCTTCTGGTATTAGTATTAGTATTAGTATTAGTATTAGTATTAGTATTAGTATTAGTATTAGTATTAGTATTAGTATTAGTATTAGTATTATTGCTGGTTCCTTGGATTTACTTCTTGTTTCTGGCAAAATGTTTCTCATTCAGGAATATGACTGACACATTCACTTAATGGCCACTGCATTTGCTTAACAATTGCCTCGCCTGATGACCGCAACTACTTACAACCGTACAGGTAGTCCTTTGGCTTACGACCATAACTGAGCCCAAAATGTCTCTTTGTAAAGTGAGACATTGGTTAAGTGAGGTTTTTTTTGCCCCGTTTTAGGACCTTTCTTGCCGCCGTTGTTAAGTGAATCATTGTCGTTGATAAGTTACTAACCTGGTTGTTAAGTGAATCTGGTTTCCCCCTTGCCTTTGCGTCTCAGGTGGTCGCAAAATGGGATCACGTGACCTTGGGACACAGTTCACATAACTATGAACCAGTTGCCAAGCATCTGAATTTTGATCACACAATCACACAGGTCGTCACTGTCAAAAGCGGTCCTAAGTCACCTTTTTCGAGTGCTGTGCTAAACTTTGATCACTAAACGAACTGTTGTAAGTCAAGAACTACCTGTATATCAACAAAAAAACAGCAACTATTTGAACCTGTGATCCCAGCCCAACTTTGCTCTAACATGGAAATTGCTTCTAAGCTGGCTTGCTTTTGTTCATGTTTAATGGGTATTAAGACTACACCTCAGTGCCCAGAAAATATTGGAAAATATTCTATTTGAACGGTTTGGAGCAGGGGGTCTGCAACGTTTAAACACTCAAAGAGCCATTTGGACCCATTCCCCAACAGGGAAAAAAAAACACCAGGAGCCACAAAACCTGGGAGGCGTCACTCACTCACTTCCACCCAGTCACATGACCCCCTAGCCATGCCTACCCTGCCGGTCATTAGGGAAGAGAACTGTTTGTTAAAATATATCGGGAACCACAAAACCCATTTCTCTCTTTCTCTGTATCTCTCCTCCCTTCTCTATCTTCCCCCCCCTCTCCCTCCCCTCCTCTTTCTGTATCTGTTTCTCTCCCCCCCCTTATCTCTCACCCGTCTCCCTATCTCCCCTCCTCTCTCTGTATCTCTGTGTATTTCTCACCCCCCCTCTCTGTATCTGTTTCTCTCTTCCGCTCTGTATCTCTCCCCCCTCTCCTTCCCCTTCTCTCTTTGTATCTATATTTCTCTCTCCCCCTCTCTTATCTCTCTCCCCCTCCCTCTGTGTGTATTTGTCTCTCTCCCCTCTCCCCTTCTGTATCTCTCACCTCTCCCTCTCCCCCCTCTCCCTCCCCTCCTCTCTCTGTATCTATGTTTCTCTCTCCCTCTTATCTCTCTCCCATCCCTCTATCTCCCCCTCTCTCTGTATCTCTGTGTATTTGTCTCACCCGCTCTCTCACCCCTCTCTGTATCTATGTTTCTCTCTCTTCCCCTGTGTATCTCTCTCCCCCTCCTTCCCCTTCTCTCTCTCTGTATCTATATTTCTCCCCCTCTGTATCTCTCTCTCCCCTCTCCCTCTCTCTCTCCTCCCTCTCTCTCTCTCTCTCTCTGTATTTGTCACTCTCTTCCCCTCTCCCTCTCTTTCCCCCCTCTCTGTATCTATGTTTCTCTCTCTTCCCCTCTGTATCTCTCTCCCCCTTCCTTCTCTCTCTGTATCTATATTTCTCCCCCTCTGTATCTCTCTCTCCCCTCTCCCTCTCTCTCTCCTCCCTCTCTGTGTATCTCTCTCTCTCTCTCTGTATTTGTCACTCTCTTCCCCTCTCCCTCTCTTTCCCCCCTCTCTGTATCTATGTTTCTCTCTCTTCCCCTCTGTATCTCTCTCCCCCTCCTTCCCCTTCTCTCTCTCTGTATCTATATTTCTCTCTCCCCCCTCTGTATCTCTCTCTCCCCCTCTCTGTATCTCTCTCTCCCCTCTCCCTCTCTATCTCCTCCCTCTCTGTGTATCTCTCTCTCTTTCTCTCTGTATTTGTCACTCTCTTCCCCTCTCCCTCTCTTCCCCCCCTCTCTGTATCTCTCGGATTCCAAAGCCAGGGGAGGAGTGACTGGGAGGGGAGGGCGAGGGGCGGGGCCAGCCAGTGATGGAACAGGGAGCCATAGCAGAGGGCCCAAAGAGCCACATGTGGCTCCGGAGACGCGGGTTGCTGACCCGCGGCTCTGGGTTTCTGGGGTGAACACCTAGGAAGAAAAAGACGGGGCAGCATTTCGGTTTCAATGCATTTCCAGAAAATCGTACATTGGTTGCAAGTCCCAAAGGAAAGCTGAAGGAATCGGTTCATGAAACGTTCGCCGTCCAGATCTACTGTTGGTAGATTCCCCGAAAATCAGAATCCGGTGATGTAGTGTGCTGGGAACAGTTGCTTACAAATTAACCATGGTGGGGAGAACCAAGGGATGAGTGGAGGAGTTATGGTGAAGGCTGTTTTTCCTGTTAGTTTCCACTGAGTTTAGCTCAGTTGAAGAGAGCTACACGGGCGAAGGGGCTGTGGGTCAGGCCGCCCCATAAGGCCCTTAGAAAGTCATCCGTCATCTGAAGAAAACCCTGTTTGGAGAAAGGTTGTCCATCCTCTTCTCCTTCCTTAGCTACGACATTTGTTCGGTGGGCCTCATCTGAATGTCACCAATCTGGAAGACACAAAGGGAGTTTGATCACTGTTGCCGGGTGAAATTGAGAGAGAAAATGTAGGTAGTCCTCAACTTATGACCCCAATGGAGCCCGCAATTGACGTGGCTGAGTTAGAAATTTGTGAAGTGAGTTTTGCCCCACTTTTACGACTTCTCCTGCCTCATTCAGGGGTGGACTCCTGGGAGTTCGGCAAGGTTTGGGCGATCCTCTAGCCAAGGATCACCGGGGTTCGGCGAACCCCAAAATGCCACCCCTGGCTGGTGCCCACCCCTCCCCTCCCCTCCCCTCCCAGGAATCTCCACACGGCCCGTTCATCATTCCAGGTAAGTGCAGGGGGGCGTGGAGGCTCTGAGAGGGCGAAAAACAGGCCTCCGGGAAGTTCCGGAACTCCGGAAACGGGCCTGTTTCCAGCCTCCGGGGGGAGCAGTTTTTGCCCTCCCGGAGACTCGAGAAAAGCCTCTGGAACCTGGGGAGGGAGAAAAACGACCTACTCCCCCACCGTACTGCAGGCAGCTGACTAGGCCACGTCCACCATGGCCACACCCACCCCTGGCAACAAACCCGTTGCTAAAGGATCTGAAGCCCACCCCTGGCTGCATTCGTTAAGCGAATCACCGCCATTCTTAAATTAGTCACACGGCTGTTAAACGAATCCGGTTTCCCCACTGACTTTGTCAGAAGGTCGCCAAAGGGGGATCACGTGATTCCAAGATACTGCAACCGTCGTAAATGTGAGTCAGTTGTCGAGCAATGTAAATCACGTGCCCGTGGGGATGCTGCAACGATCGTAAGTGTGAAAATTGGTCAAGTCACTTTTTTCAGTGCTGTTGTAACTTTGGTCACTAAATGAACTGTTATAAGACAAGGACTACCTGCCACAAATTTCAAGGATCTTACAGAAGTGATGGTCACTTCTGGAGTCTCCTTTTTTAGGGTTCTTTAACAAGGGCATCCAGCACTCACTGGAGCCTGGATAGCTCAGCAGACTAAAAAGCATTGTGATTAACTCCAGCCGTCTGCAATTACTGTAAGTTCAAATCTCCCCAGGCTCAAGATTGACTCAGCCTTCCATGCTTTCTAAGGTAGGTAAATTGAGGACCCAGTTGTGGGGGCAATAAGCTGACTTTGTATAAATATACAAAAGTATGAAGGCTATTGCTTAACGCATTGTAAACCGCCCTGAGTCTTTGGGGAAGGGCGGCATATAAATTTAATTTAAAAAAAAAACTCACTAAGCCTGTTGGAGACTGAAGGCAGAAGTCTCCCAATTCGGCTTAAAACTTTTTAAGACTTGTGGACTTCAGCTCCCCTACCTGTAGTCATAGGAACCTGATAGAAGGAGATCAACATTTATGCATAGCATGATGTCATTGCATCCTTGAGTCAGTGGTTCCATAAAGTCAGAATAATTTTTGCATCACTTGTGGTGATGTGTGGAGATGCCATTTCCTCCCCCAGGGACCGTCATGGAAATAATCTTCCCCTATCTCCCCCACCCATTTACAAAAAAATATTCAGAAACCCCACAGTCCTACCTGTACATGAGGTGGGGCGCTGAGAACATATATTACAGCGTTGGCCATATCTTCAGCTTTTAGACACTAGGAAACAGACAGAAACAGAATGCAAAATAGAACAACAGAATATCGGAATTGGAAGGGACCTAGAGTATCTTCTACTCCAACCCCCTACTCAGGCAAGGACACCATATAATTTCAGACAAATGGTTGTCCTGTCTTTTCTTTAAAAATTTCCAGTGTTGGTGCATGTACAGTAATGGCCAAAATTGTTTGAAACCTTTTGGGAAAAGTGTATTTTCTAAAACTAGCTAATAACACCACTTTTTTTTTTAGTAGGACCATAAAAGTATATATTAATGGAAAGATCATTTAATCAAGAATGTAATGCAATCGCTTTTATGAAGGATTTTCTATTAGAACAGCAGTTTAATTAATCATATTTTAATTAATCATATTTCTAAGCCGCCCAACTCCCAAGGGACTCAGTTACAGTATAAAGAAGAAAAGTGAAATATGTAGAAAAAACGAGATATACAAAAGTGATCCCCATATCAGCTAATCCTTAGTTGGGTAACCTTTAGCGTGAATTATGGCCTTACAACGTCTTCCCATGGAGTGAACCAAGTCTTTTAGTTCTGCAGCTGTTCTCATGTGAAACCAAGATTGAAGGATTGCCTGTACTAACCCTAACCCTAACCCTAACCCTAACAAGAAAAGTCCAGTTGCCTCCTGAAAAAGTACCTTTGGGAAAACCATGACCTGGATGACTGAGAATCTCCACAAACATGCAGGCTGAGGGATTCTGGGAATTGAAGTTCACACATCTTCAAGCACACTGGCAAGTGGATTCTGGGAGTTAGAATTTACTCAACTTTAAACACATTGGTTGGGGGATTCTGGGAGTTATAGTACACTCAACTTCAAGCACACTGGCTGGGGATTCTGGGAGTTATAGTTCACTCAACTTTAAGCACACTGGCTGGGGGATTCTGGGAGTTATAGTTCACTCAACTTTCAACTTTAAGCACACTGGCTGGGGGATTCTGGGAGTTATAGTTCACTCAACTCTCAATTTTAAGCACACTGGCTGGAGGATTCTAGGAGTTATAGTTCACTCAACTCTCAACTTTAAGCACACTGGCTGGGGGATTCTGGGAGTTATAGTTCATTCAGCTTCAAGCACACTGGCTGAGGGATTCTGGGAGTTATAATTCACTCAATTTTAAGCACACTGGCTGGAGGATTCTGGGAGTTATAATTCACTCAACTCTCAACTTTAAGCACACTGGCTGGGGGATTCTGGGAGTTATAGTTCATTCAGCTTCAAGCACACTGGCTGGGCAATTCTGGGAGTTATACTTCACTCAACTCTCAACTTTAAGCACACTGGCTGGGGGATTCTGGGAGTTATAGTTCACTCAACTCTCAACTTTAAGCACACTGGCTGGGGGATTCTGGGAGTTATAATTCACTCAATTTTAAGCACACTGGCTGGAGGATTCTGGGAATTATAGTTCACTCAACTCTCAATTTTAAGCACACTGGCTGGGGGATTCTGGGAGTTATAGTTCACTCAACTTTAAGCACACTGGCTGGGGGATTCTGGGAGTCAAAGTCCACATAGCTTAAAATCACCAAGCTTGTGAAACATTGTACTATACCATCTACCTTCCCGTTCACTCTACCAGCGTGACCTCACCGTTCAGAGTCCAAAATTACCTTAACGTGCCCCAGAGTTCAGGAATTTGGAAGCACAATCAGCTTTCTATCCAGGGCTAGAGGTAAGGTGGAGTCAAGAAGTCTAGAGAGACCCACAATTCTAACCCCACATGACTCAGGATTCACCTCTGTTTGCCAAAATAGCCCAAAGATCTCTGCAGTTTAGCCAAGTTAGCAATAATGCTCAGCATTCATTCCGAGATAGAATAGCTTTGCTTGATGTTGTTTAAAGGCATTAAAACTGTACTTTTTCCAAAGGTTTTTTTTTAAAAAAAATCTGAAAATAATATTTGGTGGGCTTTTTTAAAAAAAATGGTTTCCTGCATTTAGTTATTTTAATGTGGGTTGAGCAGGCATATTTTATTTGTAAATCTATTTTGTAATAACTTTATCCTGCCAAGATATTATGATAGGTTGAACAGAAATAACGTAAAGAAACATATAATGCCTTGGTAAGGCCACACTTGGAATACTGCGTTCAGTTTTGGTTGCCACGATGTAAAAAAGATGTTGAGACTCTAGAGCAACAAGAGGATTAGGGGACTGGAGGCTAAAATCTATGAAGAACGGTTGCTGGAACTGGGTACATCTAGTTTGATGAAAAGAAGGACTAAGGGGGAGATATGATAGCAGTCTTTCAATATCTTAGGGGTTGCCACAAAGAAGAAGGAGTCAAGCTATTCTCCAAAGCACCTGAGGGCAGGACAAGAAGCAATGGATGGAAACTAATCAAGAAGAGAAGCCACCTAGAACTAAGGAGAAATTTCCTGACAGTGAGAACAATTAACCAGTGGAACAACTTGCCTCCAGAAGTTATGAATGCTCCACCACTGGAAGTTTTTAAGAAGAAGTTGGATAACCATTTGTCTAAAATGGTATAGGGTTTTCTGCCTAAGCAAGGGGTTGGACTAGAAGACCTCCAAGGTCCCTTCCAACTCTGATATCATATTATACAACCCCAAGTGTGTGACACACTTACACATGTGAAAGAAAGACATGTATACATATCAGTCATATACGTATATAGTATACATATCAGCCGGTCACCAAAAAAACGAGAGGATAAAACCCTAAATTTATATTAATTGAATGAATGACTTCTAACTAATGGCCTATAAAATTGGTTGCAAAATTAATTGATTTCCCCTTTTGCATCTACCCAATTTACTGACAGCAAAACTGAAGGCTTCCCCCACCCCCACCCCAAAATGACTGATGAATGAAGAGGTTGCTCTTATTAAGAATGTAAGTTGCTGAAAAGGAAGGAACAGGCAGGAAGTGCAAAGGTCTACTCAGATTATGGATTTCTTGGCAGATTAGCTTGAAGTGAAGTCTTGGCTAACCCATTTATAAAATCAATCTCGTATCTGCATATGCCAATAATCTCTCTCATATACCAGTGTTTCCTCACACGGAAACAAAATGAATCAGTACAGTGATAACCTCCTTCTAACAGCCAAGAGGGTAAAGAAGAGGAGGGGGAAGAGAAGGGAGGAGATGGAATGGGGAAGGGGAAAGAGGAGGGAGGAGGGGGAGAAGAAAAGGAGACGAGTGGTCCAGGGACTGATGATATTAGCTAGTTTGAGTAATAAAATCTCCGCAAGAAAACAGTCAAGCTCAGAGAGCACCAAGGACTCCTCATTTCAGTTCTGAGCCACAAATATTTTCCTTTATTCAGAGGAGGAGAAAGAGAAGGTAGGGGAGAAAGGAAGAGGAGGAGAAAGAAAGAAAGAAAGAAAGAAAGAAAGAAAGAAAGAAAGAAAGAAAGAAAGAAAGAAAGAAAGAAAGAAAGAAAGAGAAAGAAAGAAAGAAAGAAGAAAAAAGGAAAAGAAGAAAGAAAAAGAAAGAGGAAGGAAGGAAGGAAAGAAAGAAGGAAGGAAGAAAAAAGGGAAAGAAGGAAGAAAGAAAGAGAGAAAGAAAGAAAGAGGATGGAAGAAAGGAAGGAAAAGAAAGAAAGGAGAAAAAAGGAAAAGAAGAAAGAAAGAAAAAGAAAGAAAGAGGAAGGAAGGAAGGAAAGAGAAAGAAGGAAAGAAAGAAGGAAGGAAGGAAGGAAGGAATAGCGATAGCGATAACAATAACAATAACAAGAAAAAAGGGAAAGATGGAAGGAAGAAAGAGAGAGAGCGAAAGAAAGAAAGAGGATGGAAGGAAGAAAGGAAAAGAAAGAAGAAAAAAGGGAAAGAAAAAAGAAAGAGAAAGGAAGGAAGGAAAAAAGAAAGGAGGAAAGAAGAAAAAAGGAAAAGAAAGAAGAAAAAAGGAAAAGAAAAAAGAAAGAAAAAGGAAGGAAGGAAGAAAGAAGAAAGAAGAAAAAAGGAAAAGAAAGAAGAAAAAAGGAAAAGAAAGAAAGCAAAAAGAGAGGAGGAGGAGGAGGAAGAGGAAAGAAGAAGAAGGAGGAGGAGGAGAAGGAGGAGGAGGAGGAGGCTGCACATGGAATGCTATATATCCAGTTTGAGGCATCATCAATCCAAAGGGACAGTGGCAAACTGAAGACTGCCAAGATGGTGAGAAAGACCTAAACAATTTGGGTATGATTAGCCAGAGAAAAAATAACTAAGGTAGAAATAGCAGCAATTTTTCATACAAAAAAAAAGAAAAGAAAAGAAAAGAAAAAAGGAATGGATTTATGCACCGTTACTCCCCCTCCCCAGGACAGGAATAAATCCAAAGGGTTTAAAACAAAGAAGGAAATTCAAGCTAAATCTTTGGAGGAATCCCTTGACTCTCCAGCAGTCAGCCTGGATGCCTTATGAAATGGTGTCTCCTCCTTCCATTGAGGTCTTCAAACTGGGTGATCATCATCTAACCCAGGAGTCCCCAAACTTGGCCGCTTTAAGACTTGTGGACTTCAACTCCCAGAATTCTCCAGCCAGCATTTATGCTGGCTGGAGAATTCTGGGAGTTGAAGTCCACAAGTCTTAAAGCGGCCAAGTTTGAAGACCTCTGAATTCTGTAGCCGAGTGTTTCTCAACCTTTAAACCTCTCGACTTTAAAACTTGTGGACTTCAACTCCCACAATTCCCCAGCCAGCATGCTTAGACCTTACAAAAACAGAGTTATGTCTGGTTCAAAAAGCCGTCAATCTTCAGCCTTTCAAAGCCGTCTCTGCAGTCGTTTTTCTCTCTTGCTGATTCTCTTGTTTTACATCTTTTATTCTTATCAGTGAAGAATAAGAATACCTAATTTCTAGGTCGTTACAGGTAGTCCTCAACTTACAACCACAACTGAGCCCAGAATTTCCTTTGCTAAGGAAAGGCAGTTGTTAAGTGAATTTTGCCCTATTTTATGACCTTTCCCGCCATAGTTGTTAAGTGAATCACTGCAGATGTTACGCTAGTAACACAGTTGTTCGGTGAATCTGGCTTCTCCATTGACTTAGCTTGTCCAAAGGTCACAAAAGCGGATCATATGAGCCTAGGAAAACTGCAACGGTCATAACTATGAGACAGTTGCCAAATGTCCGAATTTTCCTCACCTGACCACTGGGATGCTACAACAGTTGTCATTGTGAAAAAATGGCAGTGTCGCTTTTTCAGTGGTCACTAAACAAACGGTTATAAATCGAGGACTACTTGTATCTGAGAAACTTGCCTTCTGGCTGGATAAATATATTACCATTTCGCAGGGAGGCTTCTCCTAAGACCAGATGCCCCCCCACCCCTCAATGTTAAAAATTACTATCAAATGAAAACTTAAAATGTCCCAAGGGGAAAATTATCAACAACTTTTGCAAGATAGGTAGTTTCGATTTACGACAGCAATTAGGAGCAGAATTTCTTTTCCTATGCGAGACAGTTGTTAAGTGACTCATGCCGTCATTAAACAAATCCTGCTTCCTTCCATTGATTTTGCTCGTCGGAAGCCGGCTCGGAAGATCTCAAATGTTGATCACGTGATCCCAGGAATGCCGCAAACTTTATAAATACATGGCAGTTGCCAAAAGCACCCTAATTCTGATCACATGGCCGTAGGGATGCTGTGACCATCGTAAATGAGGAGCCTTGGTGGTGCAGTGGACTAAAGCGCTGTTAGGTAGCACTTAGCTGTCAGCTGCCTGCAATTACTGCGAGTTCAAATCTCACCAGGCTCAAGGTTGACTCAGCCTTCCATCCTTCCGAGGTAGGTAAAATGAGGACCCGGATTGTGGGGGCAATAAGATGACTTAGTATAAAAAAAAGAACACTGCTTAGGGGGGGGGGGGCAAAAGCCCTACTAAACAGGGATATACAAAAGTATGACTTAACGCATTGTAAGCTGCTCTGAGTCTCCGGAGAAGGGCGGCATATAAATCGAACCAATAAATAAATTAAATAAATAAATGTGAGGACTTTACTTCAGCGGCTTTACTTCAGTGCCGTTATAACTTTGAAGAGTCACCAAATCAATGGTTATAAGTCAAGGACTACCTATAATTATGCAAACCCAATGAAATTTGTATAAATTTAGATTGAATTGTAGGGATTTTTTTACCTGCCACTCACAGAACCCATCCAATTTTGGGGTGCCCTGCCAAGAAGTTGAACGTGCCTATCCTAAACCCTAAATACAAACAATCTTACATTGCTCTTAACCAAAATCACCCCCTTTAGCTCTTTGGGGTTTTTTTTCTTACCCTAATACTCTCATATGTGGCCGCAGCTCTTTCTGGATCATTATCATGCAGTTTAAAAGCGAATCCGGTCTCGACCAGACCTGGAGAAATACACTAAAGAAAGAGAAAAAACAGGAATAAAACAGGAAAAAAGAAAAACAGAATCCTATTTTACATATATATATCAGTGGTGGGTTCCACTTACCTTCACTACCAGTTCGGAAATGTGACAGCGCTTCTGCGCATGCACAGACTGTTTGTGATGACTTCCGGGTGAGTGGCGGAGCCTCCCGCCGCTACCAGTTCGTGCGAATTGGGTCAAACCAGTAGAAATCCACCACTGATATATATGTACAATATATATGTTGTGGCCTATCAGCTGCCAGCCCCTCCAGCAGCCAAATCAGAGGAGGAGGAAGAGGAGGAGGCGTGGGAGTCAGGGTCAGCATCAAGGCAACCAAGGGGGAAGAGGGAGTGGAGCTGGCAGAGAGAGAGAGAGAGAGAGACGGAGGCGGAGCCTGGTCCATCCGTCAGCACTCAGATGGAGAGTCAACAGCCCCCAGGTCTGGAGGTGGCTGATGTAGAAGAGGAGGAACAGCTGGGTCCAGTGCCTGACGTGTGGATGCACAGAAGGCAGAGGAGAGGAGAGCAGTGGAAATCTATGGGCCAGTCCTTAGGATGGAAGAGCCACCGCTGCTAGCGAAGTTCCACCCTATCTCTGGGGATCAAAGGCAGGGGGCAGAGATGAATAGATGTGGCAGACAGGATGGACTTGTTAGCCTGCCGTGAGTGAGAAACTTTTTGCCGGAACTGCTGGTGCTCCTGATAAAGGAATCTTTGAGTTAACTTCAGAGAGTTTGTGTTTGGGAAGCTGGGTCCAGATGTTTTTTGGAAAAGCATCTTTGGGACAACCATGAGCTGGATGACTGAGGATCTCCGTAGTCATCTAAGTAACTCCAATCAGATGTTAAAAATAAATTCAGGGTTTCCTGCCCTAAGCAGGGGGTTGGACTAGAAGACCTCCAAGGTCCCTTCCAACTCTGTTATTCTATCCTACATCTTAATCAATTCTGGAAGGTTTACATCAATCATCTGGCCATGCTTATAATCTCTAGCCCACTTTGAAGTTGATGTCCAAATATTCACGGAACCACGTATAAATAAATGGAATAAATAGAGTGATAAATAAAATAGTGGGGCTGTACTGAGTGGGAGTGATTAAAGTTGTAGCCCAGTGTTTCTCAATTGTGGCCCTTTTAAGATGGGTGGACTTCAACTCCCAGAATTCCCCCAGCCAGCAAGGGAATTGCAGTTAAAAGCATGCTGGCTAGGGAATTCTGGGAGTTGAAGTCCACCCATCTTAGAAGGGCCACGGTTGAAGGACACTACTATAGACTGTAGACAGCCTGACTGGAAATTTGCTAACGATGCTCTATGCCAGTGATGGCTAACCTTTTTGCTGTTGCGTGCCAAAATAGGGGGGAACATGGGGGTGTCGCACGTGTGCGTGCCCACACCCATAATTCAATGCACCCCACCCCCTATGCATGCACACGCGACCCGCTGGTGCTCCCTGTTTTTGGCACGTGATGGCCCGGTGGGCCCGGTAGGCCTGTTTTTCACCCTCTCCAGGCTCTAGAGGCTTTCTTGGAGCCTGGGGAGGGTGAAAAACGGCCTTCCCCATACCCCTGGCGGCCCTTCGGAGGCCGGAAATGACCTGTTTCCAAACTTCCAGTGGGCCCAGAAGGCCCAAAAATCAGCTGGCTGGTGTGCGCATGCGCACTAGAGCTGAGTTAGAGCAACACTCACGTGCCCACAGATATGGCTCCGTGTGCCACCTGTGGTACGCGTGCCATAGGTTCGTCATCACGGCTCTATGCACACGGCGCAAACAAAGAGGACTAGCATCATGAATGTCCATAAACCTGGTCTGCTGATGAGGATATTCCAATCTGGTCCCTTTTGGAAAAGAGAAATCTTTTCGGACTCACAAAGCAGGGCAGGGATGCAGGGAATTGAAGCCAGGACTTCAGACAAGCAAAACTGTCCAATCAGAGTTACTCACGGTGGCTCGTATGTGTGTCTTTGCTTCTCTTAGTTCCTGCCGAAGCCCTTCGGTTAAAGCCGTGACAGCGTATTTTGTGGCGCTGTAAAAGTGTACAACCGACTCCGGGATGACCCTGTGACCGCTCATGCTGGATACGACGCAGGGGGGAAAAATGAAAGGCAAAAGAACGGGAAAATATTCAGTATAGATAGTCCTCGACTTACGACCACAAGTGAGCCCAACATTTCTGTTGCTAAGCAAGGGAGTTGTGCCACATTTTACGACCTTTTTTGTCACAGTTGTTAAGCGAATCACTGCAGTTGTTAAGTGAAATATATATATACACACACACTCACACTGCATGTATAGACAGATAGATAGATAGATAGAGATATAGACATATAAATGATAGATTGATAAATAAATAGACATATAGAAGATAGATAGATAGATAGATAGATAGATAGATAGATAGATAGATAGATAGATAGATAGATAGATAGATAGACAGACAGACAGACAGACAGACAGACAGACAGACATATAGAGGATAGATAGATATGGTAGATAGATAAAGATTAGATAGGTGATAGATAGGTAGGTAGGTAGGTAGGTAGGTAGGTAGATAGATAGATAGATAGATAGATAGATGTATAGATGATATAGACATATAGATATTGATAGACAGACAGATAGACAGATAGTTGATAGATAGACAGACAGACAGACATATACATGATAGATTGATAGATAGATATAGACATATAGATGATCGATTGATATAGATAGAACGACAGATAGACATAGATGATAGATAGATAGACAGACATATAGATGATTGATAGATAGACAGACAGACAGACAGACAGACAGACATATAGATAGATATGGTAGATAGATACGGTAGATAGATATTAGGTAGGTGATAGGTAGATAGATAAATTCATAGATAGATAGATAGATAGATAGATAGATAGATAGATAGATAGATAGACAGACAGAGAGACAGACAGACAGACAGACAGACAGACAGACATATAGATAGATATGGTAGATAGATACGGTAGATAGATATTAGGTAGGTGATCGGTAGATAGATAAAGAGAGAGAGAGAGAGAGAGAGATAGACGTATAGATGATAGATTGATAGATAGACATTAGAGATGAGAGAGAGAGAGAAAGACAGACAGACAGACATATAGATGATAGATATGGTAGATACGGTAGATAGATAGATAGAGATTAGATAGATGATAGATAAATAGATAGATAGATAGATAGATAGATAGACAGACAGACAGACAGACAGACAGACAGAAATATAGATGAGAGAGAGAGATCGAGAGATCTGTGTGTGTGTATTTCACTTAACAACTGCACACACACACACATTCACTCACAACAGCCACAACCTGATTCAGAATGGCTGATAGTGAGGAATGCTGGGCCATGTAGTTCATGCTTGTTTTCCACAGCTTGCCCACCCAGAAGAAAGGGCCAATACAGGTAGTCCTCGACTTACGACCACAATTGAGCCCAGAATTTCTGTTGTTAAGCGAGACATTTGTTAAGTGAGTTTTGCCCCATTTTGCGACTTTTCTTGCCACAGCTATTAAATGAATTAGTGTAGTATTGATACGTTTTAGTAACCCGGTTGTTAAGTGAATCTGGGTTCTCCATTGACTTTGCTGGTCGGAAGGTCGCAAAAGGGGAGTACATGACCTTGGGACACTGCAACCGTCATAAGTACGAGCCAGTTGCCAAGCATCTGAATTTTGATCACATGACCCTGGGGATGCTGCCAAGGTCGTAACTGTGAAAAACAGTAGTAAGTCCCTTTTTACAATCCCATTGTAACTTTGAACAGTCACTAAACAAACTGTTGTAAGTCAAGGATTACCTTGTCACAGATTTAAGACAGATACAATGGTCTAATTCAGTGGTGAAATCTAAAATTTATTACTACCGGTTCTCTGGGCGTGGCTTGGTGGGGGGGAGTGTAATGTGACTGGGTGGGCGTGGCCAATTTTTTTTTAACTTTTAAAACCATTTTTTCTACAACCTCTTTGGCGAAGAGGTTGTTAAAAAATGCTTTCAAAAGGCTCTGACGATCCCAGGTGAGTTGCCTGATTGGCAGAGGCTTTTTTTCTTTTAAAAGCCTCTGCCGATCAGGCAACTCAGCTTGGATCGTCAGAGGCATTTAAAAGAAAAAAAGAGGTTTTTTTTCTTTTAAAAGCCTTTGACGATCCCAGCTGAGCCGCGCGATCATCAGAGGCTTTTTTTTTTACTTTTAAAAGCATTTTTTCAGCTGAAGAGGTTGTAGAAAAAATGCTTTTAAAAGTAAAAAAAAGCCTCTGATGATTGCGCGGCTCAGCTGGGCATGGGGGAGGGGGCAGGGATTTTTGCTAGCGGTTCTCTGAACCACCCGCCTTCATCGCTACCGGATCGGATGATCCAGTCCAAACCGGGAGCATTTCACCCCTGGTCTAATTACAAACATTCAGTTTTTCTTATTCATTCATTTGTTCATTTATTCATAGATGCCCATCTCATATCAGTGTGTGGCTCACAAAATTAAATAACCACTGCCAAATACAAAAAACAAAATACAAATAGACCGTAGAACTGTATTAAAATCGAATTAAAGAAACATCAAAATGATGATTAAAGTTAGAGAAGACTCCGGATATTTTAAAATATGGAATGATTTTTATGATTGGTTGGAGAAGAGATATAAATGATTAATTATGTAAGTATGTAAAAATATGGGATGAGTTGAATATTAGTGATGAATTGATATTGTGCACTGGATAAGGATCAAGATAGAAGGAATGACAACTATACAGAAAAAGAAAGAACTTTGGAAGATAACACCGAGATGTCACAGGGAAGAGAAAACTGATGTATTAAATGTTTGTTTGTCTAAAAAATAAAAAACTAAAAAAAAAGAAACATCAAAAAGATAATCCACGAGATTTGGGATATTTTCTTCTATTTAGCAATCTTTAGAGGCACCGTTGGTTACGCTGGATGGTCTGGTGGAAGGTGTAGTCCATATAAAGGACACATTAAGGATGCTGTAGGGCAGGGATGTCAAACTGGCCTGTGGGCCGGATGCATCACCCGCGAGCCACGGTCACCCCACCTCCGCGAAGGGGGAAAACATTGTGAAACGTCACATGACAGCAACGTGACGCAACGAGTTTGACACCCGTGCTGTAAAGCAAGGTTCCTAAAAAACCAGGAGATCGTGAATTCTAGCTTCCTTAGACATGAAAGCTGCTGGGTGACTTTGGGCCAATCACCAATATACTGTGAGTTCTAGTTGCATCTTAGGCATGAGAGCTGGTTGGGTGACTTTGGGCCAATCACTAGGAGACTGAGAGTTCTAGTCCTGCCTTAGGCATGAAAGCCTTAGGCATGAAAGCTGCGTGACTTTGGGCCAATCACAAGGAGACTGAGAGTTCTAGTCCCGCCTTAGGCCTGAAAGCCAGCTGGGTGGCTTTGAGCCAATCACGAGGAGCCTGGGAGTTCTAGTCCTGCTTTAGGCCTGAAAGGTAGCTGGATGACTTTGAGCCAATCATGAGGAGCCTGGGAGTTCTAGTCCCGCCTTAAATCTGAAAGCCGACTAGATTATTCTGCACCAGTTACTCTTTCTCTCTCAGGCCCAACCTTCCCTGCAGGGTTGTTGTGTGAAAAATAGGAGTTAGCCACTTTCAGCTCTTTATCAAAACAATAAAGGCAGAAAATAAATAAATAAGTTAAATAAATTAGTAAGTACAGTAAGTAAATAAATAAATAAATGTTCACTTGTGCAATTTCCCCACCTGTTAATGTTGATGATGTGACCATCATCAATATTTCTTTCTTTCATGGATTGGTAAGCCTCCCGCGTGCAGATGCTGACCGCTAAGATATTGACCTGGAAAAAACAGAAAGAAAGAGAAGGCGGCTGGAAAATCAATCAGGGGCTTTGGATTAAAATAAATTAGGGATTACCAGCTCAGTCCCTAACTTTTCATGCTGTCCGCAACAGCCCCTGCGGGCCTCTATTGAGATCTCCCAAATAGATAGTCCCATCAAATTTTCTTTTAATGAAAAAATGAGGGTCTTACGCTTATCTGCTCTCAATTATTTTACTGCTTTTCGTTTCCTCTTAGGTCCGTGATTGAGTTTGCTTTCGGGCAGTTAATGACTATAATCAAAGGTTGGATTTTATTTGATAACAATAAACGGCGTGTTTAAATAAATGGGCAAAAAATATGCGAGAAGAACTAATCTTGCCAGATTCTGATATTCCGCTCTGGATGCTCAAAAGAGCTGGGCGCAAAAATAAATAAATAAAATAAATGCAGAAACCGTGCAAGATTTTAAAACAAGGTCAAAATGTGGTGCAACCTTGGTGACGTTCTGAGATGTTGGGGATGGGAGGCGCTGTTGAATGCTTATGCCATTGCTCAAACGAGGAAACAACCGGAACAGGTCACTGACCTCTGAGGTAAATAATTTGAACAATACACTAAAGTTCAAATGAATAAACACGGCTTTACTATGGCCTCCTTCCAGGGAGGAGGTGGAGGAGGTAATGATGGTGGAGGAGGAAGCACAAGGAGGTTGAGAAAGAGGAGGCGGAGGAAGAAGAAAAGGAAACACAAGAAGGAGGTGGAGGTTGAGATGGAGGAAAAGAAGGAGAAAGTACAAGGAGGAGGTTGAGGTTGAGATGAAGGAGGAGGAGGAGAAAGTACAAAAAAGAGGTGGAGATGGAGGAGAAGGAGAAGGAGAAGAACAATGAGAAAGAAGAGGACAATGATATGGAAAAAGAGAAGGAGGTGGTTGGGTAGAGCAGCAGAAGAAAAATGAGGAGGTAGAGAAAGAAGAAACAATATGAAAGACGGTGGTGGTTGAGGTAGAACAGAAGGAAGAGGGACAGAAGAGTGAGGAGGAAGAGAAAGAAGAAGAAAATGACATGAAAGAGGAAAAGGAGATGGCGGTTGAGATAGAACAGAAGAAGGAACAGGAAATAAATTAATTATGTTGGCGCTGTCAATCGCTTGGATGAGCTGTGAAATCCAAAACTACAGAGCCACATACAAATACAAATTTGACTGTAGAGGATGTCAAGGAGCACACCAGCCCATGTGGAGGAACTTTAGCTGCCTTGGCATACTGAACATTTTGGCAGCACGCCAAACACCCTCTGCGGATGGGTCGAGAAGGTTCCCTGGAGATTCCTTTGCCCCCCACTCACATCTATCATGGTTCTCCAACCCTCGGTCTTTCCAGACAGCAGAGGTTCTGGCCGTGCCAAGCCAGCATTGTTGATGCAGACATCAACCCCTTGATGGAGAGTCTTGATGGCGGAGAACATGGAGAGAATCTCTTCTTCCACCGAGAGGTCACACTTATATGGGATGAGGACGCCCGGATACCCAGCACTCTCACACTCAGCTGCCAACTTCTGAAAGGGGAACCAAAAAAGACAGTGTTCTCACCCGGCAAGAAACAGACTCCCCCCAAAGAAAAACCCCTATTTACTGATAACCCAGCGTTGCCTAGGTTTTTATGTATCCCAATCCTTACAGACTTTTAAAAGTATATGTACAGCATACACATTATAATGTAAAATCATACACAAAATCACTATAAGTCTTTGGCCCCCACCCTCTGTCCATCCGGCTACCCACGCCCATCAGTAACCAACATCCAGTGGCAGATGGCGTTGGGGCTGCGCATGGCTGGCCACCAGGGTAACCACCTGGGCCGACACTCATGTGGCAGCAATATCCTCCTTGCCGTCCGGAATGGCCCAGTGGGTGGCGCATGGTTGCTGCAGAGGGCCAGAGGGTCACTGTATTCACCCCAAGGGCTGTTAGGGGCGTATTACCCCCACAGTATTTGTTTCCAGAGAGTAAGTCATCTGTGTATCAAGTTCGGTTGAAATTGCTCGAGGCGTTCCAGAGTTATGCTGGAACACACACACACAGCCATTTATATATAGAGAGATTGGGAATTAACTGCCTTCATCAATAGAAAGTCCAGGCAAGAGTCTTGCAAGGAGTTAACTGAAGTAATAGTCCTTATCAGCTCGTTATGATAAATGCAAGGCTGTGAGCTCCCAGCCAGGAGGCTTCCAATTAAGTCAGTTCAAACAGAGAAATAGACAAACTTCAGTTCTGGCAAGGCAGGAAACACACAAGGAGCAAACTTTCCAGAAGTGCGAATGGTTGTCTGTGACAACCTAACCATTCCACTTTCCTCCTATTTATTGTTCTGCCCCAGCTACGGATCCCAAAGAACACAGCACACACAAAGTTTGTACAAAACTTAATTTACTAAAATAACTCAGTCTTTTTTTCAAAACAAAGGCTGCTGATAAGCTTTCTTAACAGCCTACAAGAAACCAAAGATAAAGTAATCACAATCTTACTAAAGTTGGCAGAAAGCCCAGAAACAATTTGCAGAGAATCCAGACGTGGAGAATGAACTAAAGTTGTTCCCTACAAATTGCTTCAGTCGGCATTCCTCCTTAAATAGGCTAAGGGAGTGGCCAATTAGCCTCAAGCCTTACTCTTGAGGTTACCTCCTCCTGAGGAGCCACTCCTGCCTTTTGGCCACTCTGCGTGCCCATGCATCGAGAAGAGGCTCCTCCTCTTCGTCCTCTTCACTTAAAGGAGCTTCTGGAGGTTCTGAAGGCCCTGGCTGAACCCCTGCCTCTGGCACTACATCTTCTCCAGCCTCCTCATTGTCTGACTCGAGTGCCAGCTGCACAGGCTGCTGGCGCAACACCACACCAGCCTCCTCGCTGTCAGAATCAGCACCATCCGCACAGGCTGCTGATGGGCCACAACATTTATTCCCCAGCCAGTCAGTGTCCACGTTTGTTTTGCTTCCCAAGCTGGCTCATTGTAAGAGGTGGTATTCAGCTGGTTCAGACTGGTTCAGCCGAACCGGTAGTGGAAATCATGGATGGGCCTGCCTCCGCCCCTCATTGTCCTCCGTTATTCACCTCTCCTATCTGCTCCGCGCATACATGCATTTGGAACAGGCCCCAGCTGTTCCTCCTCCTCACTCATCTCCTGACTCCAAAGGCAGCTGCCTCTCTGGCTGGGAAATACCGAACAGCCTGGCTTTATCTCTGCATCCGATGCTGAGCATCTATCAGCACCTTCCCCAGACTCGGAACCTGCCCAAATTCTTCCCCAAACTCCCCATCTGCTGGCAGCTGGCGGGCCACAACAGACAGAACCTGAGAGGGAATAACTGGAATTCATTGGTATTTTAGATACATTTTCACGTTCCACAAAAACAAAAATTCCCAAGTGGAGATAGGGGTGAAGCTGTGGTTACGGGGGAAATCTGTTTGGATAGATATTTTGAAGGTGGTGATGGATCTGTAGCGGAGTTTGTGTACATCAGGATTAAATCTACGCCACTGCTTTAGACAACTCAACGCCAAAATTTGCATGAAGTCAAGAAGACAAGGTCTTACCTAACCATAGAAAGCATAGAACTATAACTTCCAGGAACCAACGCCATTGCTATCTTTCCATCGAGAGCCTATGCCTGTAATTTTTTTTTTACTTTTATTTTTTATAAATTGGTCAGGCTGGCAAACATATCCAGCACACCTTCCTTCTCCTTTTCTTTCCCCCATAACAACAACCCTGTGAGGTAGATTGGAGAGAGAGAGAGAGAGGGAGGGAGGGAGGGAGGGAGAGAGAGAGAGAGGGAGGGAGGGAGAGAGAGAGAGAGGGAGGGAGGGAGAGAGAGAGAGAGTGTGTGACTGGCCCAAAGTCATCCAGCTGGCTTTCACAGGACTAGAATTCATAGTCTCCTGGTGATTGGGCTCAAAGTCACCTAGTTGGCTTTCATGCCTAAGACGGGACTAGAATTCTCAGTCTTCTCGTGATTGGGCTCAAAGTCACCTAGTTGGCTTTCATGCCTAAGACGGGACTAGAATTCTCAGTCTTCTCGTGATTGGGCTCAAAGTCACCTAGCTGGCTTTCATGCCTAAGGCGGGACTAGAACTCTCAGTCTTCTCGTGATTGGGCTCAAAGTCACCTAGCCGGCTTTCATGCCTAAGGCGGGACTAGAACTCTCAGTCTTCTCGTGATTGGGCTCAAAGTCACCTAGCTGGCTTTCATGCCTAAGGCGGGACTAGAACTCTCAGTCTTCTCGTGATTGGATCAAAGTCACCTAGCTGGCTTTCATGTTTAAAGCGGGACTAGAACTCTCAGTCTTCTCGTGATTGGGCTCAAAGTCACCTAGCTGGCTTTCATGCCTGAGGCGGGACTAGAACTCTCAGTCTTCTCGTGATTGGGCTCAAAGTCACCTAGCTGGCTTTCATGCCTAAGGCGGGACTAGAACTCTCAGTCTTCTCGTGATTGGGCTCAAAGTCACCTAGCTGGCTTTCATGCCTAAGGCGGGACTAGAACTCACAGTCTCCTGGTTTCTAAGCCAGCACCTTCACCACTACACCTCACCGGTTCTATGCATATTATGCCTTTTTCTAGAAGTTGTTAGCCAGAAGAAGTGCTATCAGATTTCTGATTTAAACACCCTAATTATATCCACCCTAAAATTGTTGGGGGAAATTTCAAGGTTGAAGCCTGTCTCCCGTGAACGAAAAATAAAAATGATGAAATTATTTGAGATGAAATTGAAGCAAAGGAATGCCGAAAGGAGCATTTTAGACTTTATAGGGGCCTGACTGTGGTATGATGAAAAAAAACCCAAACAAACCCAGAACTGAAAGAAGCTGTGTCCAAAGAAAAACAAACAAGGAAAGGAAGTTATAAATGCTGTGTGTTTGTTGAAAATACAGTGAGGCTGCAGATGTGAACGAGGTAGCTGGAGAAATACTAAAATATGGATACGGTTTGCATATAGAATATAGAATAGGGTTAATTATTTGAGATCCTTGTGACTAAATAGAAAAGGATTATTTATAGTGGTAGCAGAGGAGTGTTGCCCGAAGACTTAAATGTACATGTGGTTTTTATCAGACGATGCCATGTTGTTGCCTGGCCCAAAGATCTACAATGAATGATAAGACTCTATGATGCAACGAAGAGGAAGAATCGTAAAACGAACGTAGCGAAGTCCAAGGCAGTTGGTGTTTTGCAGGAAGAATGGAGCGAATGACGGCAACTTATACACAAATTGCAAAAAAGATAAAAATAAATAAAATTAATTAATTAATTAATTAAAAAAATTCCTCAAGATAAAGTAGTAAATAAATAAGGAAGGAAGGGCCAGGATCAGTTGCCACTTTTTTTCAGCGGTCATAACTTTGAACAGTCACTAAATGAATGGTAATAAGTTGAGGATTCCCTGTGAAAGGAATTCTTTTAATAATAATAATAATAATAATAATAATAATAATAATAGTAGTAGTAGTAGTAGTAGTAATAATAATAATAATTTTATTTCTATACCGCCCCTCTCCCGAAGGACTCGGGGCGGTGCACAGCCTAATTAAAAGCACAAGACAAACAACAATTTAAAAATTAAAAATATTAAATAATTTGGCTCAATATAAAACCCCCAATTTAAAAATCCCAGATTAAAACCAATTTAAAAATCTTCACATCGATAACCCAGCCTGGCGGAACAAAAAGGTTTTGAGGGCACAGCGGAATACACGGAGGTCAGTGATCTTACGTAATTCTGGGGGCAGTTCATTCCAGAGAGTAGGAGCTCCCACAGCTCCTACTCTCTGGCGTAGAGCAGACAGATTCAGGAAAGGGATTTAAGCAGGAGGTAGAGAACCATCATGCAGACATGTGATGGTTGCAAGAGTCTTGGATTAAGGAGGGGTTGGGCTAAATGACCTCTAGATCCTGCCCGCATTTTGCCACAGATCCAATCAGACCCAAGCAGAATTGACTTTGAGAACTGTACGGAAATCCAAGTCTTTTTTCCCCACTAATAAATGCATCCAGTTCTGGTCGCTATGATGTAGAAAAGACGTTGAGACTCTAGAAAGAGTGCAGAGAAGAGCAACAAAGATGATTAAGGGACTGGAGGCTTAAAACATATAAAGAACGGTTATTGCAATTGGATATGTCTAGTCTGATGAAAAGAAGGACCAGGGGAGACATGATAGCAGTCTTCCAATATCTCAGGGGCTGCCCCAAAGAAGAGGGACTCAAGCTGTTCTCCAAAGCTCCTGAAGGCTGGAGAAGAAGCAATGGATGGAAACTAATCAAGGGGAGAAGCAACCTAGAACTAAGGAGAAATTTCCTGACAGTGAGAACAATTAATCAGTGGAACAACTTGCCTCCAGAAGTTGTGAATGCTCCAACACTGAAAGTTTTTAAGAAAAGACTGTACATTCACTTGTCTGTGATGGCTAAGGGCAGGGGTCAGCAACCTGCGGCTCTGGAGCTACATGTGGCTCTTTCTTTCTTTCTTTTTTAAATATACTTTATTAGTTTTATAAAAACAAAGAAAAAAAATACAAGATATTTCCAATTTTGTTGGAAGTACAGTGTCTCTCCATAATTATCAAATATACCGCAGTTATATTTCACGTTTCAGATACAAGAATACAAATATACCTACTCTCAGATCTTTTTTCCTATTATAAAGCCACTTGTATCATCTACCCCATACTGCATAGTGTTTGGACTTTTCGCCGTTGTTTAGCTCATTTGTTAAATTAGACATTTCTGCACACTCTAAGATCTTATTAATTATGTTTATCTCTGAAGGAGAAGTATTGTCCTTCCATGATTTTGCATAAACTAGTCTAGCTGCCGTGGTGATGTGGATTATAAATTGAATTTTTTCTTTAGCCATCCTCTCCCTAATTATTCCCAGAAGAAAAATTTCAGGGGCTAGGTCTAATTCTTCTTCAATTATCTCCCTCAACCAAACCCGAATTTTGGACCAAAACTTTTTTGATATTTGGCAGGGGTCAGCAACCTGCGGCTCTGGAGCTACATGTGGCTCTTTCACCCCTCTGCTGTGGCTCCCTGTCACTCAAGATATGGTCACAACTGCCAATGTGTGACACCCGCTGGCATGCAATTTATTGAGCTTTTCAACCCTGGGTAGGCCAACCATGGATAAATCCAAGAAAAGAAAAGTTTCAGAAGAAAACAAAACGTTTAATTCAACTACATCTGCTAGTTTTGTGGCCGCTCAAGAAATAATCAGGCACGGGAAGGGTTTTGTGGCTCCCGGTGTTTTCTTTTCTGTGGGAAAGAGTCCAAATGGCTCTTTGAATGTTTAAGGTTGCAGTATAGGGTTTCCTGCCTAAGCAGGGGGTTGGACTAGAAGACCTCCAAGGTCCCTTCCAACTATTCTATTCTATTCTATTCTATTCTATTCTATTCTATTCTATTCTATTCTATTCTATTCTATTCTATTCTATTCTATTCTATTCTATTCTTACTCTACCCTACCCTACCCTATTCTAAATCACAGAATAAGTTGTAGTGCAAACAACAGTATAGGTACCCCTCAATTTACAATCATTCGTTCAGTGACGGTTCAAAGTTAAAATGTGATTTATAAGTTTTTTCCCACAAACATTGCAGCACCTTTGTGGTCACACGATCAAAATTTGGTTGCTTGTAATTATAGCAGTCACAGAGTCCCAGGATCATGTGATCCCCCTCCCCCAACAAGCAAAGTCAATCGGGAAACCAGATTCACCTAATAACCGTATTGCTAACTTAACAACTGCAGTGATTCATTTAACAACGGTGGCAAGAAAGGATGTAAAATGAGGCAAAACTCACTTGACAACGGTCTTGCTAAAATTCTGGGCTCACTTGTGCTCTTTACCTGTACTTCTTCCTCAGCTATACTTGCACCCTAGAACCGTGATGGCAAACCTGTGGCACGCGGAGCCATATCTGTCGACACGCTAGTGTTGCCTTAGCTCAGTGCGTAATGGCCACCTGATTTTCCGGCCTTCCGGGCCCACGGACGTTGGGAAACGGGTTGTTTTTGGCCTCCGGAAGGCCTGCGGATGATGGGGAAGGCCTTTTTCGCCCTCCCCAGGCTCCTAGAAAGCCTCTGGAGCCTGGAGAGGGCAAAAAAATGGGCCTACCAGGCCCACCGTGCCATCACGTGCCAAAAGTGGGAGGAGCGCGGGGGATCGCGCGCACATGCGCAGGGGGGTGGGGCACATTGAATTATGGGTATGGGCGCACGCATGCGTGAAACACCCCCCCCCGCTCCCACTTTTGGCACGCGACAGCGAAAAGATTAGCCATCACTGCCCTACAATTTCCAAATGCAAAGATCTACCCCACTTTAACCCCTGGTTTTCTGGGAAAGCGTTACCAGGATGGGTAATCAGGTTCAACTTCCTGCCAGGCCTTCCCTCTGCATCAAAGTCGTATAAGAACAACCACAATTATTTATACATCACTTTCCTGGTAGAGGCTATAAACGGCACCTTTGATCCATCCCTATCATGGATACACCCATCCCTTGTGTGTCTTGTAACACAGACAGCTAGCTGTCTTACAGGTAGTCCTCAATTTACGACCGCAATGAAATCCAATATTTCTGTTGTTAAGCGAGGCAGCTGTTAAGTGAGTTTTGCCCAGGGGTAGGATTCAAAAATTTTAACAACCGGTTCTTTGCCTGGTTGCTGGGTGGGCGTGGCCATGGTGGGCATGGCCTACTCGGCCCTCATGCAGCATGGCGGCGGGGGGGGGGGGGTGTTTTCACCCTCCCCAGGCTCCAGAGGCTATCCTCGAGCCTCTGGGAGGGCAAAAACGGCCTCCCCCGGACCCTGGAGGCCCTCCGGAGGCCACAAACAGGCCTGTTTCCAGACTTCTGGAACTTTCTGGGAAGGCTGTTTTTCGCCTTCCCAGAGTCTCCACGCAGGCCCTGCATTTACCTGGCATCCAAAACGGGCTGCATGGAGACTCCTGGGAGGGGAGAGAGAGGGACCAGCCAGTCCTGCAACTATCAGTTTGGCAAACCAGGTGTAAAATTAGCATCCGTTTCGCCCGAACCGGTCCGAACCAGGTGTAAAATTAGCATCCGTTTCGAACCGAACCGGCTGAATTCCACCCCTGGTTTTGCCCCATTTTATGACCTTCTTTGCCATAGTTCATAAGTGAATCACGGCAGTCGTGGAGTTAGTAATCCGGTTGTTAAGTGAATCTGGCTTCCTCCATCGACTTCGCTTGTCAGAAGGTCGCCAAAGGGAACCCTATGACCCCCTCGGGACACTAACAACCGTCTAAATACAAGTCAGTTGCCAAGGGTCTGAATTTTGATCATGTGACCGTGGGGATGCTGCCCACGGTCATGTGATAAATGGTCACAAGTCACATTTTTCAGTGGTGTTGTCGCTTCGAACGGACACTATATGAATGTTTGTAAGTTGAGGACTACCTGTATAAACCCAAGATGGAGTTTTGTATAAAGCAGTGATGGCTAACTTTTTTTGCCATCACGTGCCAGGAGTGAGGGGGGGGGGTGGCGCGCATGTGTGCCCACACCCATAATTCTATGCACCCGCGAATGCGCTTGTTCCCCTACACTCCCCTTCCCCAAGGCCCTCCGAAGGCAGGAAACAGCCTGTTTCCCTACTTTCGGTGGGCCCAGAAGGCCCGAAAATCAGCTGGCTGAGCATGCATGCCCACCAATATGGCTATGCGTACCACCTGTGGCACACATGCCATAGATTCGCCATCACGGGTATAAAATATCTCAGGATATTCTGAAACTCTTTGCAGGAAAAAGGAGAAAAGGAGGAAGACAAAATTCCCGTGTGGTGTTTGGCCACACTTCCTTCCTTCTTTCCCAGCCCTCCCGTTTTCCTTTTACCAGGAAGCCATGAATCACTGTTTGTATTTTTAATCCACCATTCTCATCCAGGGGTGAAATGTAAAATGTGTTACTACTGGTTCTGTGGGCATGGCTTGGTGGGGGGGGGGTGTAATGTGACTGGGTGGGCATGGCCCACTTTTTTTTTTTAAACTTTTCAAAGCATTTTTTCTAATGCTTTGAAAAGCCTCTGGCGATCAGGCAACTCAGCTGGGATAGTCAGAGAGGCTTTTAAAAAAATGCTTTGAAAAGCCTCTCTGCCGATCAGGCAACTCAGCTGGGATCATCAGAGAGGCTTTTAAAAAAATGCTTTGAAAAGCCTCTGGCGATCAGGCAACTCAGCTGGGATCGTCAGAGAGGCATTTTAAAAACTGCTTTGAAAAGCCTCTCTGACGATCAGGCAACTCAGCTGGGATTGTCAGAGAGGCATTTTAAAAACTGCTTTGAAAAGCCTCTCTGCCGATTAGGCAACTCAGCTGGGATAGTCAGAGAGGCTTCTTTAAAAAAATGCTTTGAAAAACCTCTCTGACGATCAGGCAACTCATCTGGGATCGTCAGAGACTTTTTCAAACATTTTTTTTACCACCTCTTCGGCCAAGAGGTTGCAGAAAAAAATGCTTTGAAAAGCCTCTGAGGATCCCAGCTGAGCCGCATGATCATCAGCAGCTTTTATTTTTTACTTTTAAAAGCATTTTTTCCTCAGAAGAGATTGTAGAAAAAATGCTTTTAAAAGTAAAGAAAAAAAAGCCTCTGATGATCATGCGACTCAGCTGGGCATGGGGGGGGGCAGGGATTTTTGCTACCAGTTCTCTGAACCACTCGCCGCTATCACTACCGGATCAGGTGATCCGGTCTGAACCGGGAGCATTTCATCCTGTTCTCATCCCATATTGCCAAGATTCCCATAAATTCATTACATTAGAACAGTGTTTCCCAAACTTGGCTATTTTAAGGTGCATGGACTTCAACTCCCAGAATTCCCCAGACAGTATGGCTGGTTGAGGAATGCTGGGAGTTGAAGTCCATACATCTTCAAAGGGTCAAGTTTGGGAAACACTGCATTAGAATAAGAATCCAGCCTGGACTCTTATTCTAAGAGTCCGAGCTGACAAGGAAGATCTTAAAATGACAGATAAGTTCAGCCTTTTAGAATTTTCACCGTCAACTGTAAAGGAATTTATAAATAAATTTATGAAGCTATAAAGAAACTACTAACTAGACCATTTTGAAAAGGTACTTTTCCCAAAAGACAATGGACTTTCTTGAGTTTTTTTTTTCCTTTGAAAACATTTCACTTCTCATCCGAGAAGCTTCCTCATTTCTAACTAACTGGTGGGGAATGCTCGGTAAGAACTGAAGAAGCTTCTCGGATGAGAAGCGAAACGACTTCAAGGAAAAACAAAGTCCAGTTGCCTTTTGAAAAAGCACCTTTGGGACTAGGCCAGAAAGTGGGAGGCTGGGAGTTGTAGTTCCGCCTTAGCCAGCATGGCTGACTTAGGAATTCTGGGAGTTGAAGTCCACAGGTTGTAAAGTTGCCATAGTTGAAATGCCTCTCCTGGGGCATTCCATCTCAACATTTCAATTGTTACAATCCATGGAAGTCAATACAATTTCTTTTTTTAACCCTTTTTCTACAAACTGGCAGAGTCATCCAGCCCTGGGCTAATCCAATCAATCATAACTACTTTACATGTCTTGCAAAAATCACAAGCCATGCTCCCTCTCGATGGAACTTCCAGCTTCAGGTAAAGTATACCTTTTAATCCCAGATGCTGAGAAGCACCACTTCCTTGCCTCATTGATAACACTGAAAAAAGATCTTGATTTCTTGACTTATTTTCCTTCAAGGGACTTCATATAGAAGAATGCATGATGCTTGCTGTCAGGTGATTTCCTTTCCCCTTCACAACAACACTGTGAGGTAGGACATTGTAAACCCTAGCAGGATTGAGTTCAAGGACAGTCAGAGAGCTCAGCAAACATTAAGAACCTTCTTCATCTGAATCTCCTTGCTCCCAAATCCTGTATCACATGGTCCAAAATGGCTCTCGCAGATCGATGCACCTTTGACCTGCCAGCTTGGGATGCACTGCACGGAAAATAGAATTCTTTGCTAGGAATTATCTAGGCCCCCCTTGGCAACCTATGGAGAATTTTGCCACCCAGCAGGAGAGGTTATTAATAAATGACTTAATGTTGACAATTTCTCCTTAACAGCCTGGTTAAATTAACAGCAACATAACCACTTAACACTTCAATGCCAGTAGCAAAATGATACCAGTTGTTATCTGCAAATCCAGGGGGGGAATTATTGTTCTCCTGGGTCTGCAAGCCTCATTTGGGGGTGGGGGGGAGAGAAGGAAGAAGAGAGGAGGAGGAGGAGGAGGAGGAGGAGGAGGAGGAGGAGGAGGAGGAGGAGGAGGAGGAGGAGGAGGAAGGGACAAAGATGGAAGATGAAGGGGAAAGAATGGGGAAGGGATGGAAAGGGGGAAGGGAAAGAGGAAGGAGAAGGGACTGAGAAGGAAGAACAAGGAAAAGGAATGGAGAAAGAAGAAGAGAAGGAGAAGAGACAGAGAAAGAAGAAAAGGGGAAGGAATGGAGAAAGAAGAAGAGAAGGACTAGAGAAGGAAGAAAAGGGAAAGACAAGGAAGAAGACAAGGAGAGCAGATGAAGAAAGAAAAGGGGAAGGGGAACAAATGCAGAAGGAAGAAGAGAAAGAAGGAATAGAAAAAGAGAAGGGAAAAAGAAGGAGAAGGGATGGAGAAGAAAGAAAGAAGAGAAGGAGAAAAAATAGAGAAGAAAGAAAAGGGGAAGGGGAACAAATGTAGAAGGAAGAAGAGAAAGAAGGGATAGAAAAAGAAGGGAAAGAGAAGAAAGAGGGAATAGAGAAGAAAGGAAGAAGAGGAGAAGGAATAGAGAAGAAAGAAAAGGGGAAGGTGCAACAAATGTAGAGAAAGAAGAGAAAGAAGGGAAAGAAAAAGGGAAAGAGAGGGAGGAAAGAGAGGGAATAGAAGAAAGAAAGAAGAGGAGAAGAAATAGAGAAGAAAGAAAAGGGGAAGGGGAACAAATGTAAAAGAAAGAAGAGAAAGAAGGGATAGAAAAAGAAGGGAAAGAGAAGGAAGGAGAAGGAATAGAAGAAAGAAAGAAAGAAAGAAAGAAAGAAAGAAAGAAAGAAAGAAAGAAAGAAAGAAAGAAAGAAAGAAAGAAAGAAGAGAAGGAGAAGGAAGAAAGAAGAAAGAAAAGGGGAAGGGGAACAAATGTAGAAAGAAGATGAGAAAGAGAAGGGATAGAAAAAGATAAGGGAAAGAGGAAGAAGAAGGGATGGAGAAGAAAGAAAAAAAGGAGGAGGAAGAGGAGGAAAAGGAGATTGGCAAAGGAAGAAAATAAAGAGAGAGAGGAAAAGAAGGAGAAATCTAAGGGGATAGGCAAGGAAGGAGATAGGAGAAGGGACACATTTTACCTGCCTTCTAATAAGGGAGACGTCTCACCTTATCCAGTTCTTCCTACAGCTCACCTGGATAAAACCAAAAGATTTCGGACACTCTTTGCTTCTCAACAACCAAAGAAATTCCCATTTGCCAACCTGAACTGAAATACCCTCCACCACCTCTCCCAGAGCAGTACAGGTAGTCCTCGACTTACGACCAGCAGTGGGTTTCACATTATGTTACTACCGGTTCGCTGTGCATGCGCACCAGAGATGGGTTTCAGCAGGTTCTGTCCAGTTCTGGAGAACCGGTAGCGGAAATTTTGAGTAGTTCAGAGAACCCGCAGTAAAAATTCTGACTGGCCCCCCGCCCCCATCTATTCTCTGCCTCCCAAGTCCCAGCTGATAAGGGAGGAAATGGGGATTTTGCAGTATCCTTCCCCTGGAGTGGGGTGGGAATGGAGATTTTACAGTATCCTTCCCCTGCCATGCCCACCAAGCCACACCCACCAAGCCATGCCACAGCCACCAAGCCACGCCTACCAAGCCATGCCACAGCCACCAAGCCACACCCACAGAACCGGTAGTAAAAAAATTTGAAACCCACCGATCTGAATATTGATCATGTGACCATGAGGATGCGGCAACGGTCATGTGAAAAAAGGGATATCATAAGCCCCTATTTTCAGGGCCTTGTAACTTCAAACGGTCACTAAACAAGCCTGAAAAAAGGGACAGTTTTTCACACTGACGACCATGATCACGTAATCAAAATTCAGTCACTTAGCAACGGTCTCATATTTATGACGGTTGCAATGTCTCCTCGTGATCCCCTTTTGCAACCTTCTGACAAGCAAAACCAATGGGGACGCCAGATTCACTTAACAACCATGTTACTTAATTAACTGCAGGGATTCACTTAACAGCCGTGGCCAGGAAGGTCACAAAGTGGGACAAAATTCACTTAACAAATATAGCCGCTTAGCAACTGGAATTTGGGGCCTCCATTGTGGTTGTAAGTCGAGGATTACCTGTAAAACTTTTTGGGGTGCCATCTCCTCAGAGAGAGAAGCCTAGAGCTGTGTTCCCCCCCAAAAAAGAGATCCATCAAGGAGGAAGAAAGAAAGGGTGCCAGGAGGAAAACAAAACGTGATTTAATTTACATTTGACACGGAAAGGAAATGAACGCAAGGCGGCTAATTACCCGTGTATCTAATACTTCTCTGGTATTAAAATGAGAATTCAGTGGCAGCCGGTTGTGAATTACGGCCTTCGGTTCTCTGAACTGCCTCAGGCGCAGTGTGTTTTATTATATTGTAGATTTCATTTTCCGCAGCTTTTGTTTTTTAATTGCATACATCGCTCTGAGTCGTGTATCGAGGGAAGAACTACATAAATTGAATAAACAAGCAAACAAATATCCAAGCAACCCCTGAGGCTGGAGCCAAGGTTTCTGGAGACTACGTTAAGGCCTAAAATAAAAGGGCCTTCCTACATTTTCTAGGATTTCTTCCTTACTCAAAATAGCATCAAATGTGGAGAAGCTCCAAATTTTCTTTAAAAAAAAAAACTTTAAGAAATACACTTAGTCCTCAACTTATGACCGCAATTGAGTCCAAAATTTCTGTTCTTAAGTGAGACATTTGTTAAGTGAGCTTTGCTCCATTTTACGACTTTTCTTGCCTCAGTTGTTAAGTGAATCACTACAGTTGATAAGTTAATAACCCGGTTGTTAAGTGAATCTGGTTTCCCCATTGACTGTTTGTCAGAGGTTGCAAAAGGGGATCACCTGGCTGCCGAGACACTGTGACCGTCATAACTGTGAATCAGTTGGTCTTGGAACATCCCTTGGTATGCCCAATTGGGAGCTCCTTTTGTTTCCTCATGAAGTTGCCCATCGAAGTGGTACTTATTTATCTACTTGCAGTCACCTGCTATTGGACGACAGGAGCTGGAGTGTGTGATGGGAGCTCACTCCATCCTTGAGCCAGCAACGGGTCTTGAACACGAGCCTGCTGATTGTCAGCCCAGCCTCCTAGCTATGTGAGCCACTGAGCTGCTAGAGATTTGCATGGCAAATTAACAACCATGGGAAACAAATAATAAAATTGGGCGTGACTTACTTAACATTCACCTTGCTTAGCAACAGAAAATCTGGTTCCAGTTGTGGTCGTAAAGTGAGGACTACCTTTATTTTATTTTATTATTTGATTTAATTTAATTTTTAATAAAATGTATAAGGCCACCCATCTTAAGCAACCCTTGGAGGCTCACAACAACAATAAAACCAATCACCATTAAAACAAATTATAAAACAATAAAACAAATTTAGCAATTGAACCACTTTGGAAAAATCGATCCAATTGGATTCCGATTCTCAAATCCAACAGCTGAATATGTTTCCATTCAGATTTCGGTATTTAAAAACGAGCTGAAGTATTCCAATAATTTCCACGGCATCAGGTTTGATTTGATGTTTCCTTTCGATGTTCCAGCTTGATTTCAAACTGATTTGGAAATTCAAGTTAATGGAACAGAATGACAGCGCTGTTGGAAGGGACCCTGGAGGTTTTCTAGTCCAACCCCCTGCTCAGGCAGGAAAGCCTATACCCGTGATGGCGAACCTATGGCACGCGTGCCAGAGGTGGCACGTGGAGCCATATCTCTGAGCCCTAGGTCAACTCCAGGGCACATACACATGTAGGCCAGCTGATTTTCGGGCCTTCCGGGCCCAATGGAAGTCGGGAAATGGGCCGTTTCCAGCCTCCAGAGGGCCTCTGGTGGGATTGGGGAAAGCTGTTTTGCCCTCCCCAGGCTCCTAGAAAGGCTCTGGAGCCTGGGGAGGGCGAAAAACAGGCCTTCCGGTCCCACTGTGTCATTGCGTGCCAATAGCAGGGAGAGCGCAGAGGGTTGCACGGAAATGCACATTGGGGCAGGGTGCACTGAATTATGGGTGTGGGCACATGCACGCGCGACACCCCTGCGCTCCTCCCGCTTTTGGCACGCGATGGCAAAAAGGTTAGCCATCACTGGCCTATACCATTTCAGGCAAACGATTGTCTAGTCGCTTCTTAAAAACTTCCACTGTTGGAGTATTCACAACTTCTGGAGGCAAATCGTTCCACTGATTAGATGTGAATCAGAATCTGACCCTTCAAAATAATGTTTTTCAAATTTGGCAACTTTGAGACCTGTGGATTTTCAAGTCCCAGAACTCCCCAGCCAGAATTCTGGGAACTGAAGTGCACGCGACTAAAAGTTGTCAAGCTTGAAAAACATCCTTTCAAAGGCTCAGTATCTGTTGTCACTTTTTTAAAGCCTCCATTTAAAAGGACATTCGGCACAAAGACAATCAGCAACTCTGCCATGAAAACATTTTAACCCCACCTTGTTAAAGTTTAAAAGCACACAAAGACGTACGTGCACAAACATATCCAGGGAGAAAATCTTATATTGACTTCTGGCTCAAATACTCCTCGAACATGGTACATTTCAACAAATGACAACCTCTCAGTTGCTTAAAGCCCACAAATCTTTTACCGGTTTGTAAACTTCTAAATACCTGATACTCCAAGGATATTTTTAACAAAAGCAAAATCTACAATTGCCTCAAAGTTTTACATTTAGGAAGGAAACACGAAAGATATAAGAAGAGATTAGGCGAGACCTGGCTCAAAAACAGTCACTGTGATATCACCACAATCTTAATTTCCAAATAACACAACTCAATATTTAATCGCAATTATTTACCCAAAATTCTATCAAAATGCCCATCCTGTGACTCATTGCATTAAATCTTTAAATCCTAATCTCTTTTAACTAACACCTATATTTCTTAGACTTATCACACATTATACTCTTCATTATACACAGAATCATTTCATTATTACAATACTATAACCTTCATTTTGTTATTCATATCAACATAGTCACCTATTATATGTGGTGATATAATAGAGTCAAAGTTTAGATTAAGTTATAATTGTGGGGAAAAAATTTTGTTTCAGTTTTTGTTTTGAAAGATGCAATGGTGGAGATTTGGGAAAGAGCTTGATAAAGAGGAGAAAGCGACTATACCTATTCTTGACCGGATCAATGCTTCGTTCTTAAAAGATGCATTTTGTGTTTATGTTTTTTTTTTAAAATAATAAATTTTTTTTTAAAAAAACAGTCACTGTGAAAGGGACCTTGGAGTCCTAGTGGACAATCACTTAGCCAAAAAAACCTAATACAATCCTTGGTTGTATAAAGAGAGGCATAGAATCAAAATCACGTGAAGTTTTAATACTGCTTTATAAAGCTTTATAAAGCCTGAGTAAGGCCACACTGCAATACTGCTACCAATTTTGGTCACCATACTACAAGAAATATGTTGAGACTTTGGAAAAAGTTCAAAGAGCAACTTTCTATCAGGTTCACCTAATACACCAGTTGCGTCCCTCTCTGGACCGGGATGCCCTACGCACAGTCACTCACGCCCTCGTCACGTCCCGCCTGGACTACTGTAATGCTCTCTACATGGGGCTCCCCTTGAAGAGCACCTGGAGGCTCCAACTGGTCCAGAATGCGGCCGCATGGGTGATTATGGGTGCGACGCGGTGCACCTATGTGACACCTCTCCTGCACGAGCTGCACTGGCTTCCAGTGGTCTTCCGGGTGCAGTTCACGGTTACCATCTTTAAAGCGCTCCATGGCCTAGGGCCCGGATACCTACAGGACCGCCTTCTACCGCCAGTAGCCTCCTACCGACCAACGTGCTCCCACAGAGAGGGGCTCCTCAGGGTGATGTCGGCCAGACAATTTAGGCTGATAACCCCCAAGGGGAGAGCCTTCTCTATGGGGGCACCCACCCTCTGGAATAAACTACCCCCTGGGATATGTACGATCCCCGACCTACGAACCTTCCGCCGGGCCCTAAAGACCCTGCTTTTTCAACAGGCTCGCCTGGCTGAATAAGACCCTCAATGGGATATTTTGAATGATGGGTTTTAAATGGACAAGGCCAATTTGTTTAATTCTTTTTAATTGGTTTTAATTTTTCTATGATTCTGTGTTTTACTATGGCTGTGCACCGCCCTGAGTCCTTCAGGAGAAGGGCGGTATAGAAATCTAATAAACTGAAACTGAAACTGAACTAAGATGATCAAAGGCCTGGAGACTAAAACATATGATGAACGGCTGCAGGATTTGGGTTTGGCCAGTCTACTCTAGAGAAAAGAAGAATTAGCGGTGACATGATAGCAATATTCCGGGATTTGAGGGGCTGCCACAAAGAAGAGGGGGTTAATATTAGTCTCCAAAGCACCTGAGGGCAGGACAAGAAACAATGGTTGGAAACGAATCAAGGAGAGAAGCAACCTGGAATTAAGGAGAAACTTCCTAACAATTAACCAGTGGAACAGCTTGCCACCAGAAGTTAAATGGAAACTAATCAAGGAGAGAAGCAACCTAGAAGTCAATGGCGAAGTCAGATTCACTTAACAACCGTTGTACTAATTTAACAAATGCAGTGATTCACTTAACAACTGTGACAAGAAAAAATGTAAAATGGGGCAAAACTCACTTAACAAATGTCTCACTCAACCACAGAAATGTTGGCCTCCATTGTGGTCATAGGTCGAGACTATAATAATATTAGCCACTAAACAGTGGTTAATATTAACCCCAATCCAATGGTGGGTTTCAATAATTTTTACTATCAGTTCTGTGGGTGCGGCTTGGTGGGCGTGGCATGGGAAGGATACTGTAAAATCTCCATTTCCACCCCACTCCAGGCAAAGGTTACTGCAAAATCCCCATTTCCTCCCGATCAGCTGGGACTCAGGAGGCAGAGAATAGATGGGGGAGGGGCCAGTCAGAATTTTTACTACCGGTTCTCTGATCTACTCAAAATTTCCGCTACCGGTTCTCCAGAACTGGTCAGAACCTGCTAAATCCCACCTCTGCCCCAATGGCCTGAAAAAAAGCCGTATTCACACCCCAGAAGTACAAACTTGATTGGTTCATTTTAACTAAAGTTAAACCAGACAGACACAAAGTGGAAAGCAAAACAGTGTCTCTATTTCCTCATGGAATTTGCTGTCTTAAGAGTCAGTTGGATTGTAGTAACCCAGACACTGCAGGAAATAATTAAATAGATGCAAATCAAAATCGGGTTGGGATGAGATGAGATGAGATGAAGTTGCAATAGGAAAAGGAGCCAGATCTAATGTCCAATGCCCAAAACGGCACCAGAAGACAAATAAGATACAAGCCACAAGATTACCAAAGCTGATTTATAACTTAGACCCTGGCCACTTGAAGATGGGTGGACTTCAACTCCCAATATTCACCAGAGTCTCCTTTAAATTGGTTAGACCTCAGCTCCCAGAATTCTCCACACAGCAAGGGAAGAATAACAGATTTGAGGTCTTTTGGTCCAACCTCCTGCTCAGGCAGGAAACCCTACACCGCTTCAGACAAATGGTTGTCCAGTCGCTTCTTAAAAACTTCCAGTGTTGGAGCATTCACAACTTCTGGAGGCAAGTCGTTCCACTGGTTAATTGCTCTATCTGTCAGGAAATTTCTTCTTAGTTCTAGATGGCTTCTCTCCTTGATTGGTTTCCACCCATTGCTTCTTGTCCTGCCCTCAGGTGCTTTGGAGAATAGCTTGACTCCCTCTTCTTTGTGGCAACCCCTGAGATATTGGAAGACTGCTATCATGTCTCCCCTAGTCCTTCTTTTTATTAAACTAGACATATCCAGTTCCTGCAACCGTTCTTCATATGTTTTAGCCTCCAGCCCCCTAATCCTCTTTGTTGCTCTTCTCTGCACTCTTTTCTAGAGTCTCCGCATCTTTTTTTACATCATGGTGACCAAAACTGAATGCTGTATTCCAAGTGTGGCCTTACTAAGGCATTATAAAGTGGTATTAACACTTCACGTGATCTTGATTCTATCCATCTGTTTATGCACATTGCTGGCTCATATTAAATGATTATCCACTAGGACTCCAAGATCCCTCTCACATTTACTACTATTGAGCGAGGTGCCACCTATACTATACTTACACATTTTTTTTCTTGCCTAAATGTAGAACCTTACTTTTTTTACCATTGAATTTCATTTTGTTAGATAGCACCCAATGTTCAAGTCTGTCAAGATCTTTCTGTATCTTGAGCCTATCTTCCAGAGTGTTGGCTATTCCTGCCAGCTTGGTGTCATCTGCAAATTTGATGAGTTCCCCATCTATCCCCTCGTCCAAGTCATTAATGAAGATGTTGAAGAGTCCTGGGCCTAAAACAGAGCCCTGGGGTACTCCACTGCATACTTCCCTCCATGGAGATTCAGTTCCATTGAGGACTACACGTTGAGTGCGGTTGGTCAGCCAGTTACGAATCCATCTGGTGGTGATGCTGCCTAACCTGTATTTTTCAATCTTGAAAGCATGCTAGCTGGGGAATTCTGGGAGTTGAAGTCCACACAACTTCAAGCGGCTAGGGTTGAGAACCACTGACTTAGGCCAAAAAAAAAAAAGAGAGCACTCAAAAATGGTGATGATGATGATGTTGAAGAAGAAGAGAAGGAGGGATTTAATTGAACGGTAAGAAGCCAATAATTCTCCAGACTGCTCAAAAGACAACAATGCAAGACTTAAGTCAACTAAGCAAATCCAAGAAGATTCTATTTCATCTGCTCTCTTTGCAATAAATTTGGGAACGATTTTCTCTTATTTATCGGATGTAATTATCAATTATTCAACAATAGGCAATCATCATCATCATTATCATCATCATCATGCATTGCAGTTGTCTCTGCCATCCGCACTGTACATTCACACTGCTTCTTGCTTGGAAAGCTACTATGCCAATGGGGTTAGGTTTTACTTATTTATTGGTTAGATATTTATCTTGTCTTTATTATTTTTAAAAATGACTCAAGGCAGGAACATACCTAGTACTCCTTCCTCTTCCCATTTTTCTTACAACAACAATCTTGGGAGGTGGGTTGGGCTGAGAGACGATGACTGGCCTAAAGTCACCGGGCCAGTTTTTCAAGCCTAAAGCTGAATTAGAACTCACCATCTCTTGATGATTGGCCCGAAGTCACCCAGCTGCCTTTCATGCCTGAGGTAGAACTAGAACTCACCACCTCTTGGGGATTGGCCCAAAGTCACCCAGCTGCTTTCCACACCTGAGGTAAAACTAGAACTCACCATCTCTTGGTGATTTCCACGCCTGAGGTAAAACTAGAACTCACCATCTCTTGGTGATTGGCCCAAAGTCACCCAGCTGCCTTTCATGCCTGAGGTGGAACTAGAACTCACCACCTCTTGGTGATTGGCCCAGTCACCCAGCTGCTTTCCACACCTGAGGTAAAACTAGAACTCACCACCTCTTGGTGATTTCCACACCTGAGGTAGAACTAGAACTCACCACCTCTTGGTGATTGGCCCAAAATCACCCAGCTATCTTTCATGCCTGAGATAGAACTAGAACTCACCACCTCTTGGTGATTGGCGCAGTCACCCAGCTGCCTTTCATTCCTGAAGCAAGACTAGAACTTACTGTCTCCTAGCCAGGCACCTTAACCACTAGACCAAACTGCCACTCCAAAACATCTGAAGGACGCCAGGGTGCCCATAAAGCAAGAAATAAAACAGAAGAGCTGGGACTCTCCGGCAGAAAATTCTACGCTCCCAATTTCTCCCTTTTGGTTCTCTTAATTATTCCGGAGACAGAGAAACGCTTGGCCTTGATTTCCAACAAAAGCAGCCATTTGATTCAGACATTTGATTCAGACTTCCTAAGGTGTCACTTTGGTTTTGGCAAAGCGGTGTCACCTGCACACGTCCGCTGGGGGGAAAAAAAAGTGAGTGTCATGCTTTGATCAGCAAGAATTCTTTAGAAATGCCAGGGCTTGTGTGTGTGTGGTGGTGGGGGGGGAAACTTGTCAGCCAGGGGAGACACTCCCGTATATAATCTGACAGCACAAAGGGGCGGAAATAAAGGCTTTGGTGGGTCTCTGGCACTCGAAACCCCCTCCCCATAAAAAAAATATATATATACCCCTGTCTTTCTTTTTCCTTTCCCTTCTGGAATTACTAGCAAAGCCAATCTTTAAAAGTACCCTACAAAGAATTTAAAAAAAGGGGGGTCATTGTTCTCCCCCCCCCCATTTCTAAATTCACCATCCTTCCAACAAAGGAAAAAGCGGGGCGGCCCTTTGCAAACAATGGGGCTGTTTCCTTCTGTGTAACTCACCCCCCCCCTCCATTAACATGCTCCAGATTTCCCCTGACCCTGGGGGGGTAGGGGGGATGTTTGGGTAACAGGCCACGTGCCGTCTCCTATTTCTCACCCACCCATCCATGAAACCTTAGATTTCTCCAGTCAGTAATAACCTTCTCCCCCAACCCCCCCTTCTCGGTCCCTAAATGCACGCCAAACCTTCCCCTACTCCCCCAAGGATCTGTCCTCCTCCGGAGCTTTGTCTGCAGAAGGCAGGGAGGGCCGGACGGCTCAGAGAAAGCGAGCCCTGGGCCGGCGGGAGGGGGGCATGTTGTTAAGATGGGGGGAGGGAAGGCAAAAGTCTCTCCCGAAGCCTTAGCTCAGCGCTTTCTCCTAGCGGAAAAGAGGAGGAAGACCCCCTCCCCCCAAACCCCCCCCCCCAAAAAAGAAGGATCCACCCTCTTTTTCCGTGTTGATTTTTTTTTATTCTTTCTCTGTCCGTTTCACCCGCGGTCCTTCCTTCCTCCCTCCCGCCCTCCATGGCTCCGTTCATTCATTCCTTCGTTCATTCAGTCCCTGACATTCCTTTCTCCGTCAATGCTCCCGTATCTTTTCTCCGCACATTTCCTTCCTTACCTCTTCCTTCCTTACCACTTCCTTCCTCCCTCCCTCCCTCTTCTCTCCCCTTCCCTCTCTTCCTTCCTTCCCCTTCCCTCTCTTCCTTCCTTCCCCTTACCTCTTCCTTCCTTCCTCCCTCCCTCCCTTCCTTCTCTCCCTCTCCTCTTTTCTTCTTTACCCTTCCTTCCCTTCTTCTTCCTTCCTCCCTCCCTCCCTTCTTTCCCCCTCCCTCTCTTCCTTCCTTCCTTCCTTCATTCCTTCCTTCCCCTTACCTCTTCCTCCCTCCCTCCCTCCCTTCTCTCCCTCTCCTCTTTCTTTTCTTCTTTACCCTTCCTTCCCCTTACCTCTTCCTTCCTCCCTTCTCTCCCCCTCCCTCTCTTCCTTCCTTCCTTCCGTCCTTCCTTCCCCTTACCTCTTCCTTCTTCCTTCCCTCCCTTCTCTCCCTCTCCTCTTTCTTTTCTTCTTTACCTTTCCTTCCCCTTACCTCTTCCTTCCTCCCTCTCCCCCTTCCTTCCTTACCTTTTCCTCCCTCCCTCCCTCCCTCTCTCCCTTCCTTCCTTCCCTCTCCCCTGTCTTCTTTCCTTCCATCCTCTTCCTCCCTCCCTTCTCTTCCCCTCCTCTTCCTCTTCTTTTTACCCTTCCTTCCTTCCCCTTCCCTCTCCCTCTCCCCCTTCCTTCCTTCCCTCTCCCCTTTGCCTTCTTTCCTTCCACCCTCTTCTTCCCTCCCTTTTCTTCCCCTCCTCTTCCTCTCCTTCCTTCCTTCCTTCCTTCCTTCTCTTTCTCTTCTTTTTTATCCTCCTTCCTTCTTTCCCTTCCCTTCCCTTCCTCCTTTCCAGCCTACCTCGATCTTGTCCACGCTCCGGGCGCAGCCCACCACTTTCAGCCCGTGCTGCACCAGCGCCCGAGCCACGGCCGCTCCGATGCCCACCGAGGCGCCCGTGACCAGCGCCACCCGGTTCTTCCAGCGCTCCATGACCCCGCGAGCCGCGCCGGCTGCCGGCGCCCGCCTGCCTCCTTCCCTCCAAGCGCGGCCGCTTCCCCCTCCTTCCTTTCCTCCCTTCCTGCCTCCCCGAAGCGCTGGAGCCCGTCCGGCCGGCGAAGCTTCTCCGGGAGGAGGAGGAGGAGGAACCGACCGGCGCACTCGCCTCCTTCTCCAAGGGCAGCCTCGCCCTTCGGCTGGCGAGAGAAGCCGGCAGGAGGCGGGGAAGCGCCGGCCGCGGCCCCCTCCCCGGGGCAGGGTTGAAAGTTCCCCTTGCGTTTGGCCAGCGGGTGGGGCCTCCTCCCGCCCGGGGAGCAGCGCCAGGCAACGGCGGAGGATTCCACGCGTGGGAAGGGGGCAAGGATCGAGGCAGCTTCGGGCTCCAAGCCGGGGCTCCGACCTGCCCGGGCAGCTGCGTTTCTGCCTTTCCTTCCTCGGCAGCCCGGGAGTGAGTGAGCCAGAGAAAGATATTTAAGCGGACTGGAGGCTTAAACGTACAAAGAATTGCTGGAATTGGGGGTGTCTAGTTGGATGAAAAGAAGGACTAAGGGGGAGACATGATAGCAGTCTTCCAATATCTCAGGGGCTGCCCCAAAGAAGAGGGAGTCAAGCTATTTGTCTGAAGTGGTGTTTCCTGCCTAAGCAGGGGGCTGGACTAGAAGACCTCGGAGGTCCCTCCCAACTCTATTCTAGTCTAATTCTATTCTCCAAAGCACCAGAAGGAAAGGCAAGAAACGAGGGATGGAAACTAATCAAGGAGAGAAGCAACCTAGAACTAAAGAGAAATTCCATGGCAGTTAGAACAATCAGTCAGTGGAATGACTTGCCTCCAGAAGTTGTGAATGGAGGTTTTTTTTTTAAAAAAAGAAGAGATTGGACAACCGTTTTGCCTGAAATGCAATAGGGTTCCCTGCCTGAACAAAACTAGAAGATCTCAAAGATCCCTTCCAACTCTGTTATTCTGTAGATTACTTATTTTTTATTTTTTTTATTTTATTTTAATTCGATTTATATGCCGCCCTTCTCCGGAGACCCAGGGCAGCCCACAATGCGCCAAGCAATAGCCTTCATACTTTTGTATATTTATACAAAGTCAGCTTATTGCCCCCACAAATTGGGTCCTCAATTTACCCACCTTAGAAAGGATGGAAGGCTGAGTCGACCTTGAGCCTGGCTAGGATTGAACTCAGAGAAATTACAGGCAGCTGGTGTTAATTGCTGCCTTTAGTAGGAGGCATTAGCCCCCTACGCTACACAGGCACTTATGGACTGGTCATAAAACGGCCTTTTCTTCTTATTTGGATACAGTCTTGATTGGTGAGCCCCAGGGAGGGTGGAGAGGCGTATTAAATCTCCCCAACCTTGGCACCCCTGGCATAGGGTATGACAAGAAGCAATGGATGGAAACTAAGAGCCTGGTGGCGCAGCAGACTAATAGCCTGTTATTAACATTCAGCTGCCTGCAATTACTGTAAGTTCGAATCTCACCAGGCTCAAGGTTGACTCAGCCTTCCATCCTTTCTAAGGTAGATCAAATGAGGACCCAGTTTGTGGGGGCAATAAGCTGACTTTGTATAAATATACAAAAGTATGGAGGCTATTGCTTAACGCATTGTAAGCCGCCCTGAGTCTCCGGAGAAGGGCGGCATATAAATCAAATTTTAAAAAAAAAATCAAGGAGAGAAGCAACCTGGAACTTTTTAAGGAGAAGTTTCCTGATTATTGGAACAATTAATCTGTGGAACAACTTGCCTCCAGAAGTTGTGAATGCTCCAACACTGGAAGGTTTTAAGAAGATGTTGGATAGCCATTTGTCTGAAGTGGTGTAGGGTTTCCTGCCTAAGCAGGGGGTTGCACTAGAAGACCTCCAAGGTCCCTTCCAGCTCTGTTCTATTCTAATTCTCACAATAGGCAGAAACGGCCAGATATGCCAGGCCAAAATGTTTGCTGACTCAAGGGTGGTGGTGAACCCTTCATCGTGAGAAGGTCCTTGAAAAAGGAACATGGACTTCCAAGCCATCCTCAGCCATGGAACTCTGCTGTGGACTTAGGACTCATCCTTTTTTGTGCACCTGGCCTACCCCACAAGGTTGTTGTGGGGAAAAAATAAACACTATGCACGCTGCTGTGAACTGCCAGAGGAAATAGAAGCTGTGGTTTTATAAACCTTAAATCTAGTGAAATATAAATCATCATATAATCAAGGTCTTTGGAAAAATAAGTATTGAGAGATAGGCAAATAATTGATAAGAGTCAACCTCTCCCATATGCTATTCCTGGCTATAAAGCATTTACAAATTGGTGGACCATCTAAAATGAGCTTAGATCACATGACCGCAACCTCCATTTTTATTTTTATTTTTTGGGGGACACCTTCCAATAAATCACTCCGAATCTTCAATTGTAGTGATAGTCAAGGCTATGGCTTTCCCAGTTGCAATGGATGGCTGTGAAAGTTGGACCAGAAAGAACGCTGAGTGCCAAAGAATTGTGGCCTTTGAACTCTGGTGCTGGAGGAGACTCCTGTGAGTCCCTTGGACTGCAAGGCGATCCAACCGGTCAGTCCTAGAGATCAACCCTGACTGCTCTTTAGAAGGCCAGATCCTGAAGATGGAACTCAAATACTTTGGCCACCTAATGAGAAGGAAGGACTCACTGGAGAAGAGCCTCATGCTGGGAAAGACTGAGGGCAAAAGGAGAAGGGGACGACAGAGAACGAGGTGGCTGGATGGAGTCACTGAAGCAGTCGGCGTGAGCTTAAATGGACTCCAGAGGATGGTAGAGGACAGGAAGGTCTGGAGGAATGTCGTCCATGCGGTCACGATGGGTCGGACACGACTTAACAACTAACAACAACAAAGAATAGAAGAGTCCTGAATCTAACTTTGTGAAGCAAGGAAAGAAAACAGCCGACACAACCAACCAGCCTTTTCTCCAAGCACCTCCTGGCCATCACCTTCAATGTTCATGTTCTCTATGGAAGAGTCTTCTTCACTGGAACTTCTTGTCCCTGTTAAAGGCTGCATGTGTCAGACCGTAGCACTTTTTGTGCCCCCCCCCCCCCCGTGACAGTGTCCACTTCCTCATCTTCGCTTCTTCGGCTGAGCATCTGGACGGCCAGGAGTTCTTGATCCTGACCGTCTCAAGGTTGACTCAGCCTTCCATCCTTCTGAGGTCGGTAAAATGAGGACCCATATTGTTGGGGTGGAGGGACCGGGACAATATGCTGACTCTGTAAACCACTTAGAACGTGCCGTGAAGCGGTATGTAAGTCTAAGTGCTGTTGCTATCGTCAAGGAAGCTTCTGAAGGATTGATGGGGCTGGTACAAATGCCCAGCTCGGTATGCAGCAAGTGTGACTCTGCACCAATTGTTATACACAATGCTTCCATTCTGTATGCACCCTGCATTTTTCCTGCCGTTTCATCACCCTTCATTGAATGCATGCCTCCCCCCCAGTGTTTTTATCACAGGCATACAAAAAATAGGTGCAGAGCAGGGGGGAAATCTACTTACTTTCCCTACCAGTTTGGAAGTGTGTGGGAGCGTGTCACATGCATGTGCTGACCCTCTGCGCATGCACAAACCCTTCTGCGCATGCACAGAGGGTAAAAAACAGGTTACTTCTTGGTTAAAACCAGGAAGTAATGACGACCGGGCCGGTGGCTGGAGCCTCAAGCTGCCATCGCTACCGGTTCTCTGAACCACCAGCCGTCATTGCTACTGATTCGGCCGAACCGGGAGCATTTCACCCCTGGTGCAGAGACTGTAGAACAGGGGTGTCAAACTCAAGGCCTAGGGGCCGGATCTGGCCCGCAGGGTGCTAATGGAAACCTGAGATATATTTACTAGGTATTCGCCCAGAGGGGCTAAGAAGAAAAAATGGCATCTCACTCTACATATTTTAGTCGCAGCTAGAATAGTGTTCGCCCAACAGCGGAAAGAAAAAGAGATACCAGCTAGTGCCCAAATTATAAAGTATTAAGAGTGCGCTGAAGCAGACAGAATGATGTATAGGTGGAAAGAAAAAGAGGATTCTGAATTTTTTCAAAGTTGGGACAGTTGGTATCGGTGGTTGAACAAAAAGATTGAGATGAAGTGAGGGCCTAAGTCAATATGAGGAGAGATATACTTATCTCTCCTCATAACGTGAGATACTTTCAATAGTTATCTATTGAAGTACTTATTTATTGAAAGTACTTTCAATACTTATCTATTGAAAGATAATTGTATGAAAACCATATTTGGGGATTATTTACTTTATTCTGTGTTGTGGGCATAATTATTTATTAATGAGGGCAGGAATATTATCTGCCGGGATAGACGTGTTTGTATGTTTAGTGTTATGAATGGGGGAGGGAGGGGAATGTATATTTTTTTGTTTTTATCTTTAATCAATGTTTTTGTCTCATGTTGATTTTAACTTGGAAAACTTAATAAAATTTATTTAAAAAAAAAAAAAAGAACTGGCCCACGGGGCCGCCTCAGAAAGAGCAAAGGACTGGCCAGTGAAAATGGAGTTGTAGGTGGCCGTCACAGCCAAAAACAGAGCTCAAGAGCCCGTTTTCACTGGCAGAGTGCTTGGGCCACCACAGGTGCCCCCAACACGAATGATGTCAAGCTGGCCACACGCACCCTGGCCACACCCGCTCTGCCCCACCCCTGAGGTCAAACACAACTTTGATGCAGCCCTCAATGAAATCTGAGTTTGACATCTCTGCTCTAGAAAGCGTGCAGAGAAGAGCCACAAAGATGAGGAGGAGTCTGGAGACTAAATCATATGAAGAACAACTAAGGGAACTAGGTTATGTGTAGCCTAATGAAGAGAAGGATTAGGGGTGACATGATAGCCATCATCCAACTCTTGAAGGGCTGTCACAGCGATGGTGTGTGTGTGTGTGTGTGTGAATTCACTCTCCTGAGGGCAGGACAAGAAGCAATGGATGGAAGCTGCTCAGAAGGACATCCAACTTGGAAATGAGGAGAAATTTCCTGACACTTAGAACAAGTGGAACTACTTGCCTCCAGAAGTTGTGGATGCTCCAACACTGAAAGTTTTTAAGGAGATGTTGGATAACCATTTGTCTGAAGTGGTGTAGGGTTTCCTAAGCAGAGGGTTGGACTAGAAGACCTCCAAGGTCCCTTCCACCCTATGGTTCTATAGTGGGGTTTGCAAAACAGTGAGGTGCAAATAAACCAAAGAATTATTTCAATTTAGAGTGCAAAAAGTGGTTAATGTATGAGGCATCTCTCCCGTGAAACTGCAAAGTCTGGCTAATTTTTGAAAACGATGGTTAAGGTAATCACAAATGGATATATTGCATAAAATGCCAACCTGGGCCATAGCAAATAATTTCCAATATAGATATATAAATTATCTCTTCCCTTTTTTCCCCCCAAGTTCCCTACCCGCTTCCCTTCCTCCCACCAGCCTTCTTTTTTAAGAGTTGGCAGATTAAAAACCACAGAACATAAGCAGCTTAAGAAAATCCCATTTAAAACACGAACGTAACACAACATGGAGGCCGTGTTTACACAACACCCTAAACGGTAAACTAGTAAACTGTAAACATTTGAGCTGAACCTACTGAATGAATACAGCTAGCTTGTTTAGTTTGTGATTGAATGGCTCAGAGAACCCAGATTTTATTGGAAAACCCATGGTGGTTATGGATCAAAGCTTGCAACGAAGCACAGTATCAGTTTTAAAAAGCTACGTTAAAGCACCGCATATAAATGCGTCACACCTTTTCCTTTGTGCTTCCTTGATGCAAGCCTCTATTGCGCTATTTTTCAGCTTCATCTACCTTTTTGAGGTGTAGACTTCTCCTTCCCAGAATTCCTTAGCCAAGATGCCACCTGGGGAATTCTGGGAATTGAAGCCTACCCCTTTGATAGTTACTGAGGTTAAGAAATGTTGTTCTATTGGATGTAAGGCTTGGTGTCAATCCTGTAGTTGGCCTGGCCGAAGCCATCTTGGAGCTTCAGTGATGCCACAACTGGAGCTGAGGGATAGGGAGTGGGGGGGATTAGAGAGAGCTGGGGCTGAGTAGTCAAATCAAAATAACTTTCTCTTGGGAACCAAGGATGTTCTCACACCTGGCCGGAGGAAGGAGGAGTGATGTCACTGGACCATGTGACTGGCTGTTTGGAGTTGAGAGGAAAACGTTTAGTTTTAATTAGGTGAAAAACTGCGGGAACTTTCAGAGTCGGTTTTCATCAGATATGTGCCAATATGGTATTTCCAATAAAGCTATTCCTTGAGGAATCGACCTGCCTCGGGAGTTTTTGCTTGATAGGGATCTATTACTTGGAACCCTGACACTTAACATTTGGCAGTTCTCCTGGAAACATGCAATCTAAGAAAGGATGGGAGACCACCAGGAAATAAAATAAATAAATAAAAAAACCAACAACCCCAAAGAGGTGACCATGGCAGGACACGTCTACACCAGCGCCAAGAAAAGTGTGTGATGATACTCGCAGAGTCTCCAGGTGTTCATCTTTTATCATGATTACTGGATCCATAAGCCACAAACTACCGTTTTCCCGAAAATAAGACCCAACTGAAAAATAAGGACTAACATGATTTTTCAGGATGCTCTACCCCCAAAATAAGCCCCAGTTAAGATCGTCAGCAGATGGAGGCATTTAGTACCGTATTTCTCCCAAAATAAGACCTAACTGGAAATAAGCCATAACTCATATTTTGGAGCAAAAATTAATATAAGACCTGATCTTATTTTGGGGGAAACATGGTATGGGATGCAAAACCAGCTTTTTAAACTGATCCCTTTGAATTCTTGCTTTTTTTCTCTGTTATGAACGAGGCAGCCTAACCAGCGCATTTGCTGTATGCCGTGTTCTCAGCCTAAGTGATAAAATGTTATCGTTAAAAAAAAGTTTCAACCGCTAAAAATTAGACCTAACTCCGGCAAGCTTTCGGCATCCATCCGATTTCCACGAACGACAGCAGAAACGAAGACACTTTTTTTTTTTTGGCTTTTCTTATTTTTTTACTATGCATCTTAATAAATATTCTTTATTTTTTAAATTTTGCACATCGCGCTTCCAACATATTACATCCAGAACATCTTTTTCAAATTTTCTTTTTTTGCAAATGGATGTCTTACTTTGTAAAATCTTTTTATATTGAGCTCATTGTCATTTCTGTACAGAATTATAAGTACAACATTACTTTTTTTCACTAAGCTGCTTTTTTTTTCCTGTTTGATAAGTGTCACAGTTAAGAGAAACATTGAATGAAAAGAGGTGGCTTTAAATTATGATAGTTTGAGGGTTGGGGGGCTGGTCTCAATTCTCTTGTCAAAAACTAGAGATTGGGAAGCCTGGAAATAAGGTTGGCAGGGAACTAAATTAAAGGGATTAAACTCAATTCCACCAGCCTCCTGCAGAGGAAAGAAAAGAAGGGAAGGGGAACGGGCAAAGGAAAGCGGAAGAGAAGGGAAAAGGGAAGGGAAGGGGGAAGGAAGGAAAGGAGAGGGGAAGGAAGGAAAGAGGAAAGAAAAAAGAAAGAAAAGAAAACCACCGTCTTTTTTTTTTCTTTTTTTAAAAAGATACGATTCTGTTTAGTTGCTAAGAGAGACTGGTTTTCCGGAGAGAGAAAACGCGCAGTAGTCATTTTCGACAGTTTGACTGAAAGACAGAGCTAATTTTATTCGGTTTAGTTTGCTCCAGCTGTTGTCAACCAACCGCTGCACACCGGCCTCTTGTGATCGTTCAAGCGGCAGTATCTGTTGAATTTCTCCTTCAGATGCTGTCGGTACCGTTCTCTATTGCTGTAAAAGGACTTGTTGTTGGCCATGAAGGACTGGATCTCATCTTGCGAGATGAATATTTCTTCATCGGAAGTGCATTCGGACTCATCCTAGAAAAGCACAAGGGAGAGACGAGAAATGCAAGTTAGCCCCTTGACTTACGAAGGTTCGTTTAGAGACTCTTCGAAGTTGCAAAGTTACCCTGAAAAAAGGTGACTTACAATGGTGTTTCACACTTACGGCCGTTTGTAGCATCCCTGTGGTCAACGGATCAAAGCCTAGCTTTAACTTTGAGTGGCGGTGGCACTGAAGTGAATGCAACCGTCGTTAAATGAATGCTTTCTAACCAGTGGGTTACTTACAGGATGGTGATAGCAACTGAACTTAAGATTTATATAAGTGTGCTTTACAGCCCTCTCTAAGCAGTTTACAGAGTCAGCACGTTGCCCTAACAATCTGGGTCCTCGTTTTATTGACCTCGGAAGGATGGACAGCTCAGTCAATTTTGAGCTGGTCAGGATCGAACTCCTGGCAGTGAGCAATGTTAGTCTACAATAGCAATAGCACTTAAGACTTATATACCGCTTAGCAGTGGTTTTACAGCCCTCTCTAAGCAGTTTACAGAGTCAGCACCTTGCCTCCACCAATCTGGGTCTTCATTCCATTCCAACCTCAAGACGGTCAGGATCAAACTGCTGGCAGTCGGCAGAGTTAGCCTGCAATACTGTATTCTAACCACCATGCCATCAAGACTCTCAGCAGAAGTAAATTCTGGTTGATGGCAAACAATAAATAAATGCTGAAAATTGTGGTCACATGACTGTGGGACATTGCAAACAGCCTTAAGCACCCAATTATGATCACATGACCGTAGGGGAGGGACGGGAAGCACCACTAGGTCCTAAGCTCTGGGAACATCTCTTGTAATGTCACAAAATCACTAAGCAATTGCTGTTAAATTGAGCACTGCCTGTACGTCCCCTTTGAGTGACGGTTATCTTTGGACTTAATTGTCTATGATGTATTTTATCCAGAGTCACAAACCATGAGCGATGCAAGAAGAGAGCCATCTTAGTCTACGATGGCAGAAAAACAAATGAATAAATAAATAACAAGGGGAGCCTGGTAGCATCTTCTCTGACTAACAATTGTATTAAAAGACAGAAGGTTTTGTAAGCTGCAGCTTACATTATCAGATGCCAGGAACGGTTAGAGTAAGACGGACAGAGCATTTAAATTGGATGGCTGAATGAATGAATAAATAAATGAGATAAAATAATAAACAGATAAATAAGGCGAAATAAATAAATGACTGGAGGCTAAACATATGAAGAACGATTGCAGGAATTGGATATGTCTTGCCAAAGAAGAGAAGGACTGGGGTGACATAATGGCAGTGTTCCAATATCTGAATAATAACATGAATAAGTCAGTGGTGGGCTTCAAACTTTTTTACTATAGGTTCTGTGGGTGTAGCTTGGTGGGCATGGCATGGCTTGGTGGGCAAGGCTTGGTGGGCATGGCAGGGGAAGGTTACTGCAAAATCCCCATTTCCTCCCGATCAGCTGGGACTTGGGAGGCAGAGAATAGATGGGGGCGGGGCCACTCCGAATTTTTACCACCAGTTCTCCGAACTACTCAAAATTTCCGCTACCGGTTCTCCAGAACTGGTCAGAACCTGCTGAAACCCACCTCTGGAATAAATGACTAAATGATAAAGAAATATATAAGGAAATGAACGAACAAATGCGTAAGTGAATAATTGAATAAATAAGTTAATAAGTAAATGAATGAATAAATGGGTAAGTGAATGAGTAATTGAATGAATGAATAAGCAAATAAATGAACGGACAAATGGATGAATGAATGAATGAATAGGTAAATAAAAAGTTGAACGAATGGGTAAGTGAATGAATGCGTATGTGAATTAATGAATCTCTCACTTTCCCCAATCTTACCTGAGCTAATACCAATTAATTCTCCCAGTCATGAGCTCCAACATTTCTTGGAAAATAGAGACTTAATCGCCCTGGTCCATATTACCGAAAGTTGCCTTCCCACTCCCCTCTCTTAGCAAAAGCAGACTGCATGGACAACTCATCCTTGAAAGTCCCAAAGATGCTTTTTCAAAAGGCAACTGGACTTGGTTTTTCCTGGACGACAATTTGCTTCTCATCCAAGAAGCTTCTTCAGTTTTGGACTGAATGGTGGAGGATGGTCGCTAGCACTTTTTCAGAGTGGAAAGTCCTCTCTCAAGAGAGAATCAGAGGAAAGCTGGGAAGGACTTTAGAGGGTCTCCTGCTTGGGCGGGGGAGGTTGGACTAGCTCAGTGGTCTTCAATCTTGGCAACTTTAAGACTTGCGGACTTCAACTCCCAGAATTCCTCAGCCAGCTTTGCTGAGGAATTCTGGGAGTTGAAGTCCACGAGTCTTAAAGTTGCCAGGGTTGGAGACCCCTGGACTAGATACCCTAAAAAGTCCTTTCCAACTCTTGTTAATCTGTCTTTTAGTCCAACCCCTCCTCAAGCAGGAGACGTTACACCCGTGATGGCAAACCTATGGCACACGTGCCACAGGTGGCACGCGGAGCCGTGTCTGTGGGCACGCAAGCGTTGCCCTAGCTCAGCTCCAGTGCACATGTGCGCGCTGGCCAGTTGATTTTTGGGCCTTCCGGGCCCACCGGAAGTCAGGAAACAGGCCGTTTCTGGCCTCCAGTGGCCGTTTTTGTCCTCCCCAGGCTCCTAGAAAGGTTCTGGAGCCTGGGGAGGGCAAAAAAATGAGCCTTTTTTAAAAAATTTTTTTGATTTATATGCCGCCCTTCTCCGGAGACTCAGGGCGGCTTACAATGCGGCTTAAGCAATAGCCTTCATACTTTTGTATATTTATACAAAGTCAGCTTATTGCCCCCACAAATTGGGTCCTCAATTTACCCACCTTAGAAAGGATGGAAGGCTGAGTCGACCTTGAGCCTGGCTAGGATTGAACTCACAGAAATTACAGGCAGCTGGTGTTAATTGCTGCCTTTAGTAGGAGGCATTAGCCCCCTACGCTACACAGGCTCGTAAACAGGTCCCACTGTGCCATTGCGTGCCAATAGCGGGGGGAGCCGCACTGACATGCGTGGGAGGGCAGGGCACATTGAATTATCGGTCTGGGCATGCGTGCGCATGACCCCCCCTGTGCTCCCCCCACTTTTGGCACGCAGTGGCAAAAAGGTTAGCCATCAGTGCCCTACACCATTTCAAACAAGTGTCTGTCCAGTCTCTTTTTAAAAATGTTCAGTGATAAAGCACCCACAATTTCTGGTGGCAAGCTGTTCCACTGGTTAATTGTCCTCACTGTTGCAATGTCTCTGCTTAATTCCAGATTGCTTCTCTCCTTGATTAGTTTCCATCCATTGGTTCTTGTCCTGCTCTGATGCTTTGACAAATAAATTGATGGATACGACACCATCTCTTTCAGCAGTTCCAAAAAGGCTCCACGCCCATTTGCACTATTCAGGTGCCCCCGAGGGCACAGATAAACCTCCAAGTGGCCTCAACGGCTCTCAGAGAGAGAGAGTGCTAACGACCAGATGACTGCTAGGAATATAAATCCTTCCATTCTCCACCATTCAGTTAGAACTGAAGAAGCTTCTTGGATGAGAAGCGAAATGTCTTCAAGGAAAAATGAAGTCCAGAACCAACTCAGGAAGCTCAGACTGCCCGAGGAGCTGCTGATCCAGTTCTACAGAGGAATTATTGAGCCTGTCATCTGCAACTCTATAATTGTCTGGCTTGGTTCTGCAACCCAACAAGACAGACACAAACTTCAGAGGATAATTAGAACTGCGGAAAAAACAATCACTACCAACCTGCCTCCCATTGAGGATCTGTATACTGCACCAGTCAAAAAGAGGGCTGTGAAAATATTTACAGACCCTTCGCATCTTGGACATAAACTGTTTCAACTCCTACCCTCAAAACGACGCTATAGAGAACTGCACACCAGAACAACTAGACACAAGAACAGTTTTTCCCGAACGCCATCACTCTACTAAACTAATAATTCCCTCAACACTGTCAAACTATTTACTAAGTCTGCATTACTGTTACTTTTCATCGTTCCCACCACCCATCTCCTCCTACTTATGACTGCATGACTGTAACTTCATTGCTTGTATCCTTACGATTTATATTGACTGTTTCCTAATATGATTTGATTGCTTATTTGTTCCCTATGACTACCGTTAACTGTTGTACTTTATGATTTACTGCTTAACGCATTGTAAGCCGCCCTGAGTCTCCGGAGAAGGGTGGCATATAAATCGAACAAACAAATAAATAAATGATTCTTGATGAATATATCTTTTCTTTTATGTACACCGAGAGCTTATGCACCAAAGACAAATTCCTTATGTGTCCAATCACACTTGGCCAATAAAAAATTATATTCTGTTCTGTTCTGTTCTGTGCTATCCTATGCTATGCTATTCTCTATTCCTCATTCTATTTCTATTCCTATTCCTTATTCTATTCCTCTTCCTTATTCTATTCTATTCTCTATTCCTTATTCTATTTCTATTTCTATTTCTATTCCTATTCCTATTCCTTATTCTATTCTGTTCTATTCTCTATTCTATTCCTATTCTTTATTGTTCCGTTCTATTCTATTCTCTATTCTTATTTCTATTCTATTCTCTATTTCTTATTCTATTCCTATTCCTATTCCTATTCCTATTCCTATTCCTATTCCTTATTCTATTTCTATTCTCTGTTCCTATTCCTTATTCTATTCTGTTCTATTCTATTCCTATTCCTTATTCTGTTCTGTTCTGTTCTGTTCTGTTCTGTTCTGTTCTAGTCTAGTCTAGTCTAGTCTAGTCTAGTCTAGTCTAGTCTAGTCTAGTCTAGTCTAGTCTAGTCTAGTCTAGTCTAGTCTAGTCTAGTCTAGTCTAGTCTAGTCTAGTCTAGTCTAGTCTAGTCTATATTTCTTATTCTATCCCTATCCCTATTTCTTATTCTATTTCTATTCCTTATTCTATTCCTTATTCTATCTCTATCTCTATCTCTATCTCTATCTCTATCCCTATCCCTAACCCTACCCCTACCCCTATCCTAATCTTTGGGAAAACCGGGGCCTGGATGACCAAGAATCTCCACAGACACCCATCCTTGAGACTTACCAGGAGTTCCACCAAACTCTTCGTGCCCTTCCCTGATTCGGGAGCCGGGGCTGCCTCTGAAGATTCCTCACACAACAAGGCTGTTTTCCTGTGCTCCAGCCAAGGTACTGTAGGTGGCCCAGCTTTTTCTGTGCGACAACAGATTTCGGCATGGGGGTCTTTGGTCTTGTCTCGGTGGTAGTCTGTGTGCATGGCAGTCCCCGGACCCTCTCGGTTACTTGTCTCCACCAGGCAGCTATTCAGCTTTTGGATCTGGAGGGGGAAAAAAAGTAGCAATAGCGCTTAGACTTATATACTGCTTCACAGGGCTTTGCAGCCCTCTTTAAGTGGTTTATAGAGTCAGCCGATTGGCCCCAACAATCTGGGTCCTCTATTTACTTGACCTTGAAAGGATGGAAGGCTGAGTCAACTTTGAGCCGGTCAGGATCGAACTCCTGGCATTGGGCAGAGTTAGCCTGCAATAGCCATAGCAATTATATACCGCTTTACAGTGCTTTACAGCCCTCTCTAAGTGGTTTACAGAGTCAGACTATCGCTCCCAACAATCTTGGTCCTCATTTTATCCCACCTCAGAAGGATGGATGGCTGAGTCAACCTTGAGCCAGTGGGAACTGACCCGCTGGCAGTGGACAGAGTTAACCTGCAATAGCCATAGCAATAGCACTTAAGACTTATATACCGCTTTGTAGTATTTTACAGCGCTCTCTAAGCGGTTTACAGAGTCAGCATACAGCCATTTATTGTCCCCTTTTTGATGTCCAATCACTGATTGACTCCTTGGACATTCCCATTCACTCGTGGGGGTTTATACTGACCTCTTTGGGAAACTCTGGTTTAGACTACCCTCTCTTAGACCAAGACAGCTAGGATTGCTCTGTTTTGTGGGCTGAAATCTACCTGGCAGTTTTGCAAATCTCCTTCCTGTTTCCTTCCTTCCTTCCTTCCCACACTTGGGGTTGTATAATATAATAGCAGAGTTGGAAGGGACCTTGGAGGTCTTCTAGTCCAACCCCCTGTTTAGGCAGGAAAACTTAACCACTTCAGACAAATGGTTATCCAACATCTTCTTAAAAACTTCCAGTGTTGGAGCATCCACAACTTCTACAGGCAAGTTGTTCCACTGATTAATTGTTCTAACTGTCAGGAAATTTCTCCTTAGTTCTAAGTTGCTCCTCTCCTTGATTAGTTTCCACCCATTGCTTCTTGTCCTGCCTTCAGGTGCTTTGGAGAATAGCTTGATTTCCTTTTCTTTGTAGCAGTCCCTGAGATATTGGAATACTGCTATCATGTCTCCCCTGGTCCTTCTTTTCATTAAACTAGACATACCCAGTTCCTGCAACCGTCCTTCATATGTTGTAGCCTCCAGTCTCCTAATCATCTTCGTTGCTCTTCTCTGCACCCTTTCTAGAGCCTACACATTTTTTTTGTCCTTCCACATCTTTCAATCCTTCTGAAGTTTGCCCACCCTTACCCTCATTTTCCAACTTGTTCATGTCCCGGGAAGGGCGTCATTTGCCTATTTAGATCTATTGATATGGTCGCACAACTCAGATGTAACTTTAGTTGAGAATAAAAAAGAATCATTGAATCAAATGAAAAAGCAACCAAATACACAGCATTAAAACCAACAGACAATAATCGGGACTCAAAATCGAAACTAATCCATCAGAACTAATCAAATCAGAATAATTGCTTAACGCATTGTAAACCGCCCTGAGTCTCCGGAGAAGGGCGGCATATAAATCAAATTTAAAATTAAAAAAAAATGAATCAGAATTCAGAACTCATCAAATCAGAATAATCAATCAAAAAAATTAAAACAGTCAGAAATCAGAACTAATCAATCAGAAATCGCAGCTAATCGAAACAGAATAATCAATCCGAAATCAGAACTAAACAAATCAGAACAATCAACTAGAAATCAGAACTAATCAAATCGGAATAATCAATCAGAAATTGGAACCAATCAGTCAGAACTAAAATATTTGACAACTCATCATCCTGATGCAAGCCTTGGGGGACATCCATGTCTTGTTTCCTTTGGGGGGGAGCACTATCATTACAAAGGGAGAGGCCCATCCCTCCTGGGTCCCACAGATGGCACAGTTTTGGGGAAAGGACCCACAGTCTGCCCTCTCTATTGGGATATGTGGGAAGGTTTCCCTTGGAACTGATGAATTCCCTTGGAGCTACACTCAGCTCTGCCTCTTTAAGAAAGCTTACAAAACCTGGCTCTTCCAGCAGGGCCAGGGCCAGGGCAATTAGCAAACCCGATAACTGTTCAACCATTTCATTTCTATATTCTCCAAGGCCTCATTATTACGTTTATCCCTTTCCCGTTCCATTTGGCCTTTACGAGACTTTTTAAAACCAAACGCTCAGCTGCTATGACGTGAGGCGGCCTCCTTCCAAAACGCATCGAACCAGCCAACTGGCCAATAAAATTGCAAATGGGATGATCTGATGATAAGACAGGACACTGGCGTCCAAACCTCTTGGCAGCCTCATGGCTGCTAAGTGCGAAGATACTCAGGCTCTGCTCAAAACTGCACCGAAGTTCTTTTCGCCTCGGAAAGGAACACCCACAATGGTCCTAAAGGATACCAGAGGCAGGACTAAATCTTTCCCCAGAATGCAAGGAGTATGGAAAAAAAATGCCAAACTTTCTTCTCCCAATCCATGAATTTTAGCCATACAGGTACAGGTAATGCTTGACTGAACGACCACAAATTGAGCCCAAAATGTCTGCTGTTAAGTGAGACATTTGTGAAGTCAGTTTGGCCCCATTTTACGACCTTTCTTACCTCTGTTTTTAAGTGAATCACTTCAGTGCAGTGGTGGGTTTCAAAATTTTTTACTACCGGTTCTGTGGGTGTGGCTTAGTGGGCGAGGCAGGGGAAGGATACTGTAAAATCTTGAGGATTCCTGTGGCACTGTCAGCGCCGAAGGACGCTCCTTTATGAGCGCCAGTCCCAGGCTCCGTAAGAGCCGCTAGAACAGTGAAAATCCGCTGTCTAACGGCTTGAAAACCTTCCCCCTGGGTGAAGGGGGGAAGAAGAGCCGACAGGTGTGGGTAGAGCTCCCCAAGAGCCCCAGGTTTTTCGTAAATCCTGGGGCTTAAAGGATGAGTGCTCCCCGGGAAGCCCATCATTGCTTCGGACCCGGGATGTTTCTGCTTTAAGCAGAAACCAGATGCCACGACCACACCAGCAATTCAATTGTAAAAGAAAAAAAAGATTTTGGACTAAATGCTGGCAGAGAAACACAGGAGAAACTAAATTGCAAATACTTTGCTTTAGTTCCGGAAAGTTTATTACTTCACTCTGAATTCTTATGGAATTTCCATAAGAAAGGCTGAATTCTTATGGAAAGTAAGATGGCGTTTAGCTTTGGGGCGTGAAGAAACGAAACTTAGATACAAAATCTCTATTCCCATCCCACTCCAGGGGAACGTTACTACAAAATCCCCATTTCCTCCCAATCAGCTGGGACTCGGGAGCAGAGAATAGATGGGGGCAGGGCCAGTCAGAGGTGGTATTTACCGGTTCTCCGAACTACTCAAAATTTCCGCTATCGGCTCTCCAGAACTGGTCAGAACCTGCTGAAACCCACCTCTGCTTCAGTGGATAAGTGAATCGGGCTTCCCCGTTGACTTTGCTTGTCAGTAGGTCGTAAAATGGGGCAAAAAACTCACTTAACCAATGTCTCACTTAACAACAGAAAGCTTGGGCTCGATTGTGGTCGTATGTCGGGGACTGACTGTGCTAACTCATCAACTGCAGTGATTCACTTAACAAGTATGGCAAGAAAGTCTGCAAAATGGGGCAAAAACTCACTTAACAGAAAAAAATTGGCCTCAATTGTGGCCGTAAGTCTGTACTCATTGTCCGCAACATAGGATTGGTCCTTTCTCAACCTTAGCAACTTGAAGATGTGTTCTGGCTGGGGAATTCTGGGAGCTGAAGTCCACCCATCTTCAATTTACCAGAACTGAGAAACAGTGCCTTATGCTTGGTTTTGTTAAATTAAAACTCACTCCCCCTCATCCTTTCTAACTTCTGTTTCTATATCTAGCCATTGATAAAATGTGTCCCATATCAAGAAATATTCAGTTTCTTCTTTATCTTTAATAAAGCAAGTGTTAATCTATCCATTTCTGCACACTCTAATATTTTTTTAATTACATTCCCCTCAGACGGGATTTCATCACTTTTCCATTGTTGTGCAAATACAATTCTAAATACAAGTCGTTAAAGAAGATTTTAAATGTTTTTAAATTTAAATTTTTAAATTTAAATTTTAAATAAAGATTTTAAATGTTAAGTATGAAGGTTATTATATTATCATGTTATTATATATTATTAATATGATGGTGATGACTAAATATAATGAAGATGTGTAAATATGACTACCTAAACGTAATTGTACCAAGAATACACACCGTTCGATGAAAATTGGGTGTTACATAAATAAAACAAATAAAACATGGGGGGAAAAATTCAAAATAGAAATCGCAAGACATCATGAAGAAAAAAGAAAAATTACTCCCGCTCATTTCCACCTAGATCCGAACACAAAACGAGACATTCCTCTTACCCATTTATCCACACCTCTATCCAACTGCCACTCTATTCCTAAACTCACGAGCATTAATTTATGGCTAATCCGGTTCCTCATTAACCGGCCTCATTGTCTCCTTTAAAAATTTTTTTTAAAAAAATCACGCTAACAATGTTGGACAGCTTCTCTTGAACAATGATGCTGAACTCCCAGCCATGTAATCTGCTGCCCTCGGACTGGGAGGGGGGCCCATGGGAACGACATGCACCAGGAGGAAAGAGGTCGAGGGGAGCCTGGCCGACATCCAACCTTGAGCAAGCAAAAAAAAAAAAAAAAACCCCAAACAACCCTGACCCCAAAATGCCCCCGCTTACGTGCTCAGCTTCACACTTCTTGTTTTTCTTTTTCTTCTTCTTGTTTTTGCCTTTCGTGTTAGAGTCTTCCGAATTCGCCCAGCATTCCACGCAGCTGTCCCCATCCTCTTCTTTGTCTTCGCAACGGTGAATGCACGAATCATCCACTGAGAGAAAGAAAGAGAGGAAGGAAGAGGGTCTTGAGCAGGGTGGGGGAAGGAGACCCCCCCCCCAGAAGCCAGGCCTTCTACCCAAATCGTGCTCCGAAGTTTGGAGAGCAATCTTCCGAGTCGGGATCAAACGGGGAATTAGCATGGATTCAATATGTAAACACAAAACGGCAAAGTTTCACCCAGGGGTGGGATTCAAAAATTTTAGCAACCGATTCTCTGCCCAGTTGCTGGATGGGCATAGCCATGGTTGGCGTGGCCTATTCGGCCTCTTAAACCACCGGGGTGGGGTGGGGTTTTCACCCTCCATAGGCTCTGCAGTCTTTCCTCGAAAATAGCCTCCCCCAGGCTCTGGAGGCTGGAAAAGGGCCCATTTCCGGACTTCCAGTAAGCCAATTTTTTGCCCTCCCCAGGCTCCGGAGGCTGGAAAAGGGCCCGTTTCCGGACTTCCAGTAAGCCAGTTTTTCACCTTCCCAGGGCCTCTGCACGGGCTCTGCACTTACCTGGGATCCAAAACGGGCTACGTGGAGACTCCTGGGAGGGGTGGGGGGGTGGGGCTGGATGGGGCCAGTCAGTCCTTGCAACTACTGGTTTGGCGAACCAGATGTAAAATTAGCATCCGAACCGGCTGAATCCCAACCCTGGTTTCACTTCCCATTAATGCCTTTGAGCCTTAGTCTTTCCTAGGTGACTACTAACTACTAACTAATAATATATAACATATGTTAAACATATGAAGAACGTCCCAAAGGTGCTTTTTTTTTTCAAGAGGCAACTGGACTTCCTGGTTTTTCTTTGAAGATGTTTCACTTCTCCTCCAAGAACCTTCTTCAGCTCTGACTGGATGGTGGGGAATCGTGTTGTGGCCTAGGCTTCCTGAGTCATTAAAATACACGAATAGTCCCAAAAACCTCTTTTATTGCAACAGGTGTGAATTACATTCATTCACAGCTGAGTACCAATTAGTTGCAAAAAGTCCTTCGGGAGAAGTCCTTCGGGATAATCACCAACCTTTATCTCCCTTGACATGCTGCCAAAGACCTACTTGACAAAGCCACACAGAGTCCAGAATCAAACAGAGATGCCGACTGGGAACAGAGTTAGCAACGTTGCTTTCCTGCAAAAGGCCCAAGTGCCTTTGTTTCTCTTTTAAGCCTCATGTGAGGGGCCAATCATCTCCAGGCCTTACTCCTGAGTCGTCCCTTTTGTTTTAACTGTTTGTGCCTTTTGGCAGCTCTCCGCATGCGTGCACTAGGAACAGGCACCTCCTGTTCCTCTGCCTCTCTGCTGTCTGCCTCTGGAGGCTCCGGAGTCTGCACATCACTCCCAGATAGCCTTGGCCCCATCTCTGCCTCCGACGCAGAGCCCTCATCCGGGCCTTCCCCAGCCTCCAGGACTGGCCCATGTTCCTCCCCAACCTCCTCACTGTCCGACTCCGTTGCTAGCTCTGCAGGCTGCTGGCGGACCATAACAAATGAAAGGATTTATATTCCTTGGAGACATCTGATTTCTTGGGTGAGAAGCGAAACGTCTTCAAAGAAAACCCAGAAAGTCCAGTGGCCTCTTTAAAAAAGCACCTTTGGGACAACCATGACCTGGATGACATATTTCCACAGACATATGAAGAATGGTTGCAAGATTTGGGTTTGGCCAGTAGAGAAAAGAAGGGATGACATGATAGCAGTGTTCCAATATCGCAGGGGCTGCCCCAAAGAAGAGGGAGTCAAACTATTCTCCAAAGCACCAGAAGGCAGGACAAGAAACAATGGATGGAAAGTAACCAAGGAAAGAAGCAACCTAGAACTAAGGAGAAATTTCCTAACAGCGAGGACAATTAATCAGTGGAACAGCTTGCCACCAGAAGTTGTGGTACTTCATCACTGGAGGCTTTTAAGACTCATCCTGCCCTGGCGCCCTTTTCTGAATATTCTCTGATCTTTCAGGATTTATTTTATTTCCCCACTTTTATTACTTTTATAAACAACATAAGTATGTTTTATAAACAATCTAATACACCTTCTTTACAGCCCTTCCTTTCTACACAATAAGCACCCCATGAAATGCTAAGAGAGAGAATGATTGGCCCAAAGTCACCCAACTGGCTTCAAGGCTAAGGCAGGACTAGAACTCACAGTCTCCTGGTGATTGGCCCAGTAACCCAGCTGGCTTTCATGGCTAAGGCGGGTCTAGAACTCACAGTCTCCTGGTGATTGGCCCAGTAACCCAGCTGGCTTTCATGGCTGGCGGGTCTAGAAGTCACAGTCTCCTGGTGATTGGCCCAAAGTCACCCAGCTGACTTTCATGGCTAAGGCGGGACTAGAACTCACAGTCTCCTGGTGATTGGCCCAGTAACCCAGCTGGCTTTCATGGCTAAGGCGGGTCTAGAACTCACAGTCTCCTGGTGATTGGCCCAGTAACCCAGCTGGCTTTCATGGCTGGCGGGTCTAGAAGTCACAGTCTCCTGGTGATTGGCCCAAAGTCACCCAGCTGACTTTCATGCCTAAGGTGGGACTAGAACTCACAGTCTCCTGGTGACTGGCCCAAAGTCACCCAGTTGGCTCTGCATAAACCTAAATCTACTCACTATGCAGCCCCTTGTTTTCTTTTATGAGAAAAACTCTACCTAAAAAATTGTAATTCTAGCCATTCCACTGAAACGAACAATGTACCAGGCTAAGTAGATCAATTCACTAGATTAATACAGCATCCACAACATTAGGGGTTAATACTCCCTTAAAACTTTTTCTTTCTTTCTTTTTTGATAGGCCTTTAAGTCAGTCTTGACTTCTGGAAGATATTCCCAAAGGGAGGAAGAAGAAAACCAGAAAAAGAGAAGCCACACAAACCTTTTACAGCATTCCTACCATTTTCATCGTGGTTGCAAATTCCTTCGGTGCAAGCGATGTCTGAACCCTCCCGTGATCCGGTTTCGCTGCCTTCCATGCTGGAAGAATAGCCACAATCGCTGCCATTACAGTGAGCAGGTAAACCTGGAAGAGATATAAGCATCAGTGGTGGGATTCAAATAATTTAACAACCGGTTCTCTGCCTTAATGCCTGGATGGGTGGGCGTGGCCATGGTGGGTGTGGCCAGGGATTGAGACAGGCAGCACTTGGCCTCCTGCACCACCCTGGGAGCAAAAACGGGCTGGAGGGGGGATGCACCGGTCCCGCCGTGCCGTTTTGGGCCTAGTAGGCCTCCCTGCAGCCTCCTGGGAGCAAAAACTAAAAATAAGGAGGCGTGCACCCGTGCCCCATTTTGGGCCTAGGAGGCTCCCTACACTTACCTGGAAGGGGTGGGGAGGGGAAGAGCGCAGCCAGCCAGCAATTTAACTACCAATTTGTTCGAACCGGCTGAATCCCACTGTTCACACGAATGGCCAAAGAAACAGGCTAGCCTGGTAAGACACCCAGCCAGATTGGGAATCCACTGGCTTCTAATACAGAGGTCCACAACCCCCAGTGCATGGATCAGAACTGGCCCGTGGCATGCCAGAAACTGGGCCACGCAAACAAGGGAAGACCCATCCGCAGGATGCAGTCAGCATGCGAAACCCCAGCCTGTCTGGTCCAGGGAAAAACCTTTCTCCCTGGAATCGGCCCCTCGTGCCCTAAAGGATGCGATCCACTGCTCTAACATATACAATTTTAAATTTTACAACCGTTAAAGTGGTAAGAAGATAGCCACGTTTTTGAAAGATCTGTTTTGGCTACCACTGTGTAGGTTTGTATGTATGTATGTATGTTTATTTATTTGGGGTTATTTATGTGTATCCTGCCTTAGACATGTGCCTTATTATTTTTAGAAGTAACTTAAAGTGGCAAAGTCATCCAAGTGGTTTTTATGCTTAAGGATCCATTCCTGGTGATTGGATACAAGTCACCCACTAGCTCACATGCCTAAGGCAGGACTAGAACTCGCTGTCTCCTGGCGATTGGCCCAAAGTCATCCAGCCAGGTCTCATGTCTAAGGCAGGACTAGAACTCACAATCTCCTGGCGATTGGCCCAAAGTCACCCAGCCAGGTCTCATGTCTAAGGCGGGACTAAAACTCACAATCTCCTGGCGATTGGCCCAAAGTCACCCAGCCAGTCTCATGTCTAAGGCGGGACTAAAACTCACAATCTCCTGGCGATTGGCCCAAAGTCACCCAGCCAGTCTCATGTCTAAGGTGGGACTAAAACTCACAATCTCCTGGCGATTGGCCCAAAGTCACCCAGCCAGTCTCATGTCTAAGGCGGGACTAGAACTCACAATCTCGTGATTAGTTCAAAGTCACCCAGCTACCTTTCATGCTGGGACTAGAACTTTCAGTCTCCTGGTCTCTAGCCTGGTGCTTTATCCTGCCTCGTGTTTGCTTGTCTGCCTGCCTGCCTGTCTATGTGTGTGTGTGTGTGTGTGTGTGTGTGTGTGTGTGTGTGTGTGTAGAATGGTACCCACTGGCACAAAAGCATTTGGATGCTTTGAATCTGATGCATGTTCAATTAAACACACGTGAAGTAACACACGGCCCAATCTTTATTGGCTTGAGTTCAACAGAAGCTGGAGGACTACGGGTTCCATAATCCTGCTCTATCACAATAGCAGCAGGGCTAGATTACACCCTCCACACAAGTTCGGAGATTTTACTTTCCCTGCGGCAGGCCTTCCAAAGAATTACAAAGCTTTCTTTTCAGTTTCCTATTCAGTTCAGCTTGCATCAGCCAAGCACAATGCTTGAACAATCCGAGCTTTGATTTAAAACAAAAACAAAAAACCAAAACAAAACTTAAACAGACTGTTCCAAACAAACCACAGTCAACATAAACCACAGCTGAGAATTTGGCCGCAACCCTGAACTGCGGTGAACTGAAATTAAAAACAAAAGCCTCAATCTCCTGGCAGCTGTGAAGTGGGAAGGAGCGAAAAGCCACAAATGTCATTATTGTCTTTTCCTTTTATTTTATTTTTTTTTCTTGACTTGCCGGAAGCTCACATGCTTCTTTCTTGAGGCACTTAGGTATACAAAAATGCACCAACGTTAAAGAGAATGTTAAGGCAAGTGGTCCTTGTTTAATGACCGATTGCTTGTCCTATCAGTGTGGGTGGGGGAGGCGGTCTTAATGGTTCCTGGCGTGGGTCTGTTGTTTACTGTTTGATTGTCTGAGTTGGAAGTTCCTGACTTGCTGAGTACAAACCCCACTTCCTTCTAGCACTGATGATGTTGCCTAGTTGGGGAACGAAACGTCCACATGAAAACAACAAAATTCAGATACCACCAAAGACCCCACAGTAAACAATACCCCAATCAACGGATAACCAACTCAGACGATCAGTAAACAACAGCCTAATCTAGGAACCACCAAGAATATACCCACCAACACTGATCGGTCAAGCCGCTTATATATAAACAGTGTGTGAACACCACTCCCTGCTGACACTGATGATGTTACCTAGTTGGGTCATGAGAGGTCTACAAGAAAACAACCAAGGTCACAGAGCACCAAAGACCCCACAATCCTCCTCTTCCTTCTCCTCCACTATTCAAACCCCATTCCCTCCTAGCACTGATGACGTTATCTAGTTGGGTCATGAGACGTCTACAAGAAAAGAAGCAAGCTCAGAGAGCACCACAAATCCCGCATAAACAACTCGATTTGGTTATTTAACCAGAATTTGAGCAACCCCCCGCCAAGAGCTGGCTCCACCTACCTTTCTTTATTTTAGGTGAACCCAGTAAAGTGCCACCAGTGGGACAAGTGCACGAAGCATTCGCGTTGGTCACAATGACTTCGACGCAGCTGCTCCGCTCTTCCGGGCTGCCACAAGCTGTGCAGCTGGTTTCCAAGAAATTTTCCTTCAAAGAGACAGAAAAGGAATGTGAATATTGCATGCACCCTGTTTGCGTGCATGCGCAAGCAGGCAGTGACTTGTGCCATGCAATCCGGCTGGTGCAAATGAGGGACTGTTGTGGCCCGTACACGGCCTGTGCGTCTGGTGGCTGATTAGGACAGCGAGGAGGCTGGTGTGGTGCTGCGCCGGCAGCCTGTGCAGCTGGCACTTGAGTCGGACAATGAGGAGGCTGGAGAAGATGTGGTGCCAGAGGCAGGGATTCAGCCAGGGCCTTCAGAAGCTCCCTTAAGTGAAGAGGAAGAAGAGGAGGAGCCTCTTTTCGATGCACGGGCGCGCAGAGCTGCCAAAAGGCAGGAGTGGCTCCTCAGGAGGAGGTCTCCTCGAGAGTAAGGCTTGGGGCTAATTGGCCACTCCCGTAGCCTATTTAAGGAGGAATGCCGACTGAAGCAATTTACAGGGAACAACTTCGTTCACTCTCCTTCGCGCCTTGATCTTAGTTCTCTGCAAATCGCTTCTGGGCTTTCTGCCAACCACAGTAAGATTAAGAATATTTATTCTTTGGATTTTTGTAGGCTGTTAAGAAAGTTAATTAACAGCCTTTGTTTGGAAAAAAAAACCTTATTTAATTTAGTAAACTAAGGTTTGTACAGACTTTGTGTGTGCTGCGTTCTTTGGGGTCCGTAGCTGGGACAGAACAGGGACCATTTCACGTTGGGATCTTCCTTGGGAGCATCTTCAGGAAAACTGGGAAAGGTTGGGACCGTGTGGGAGAGTAGCAAAGTTACAGGTAGTCCTCGACTTACAACAGTCCATTTAGTGACTGTTCGAATGTTACAACGGCACTGAAAAAAGTGACTGATGACCGTTTTTCACACTGTTGCAGCATCCTTGTGGTCATAGGATCAAAAGTCAAGAGGCTTGACAACCGGTTCAAATTTATGACCGTTGCTGTGCCCTTGGGGTTCAGTGATCCCCCTTTTGTGACCTTCTGACAAGCAAAGTCACTGGGGAAGGCAGGTTCACTTAACAACGTGTGTGTGTGTGTGTGTGTGTGTGTGTGTGTGTGTGTGTGTGTGTGTGTGAATCAACTGCAGTGATTCACTTAAGAACGGTGGCAAGAAAAGTCACAAAATGGGGCAAAACTCATTTAACGAAAGCTTCACTTAACAGCAGGAATTTTGGGCTCAATTGTTGGCCGTAAGTCGAAAATTATCTGTACTTGTTGTCCGCAAAATAGGATCGGTCCTTTAATGAACCTTCAAAGTTACAATGGACCCACCAAATTATTTATCACCAATTTTCAAAGTTATGATGGCTGCGCAGGCAAACCAGCAATCAAACGATATCTTTTGAGCACTTGGCAATTGACTCGCCTTTTTGGGTGTTTGCAACGTCCTGTGATTTGCAATTTGTTGGTTAGTTTTGGGGGTTTACAGACAGTTCTTGACTTACAACAGTTCTTTTAGTGAGCGAAGTTACAATGGCACTGAAATGACCATTTTTCACGCTGCAGCATCCCGGTGGACATCAAAATTTGGATGCGTGGCAACCGACTCGTAATTATGACGGTGGCGGTGTCCCAGGGGGTGGGATGGGGGGAGTTAAGCGATACCCTTTTGCGACCTTCTGACAAGCCAAATCAATGGGGAAGCCAGATTGATTTAACAACCTTGTGACTAGCTTAACTGTTGCAGCGATTCGCTTAACGACCATGGCCAGAAAGGTCGTAACACGGGGCAACCCCGGCACACTGCAACACGTCATAAATGCATGCCAGTTGCCAAGTGCCCGAATTTTGATCGCGTGACCACGCGGATGCTGCAACGGTCTTAAACAGTTTTTTTCCAGTGATGCTGTAACTTTCCAACCGTCGCTAAAGCAGGGGTGTCAAACTCAAGGTACGTGGGCCAAATCCAGCCCGCGGATTGCTTAGATGTAGCCCTTGGGGCTGCCCTGGAAACAGGAAAGGACTGGCCTCTGCCAGCAGAAACGGAGCTCAGGGGGCCTGCATGCAGTTCCCCAGGCTCAGTTTTCAGCTGGGACGGCCTCCTGCAGCCCTCTGCCAGCGAAAACGGAAGCTGCCTGGACACCTGCCATGCCCACCTGGACCCCCAAAATCAAACACGACCCTGATGCAGCCCTCAATGAAATCGAGTTTGACACCCCCGCACTAAAGGAATAGTTGTAAGTCAAGGGCCACCTGCATCTCCACCTCGCCATGTTGTTGCCATAAGCTTCCAATTCAGGGGAAAACAACCTGAGGAACCTCCATCTCTCCCTCAACTTCAAAAACCAGGCCGCAATCCATTCAGGAGCTTCGCATCCCTCACCTTTTCTTGGCTCCGCATGTCCTTCTCCTCCATCACTTGCAAAGGAGCCGGGATCTCGCAGATGCACTTATTTTTCCTCCGGTTCTTCCGTTTCTGGCGCTTCTTCTCCTGCTTGAGTTCCCTCACCCTCTCCTCTTCGGAGAACTCCTCGCACAGCTGCTCCAGCCGGCTGATGCCTTGCACCCTCTCCACCGCCATCTGCTTAGAAAGACAGCGATCAGCGGGGCAGGAGGAAGGTGGCGTTTTGTTGCTCCTTCCCAAATAAACGATTATCCCTACATCGGGACCCTGTCTCCTACTCTTATTGCATCCGGTTTCAGACGCCAAGATATAAAAACGACGTTGACGCAAAGTTGCATTTATGAAAGTGGCGGTTGCATCAGTGGTGGGTTGCTACCGGTTCTCCCCGGTTCTAGTGGAAATTTTAAGTAGTTTGGAGAACCGGTAAATACCACCTGTGCCTGGCTCCGCCCCCAATCTATTTTTGCAGCTGATCAGCTAGAAGGAAAAAATCAGGGCTCACTTGACAAAAAAGAGAGAGAGAAAAAAAAAACAAGACACCGTCGCTTTAAATTGAGAAGCCAAGAAGCCTCCCAACTGATCCGCTGGAACTGATCCGCTCCTTGTAAACCGCTTGGTGGTGGTAGATTAGCAATTGAGGCCAAGCTGCCTGAAAGCAGTTTCCAATGCTCTCGGCAAAAACTGTTTAAACTCTTGCCGCCATGCTTCAAAGGGCCGCCCTACAGCTGATCACCAGTAAAAGGCAGTGTGGTGGTAGACCAGTGCGCTCCAAAAAAAAAATGGGTAGACTGCTACAGCTCTGCAAGCAGTTAAAAGCCTGGTAGACTAGTATCTCTGCTAAATCCTAAAGAATTGTTTGTCACATGACCGTCAAACCACACCCACAAAATAACCCACAGCCAAAGAACTGGTAGTAAAAATTTTTGGAACCCACCCCTAGTGTGCATGCGAAACCATCCCTCTTCCTGTCTCCTGATGCCCCCCCAGATTGAGCTAGAAAGTTTAGAGGCCTATGTTCTAAGGGACACAAAGAGTCATCTTCCCTGCCCCACCATTAAATTTTGTAGGGTGCTAGCAAAATTTATCGCTTCAACCCAGAATTCCACAGACCTCAATGCTTTTCCTACTTCCTGTTTCTTTCCCTCCAGGTAAGCAAGGGAACAAGAGTGGCTACCTCAAAGCTTTTGCGTAAAGCATCGACCCCCAGGTAGAAGAGCATCTGCCATGTCTGTTCCTCGGCCCGAAGCTTCTGCCAGATGCGGTGCAGCCGTTCATAAAGGTGGATGCCCAAGCAGGTAAGGACCTCTTCTTGGGCAATATCTATTGTCTTCGCGTGTCTTTCTCGTCTCCTGGTGAAAACAAAACGAACATGGAAACATGGCAAGGAAGTCCTTAGGTGGGCACTTTTCCTTTTGCAACTCCAATTTATTTTAGGAGTTCTCAACACTCGCTTTTTGTAATCTGTACATCCAGGTAGACCTCAATTTAGGAGTGTTCATTTAAGGATGGTTCAAACTTACAATGGCCTAACAAAAAAAGAGCAATTTACGGGCCCATCCTCACAGTTATGACCGTTACCTCGTCCCTGCAGTCACATGATTGCAATCCGGGTGCTTGGCAACTGACTCACGTTAACGACGGGGTGAACTATGTTGGGGGGGGGGGTCCCACCAAGATCGCGATCTGCCACCTTCCCAGCTGCAAAATCAATTGGGGAAGCCAGATTTGATTAACGACCATGTGATTCACTGAATGACCACAGGATTCGTTTGTTTGCTTGCATGCTTGCTTGCTTGCTTATTTGGTTCTTTTTTTATTATGTTGTTTCATTTCATTTCATTTCATTATTTTATTTTACGTTATTTACTTTATTTTATTTATTTATTTTTAACTTTATTTGCTTTATGTTTGAGAAAAAGTTGTTATAAAATCGAATCCAATCATGTGATGACTCACTTAATAACTGCATCATTGAGTGACCAAAATTCCACCGATGATCCAAGTCCCATCCTTTTCATGGATTTGGGCAATGGTGGGGTATGGGCATTCAGCTGGTTCGGGCAAACCTGTTGTTAAATTGTTGGCTGGCTCCTCCCCTCCCCACCACCCATTCCAGGAGTCCCCACGTGCCCCATTTTGGCTCCGAGGTAAGTGCAGGTAGGCCTACTAGGCCCAAAACAGAGCATGGGGAGATGTGGCATGGTCCCGCCACGGCCCGTTTTTGCTCCCAGGCGGCTTCAGGGTCCAAAATGGGACCGGGAGGGGCACTCCGCACGGCCCGTTTTTGCTCCCAGGGGGGTGCAGGAGCCCAAGTGCTACCTGTCACACACTCCTGGCCACGCCCACCCTGGCCACGCCCACCCAGCCGGTCATTAGGTCAGAGAACCGGTTGTTAAATTATTTGAATCCCACCACTGGGCATGGATATGAGGGAAAGGCCTCGGATTGTGATGTTGGGCCTACCAACTTGTCCCTCTCAAGCTCCCTTTCTGAATGCCACTGGAGAGAAGTGATCTCCAACCGGGCTGCTTAAATTCATTTCTAACGGCCGAAATTTCACGGGTTTGTATCTCTTTAGAACAGTGGCCATTTCTGTGCCTGTGGACTCCAACTCCCGGAATTCCACCGACAACACAGCCATTGTGAAGAAATCCGGCAGCTGAAGTCATAAATGTTAAAAACAGTCCTAGGTGACTTTTTTCCCCCCAGTGCTGTTGTAACTTCGAATGGTCACTAAACGAACGGCTGTTAAGTTGAGGACTACCTGGATACCATAAGGGAGAGACAGAACCAGCAACCAATCCATGGAGCAGCTGATGCAAACACCTTAAGCTAATTTAGAACACCCAAATTACTTTTCAAAAGAAACCCATGCAAAAAATATTCGTTTACCCGAACGTCTTAATCCTTCAAAAGCAACTTAGAACTAAGGAGAAATTTCCTGACAGTGAGAACAATTAACCAGTGGAACGACTTGCCTCCAGAAGTTGTGAATGCTCCAACACTGGAAGTTTTTAAGATGTTGGATAGCCATTTGTCTGAAGTGGTGTAGGGTTTCCTGCCTGCGCAGGGGGTTGGACTAGAAGACCTCCAAGGTCCCTTTCAACTGTTATTCTATTCCAGTGATGGCTAACCTTTTTGCCATCGCGTGCCAAAAGCGGGGGGAGCGTGGGGGGTCGCGCTGCGTGTGCCCACATCCATAATTCAATGCGCCCCGCCCTCTCGCGCATGCACACGTGACCCCCCCCACCTCCCCCTGCTTTTGGCACGCAATGGCATGGTGGGCCTAGTAGGCCCATTTTTCCCCCTCCCCAGGCTCCAGAGACTTTCTAGGAGCCTGGGGGGGGGGGGCAAAAACAGCCTTCCCCTTTCCCCCTGGAGGCCTTCCGGAGGCTGGAAACAGCCAGTTTCCCGACTTCCGGTGGGACCTGAAGGCCTGAAAATCAGTTGGCTGGTGTCCACATGTGCGCTGGAGCTGAGCTACGGCAACACTCACGTGCCCACCAATATGGCTCCACGTGCCACCTGTGGCACCCGTGCCATAGGTTCGCCATCATGGTTCTGTTCTGTTCTGTTCCGTTCCGTTCCACTCCACTCTACTCTCTCAAAAACCATGATGGTGAAGGGTTGTTTTTTTTAATGGAACCTTGTTTTCTCCTTTTAAATGGAAAAAAACAGGACAGGAAACTTGCCTTAATAAACACATTAGTGACACCGCCCGCATCCCCTGTAGGTTTGCTTATTAATTTGACTTTTTTAATCCCACCTTTATTATTTACATAAATAACTCAAGGTGGAAAATTTACATAATATTCTTTTCCTCTTCCTATTTCCCCCACAACCACAACCCAGTTGTTTGTAGCAGAAGGGGATACTTCTTTTGAGCCAAGAGAAGGCTTACCATGAGGGCCCAGATTGTTGGGGGCAATGTGCTGACTCTGTAAACCGCTTAGAGAGGGCTGTAAAGCATTGCAAAGCGGTATATAAGTCTAAGTGATATTGCTATTGGAGGCAAACTCTGCCCACTGCCAGGAGTTTGATCCTGACTGGCTCAAGGTTGACTCAGCCTTCCATCTTTCCAAAGTCAGTAAAATGAGGACCCAGATTGTTGGGGGCAATGTGCTGACTCTGTAAACAGCTTAGAGAGGGCCGTAAAGCACCGCGAAGCGGTATATAAGTCTATGTGCTATTGCTATTTCAAACAGATATTCAGAGTTTTTAAACAAAAGTGCATTGGTTAAAACTGAGATGGTTCTCTAAATGTGATTCAACTGCATTTTCCAGCAGGGTCAGTTACAGATAGAAAATACTGGGAAATATAATCCAGTTTCATGTAAAGGTGCACCATGGATTCGTGTAGATAGTCCTTGGCTTATGACCACAATTGGATCCAAAATTTCCATTGCTAAGCAAAAGAGCGGTTGGGTTTTACACCATTTAATGACTTTTCCTGTCACAGTTGTTGTGAATCACTGCAGATATTAAATTAATATAATGGTTAAGTGATGTTCAAGGTTATGAACATTGGGGTGGGGTGGGGTGGGGGGGACAACTGAAGCAAACTCAGTATAATAAGCTTAACTTTAAACATTCCTAAAAGTTTCCCCTGGGAAATTCAAGTTATTATAATGCACTGTAATAGGCAGGCCATTAAGCAGGATGGCCTGTAAAGACGTTAAAAATGTTTGTAGAGGGGAAAATATTCCAACCACAAATGCTCCACTCTCATCCAGGAGTAAAATGGGATCATCAGAAGTACTTTCAAGTCAAAATGGCTGCCAAAATGGCTTGTTGCCAAGTTGTTGGATGGTTCCGGACAGGTTGATATGAGGTTTTGAGAGGTTGGAACGTGTTGACTGAAAACATTCTGCGTCGTTTAGAAACCAGGATCAGAGATGGATTTATTGACTTCTACCCTGCCTTTATTATTTTTATAAGTAACTCAAGGCATCGAACATATCCAACACATCTTCCTCCTCCTACTTTCCCCACAACCCTGTCAGGGGGGCTGGGCTGAAAGAGAATGACTGGCCCAAAATCACCCAGCCAGCTTTCATGCCTAAGGTGGGACTAGAACTCACTGTCTCCTGGTGATAGGCCCAAAGTCATCCAGCCAGCTTTCATGCCTAAGGTGGGACTAGAACTCACTGTCTCCTGGTGATAGGCCCAAAGTCACCCAGCCAGCTTTCATGCCTAAGGTGGGACTAGAACTCACTGTCTCCTGGTGATAGGCCCAAAGTCACCCAGCCAGCTTTCATGCCTAAGGTGGGACTAGAACTCACTGTCTCCTGGTGATAGGCCCAAAGTCATCCAGCCAGCTTTCATGCCTAAGGTGGGACTAGAACTCACTGTCTCCTGGTGATAGGCCCAAAGTCATCCAGCCAGCTTTCATGCCTAAGGTGGGACTAGAACTCACTGTCTCCTGGTGATAGGCCCAAAGTCATCCAGCCAGCTTTCATGCCTAAGGTGGGACTAGAACTCACTGTCTCCTGGTAATAGGCCTAAAGTCATCCAGCCAGCTTTCATGCCTAAGGTGGGACTAGAACTCACTGTCTCCTGGTGATAGGCCCAAGATCACCCAGACGACTTTCATGCCTAAGGTGGGACTAGAACTCACTGTCTCCTGGTGATAGGCCCAAAATCACCCAGCTGGCTTTCATGCCTAAGGCGAAACTAGAACTCACCTGGTTTTCATGATTAAGACTGGACTTGAACTCAACAATCGCCTGCATTCTAGAATGGCGCCTTAACCACTGGCCTAAACAGGCTCTCTCAAACTGGTCTGCAGGCTGATTGATAAGAGATTCGCCAAAGAATCCCTTAAAACAGGGGTCCCCCAACCTTTCCAGCTTGGTGGCTCGGCCCGGCGCAGAAAGGGGAAATGTGAGTGGCAGGCGCATGCATGCACACACAGTTTAATTGTACGAGCAGCCCGTACACGGGTGAAGCTCTGCTCCCGCAAATGGAACTCGGCACGTGAGCAGAGAGTGCTAGCGCTAATACGCGAAGATCCACTCGCATGGGGACAAGTGTTCTCTACTCACGTGAGGGGAGCCTTGTTGCACGCAAGCAGAGGGGAGTTTCACGCGCTTGCCCATTTCTCCCGTAGCCCCGGTTTCGAACAGGTCGTGGCCCGGGGTTTCGGGACCCCTGCCTCATAAAACCACTGCTTGTGAAAGGAAATTGTTTGGCTTGCGTGGCGAACCCATGTCCCAGCAGCATCGAGCAAACCCACTCAGAAGGCCCGTGCGCCAACGCGTGCCAACAGCGTGGTAGACCAAAAGAGAGCTGCGGCAGGCTGGCAGTCATCACAATGTATATCTTCGAGACAGAAATATACATTTTCTTTGAGGGGGGGAAAAACAAAATAAGAGAAGCAAAAGCGCTAGAAAGCCCAGTCTAGCCAATTACATACTCGTACCCTCCTGCGAACTCGGGTTCGGCTCGGCCGAGGAGGTGGGCGATGAAGTCGGTCTCGCAGCAGACGTGAATGTGGTGCTCGTGAGGGCAGCAGCGCAGGCCCTCGTAAAGGGTGGCGCAGTAGCCTTTCTCTTTGCTGCAGTCCAGCTCGCCGATCAGGATGGTGTAAGCCCGCAAGACTTTGTTTTTGCAGTCAGTGCAAAACCTAATTTAAAGAAAAAAGGGGGGAATTATTATAGTATTAAAAACAAAAACAAAAACAAGAGAATGCTTGATAGACATTTTTATGGGGTGAATAGCATGGGTTCCCCCCCCCCCTTAGGATGGAAACATTTTTCTCAAGATGAAAGGGAGAATTGGGGGTTAATATTGTTTTCACTTACTGTTTTTTTAGTATTTTCCTTTTTTTCTTTTTATAATATATACATTTATTTTAGATCAGGATAGTGTGCTGACATCGATGTAAATATTAATGCTAAGAGTTTTGTAGTGATGGACAACTATGTTTCAAGATGATTTAATGAATTTAGTAGTAAATATTCATTGAATTACAGTATGTAATCTATGAAATAACAAATTTTAAGTTCTGACCATATTCTTTATTTATTTTATTGTATTTTATTTTCCATCCACTATGTTTTTTTCTTTCTTTTTTCTTTTTTTGATTCATTTACTTATTTTATTCTTTAAATGTTTAAAAGGAAAAATCCATTTTTAAAAAAATAAAAGCTTCTGTATTATTCAGTTGGCTGAGTTGTGTCCGAATCTTCACAACCCCAAGGATCATAGAACTCCAGGCCCCCTTGTCCTCCACTGTTTCCTGGACTTTGTCCAAATTCACTTATGTTGCGTCAATGACATCCTCTGACCATCTCATCCTCCGTGGATCCCAGAGGATGAGATGGTCAGAGGGTGTCAACAACACAACATGCCTTCCATCTTTCCCATCATCAGGGTTTTTGTTTTTGTTTTTAATTTTTATTATAAACTAAAAACAAAAGACAGAAATAGACAATAACAAAACAAGGGTTGAGGTTGATTCAACCCCCATATACATACAGTTCCTAAGTAACGTTACATATCATCATACTACAGCTTCAATTAAATTTATCATATTTCATCTTGCACTTATTAGTCTTCTTGTATCGAATATTACCTTATATATATTTAGCTTACTATTTTCAAATCTGTGCTATATGCTTTCCTAACATCTACCTCATATCATTTTTACTTCTATCCATTTACACCATTTTCCCCAGCTTTGATTAAATATTGATTCATGTCTATCTTTAAGAATATATGTTAATCTATCACATTCTGCACACCACAAAATTTTGTTCACACACACACAAACACACCCACACACCGGGGTTTATTCCTAATAAGCAGACCTCTGGTCTCAATTGAAAGCTAACTCCTGTAATCTCCATGAGCCAGTCCTTTATCTTACTCCAGTAGCTTCGAGCTTGTACACACGTCCACCATTGGTGGTAAAATGTACCCCTGGCTGACCCACATTTCCAACATTCCTCTGGAACATTCAGGATTTTTTTTCCAAGGAGTCCTTTCTTCTCATTTGGCAGCCAAAATATTTGATCTTCAGGAGCTGTCCTTCCAAAGAACAGTCAGGGTGGATTTCCTCAAAAGCTTTTGCAACTGGATTCCGCTCCTTTGAATCCACCCCAGTGTCACCTTTGACCAGTGGTGGGATTCAAATAATTTAACAACAGGTTCTCTGCCCTAATGACCGGCTGGGTGTGCGTGGCCAAGTGGTGTGACAGTCAGCACTTGGCCCCCCTGGGAGCAAAAACAGGCCGCGGGGGGACACAGTGCCCCCCACGCCCAATTTTGGGCCTAGCAGTCCTCCCTGCAGCCTCCTGGGAGCAAAAACGGGCCTGGGAGGGGGGCATTTGAGGCCTAGGAGGCCCCCCTGCACTTACCTGGGAGTCAAAATGGGGCGCAGGGGACTCTTGGAAGGGGAGGGGCCAGCCAGCAATTTAACTACCAGTTTGTCCGAACCAGCAAAAGCATCACTGCCTTTGATGCTCCTTTACTGACCACACAGAGTAAAATGCAGAGGAGGAAGAGAAGGGGGTTTCCAATTCCAGCCACTCACCTGTGTTTTCGGAGGTAAGTTTCTAGTGTTTCTAATAGACAGTTAGAATCGATTAAGACTACTTCATCTCGACATTCCTGCGACATGAGTTCCCATATATCCATCCAGCAACCTCTGAAGAGGAGTAAAAAAAAAAAAAAGAAAGAAAGAGATTATTTATTTATTTAGGGAATGTACATAGCCATCCACCTCACCTGAGTAATTCTGGGCGGCTTTTAATATTAAAAAGATATACCCCCCCCCCAAAAAAAGCTGTAGAAGCTGGGGGAAAAAAAGACCATAAAGCCACATACCCAAATTTGACACAGCCAGGCACGGGGGGTTCCATCCAATCCCATCTCCATCCCAAGTATGGGAGGCACCAAGTATGAAGCCATGAAAATTATATAAAACTTTAAAAACATACTTTTTTCAGCTTGCTGGCTTAGCCTGATTCCTGTTAAATATTTTAGTATTTTTAGAGTTTACTATCTATTTTAAATTAATCCGTTTTAATTATTGGCTAATTTATATTTGTTCTTTTTATGAAATTTTAACTTTTGTGTATTGGCTTTTTATTTGGCTGTTCACCGCCCTGAGTCCGCAAGATGGGCGGTATATAAATCTAAATAAATAAATAAATACATAATAAATAAATAAATAAATAAATAACCAGCATTCACAAAACAACTTCCAGCAGTTTGCAAGACGTTATTTTTGATCTACAGGTAGTCCTTGACTTATGATTGGTTGCTTGGTGTCCATTTGAAATTACAGCAGATCTGGAAATAGCAATAGCACTTAGACTTATCTACTGCCTCCCTGTGCTTTTACAGCCCTCTCTAAGCGGTTTACAGAGCCAGCCTCTTGCCCCCAACAATCTGGGTCCTCATTTTACCCACCTCGGAAGGATGGAAGGCTGAGTCAACCTTGAGCCTGGTGAGACTCGAACTGCCAAATTACAGGCAGCCGGCAGTCAGGAGAAGTAGCCTGCAGTACTGCACTCTAACCACTGTGCCACCGCGGCTCTTCCACCGCGGCGGACCAGAATTCAGAGTTTCATTGATCAGACCCAATGGTGACATGACCACACTTTGAATGCTCAGCAACTTGGGACACATTTATGGCTCTTTGAAGCATCCTACGGTTACATAACTGTGTTTTACAATGATTTTACTGGAAAAAATGGCACTTATTTTCAATTTTCGGCAAAAGCAACACACAATAGCTAACCGTGTGTTTGTTTACGGACTGCTGCCCAAAAGGCCAGAAAATCACGTCGGCCACATGACCGGCCTGTTTTATGAATATTTATAACTTATGACCTTATAAGTAGTCCTCAACTTACAACTGTTCATTTAGTGACTGTTTGAAGTTACGACGACACTGGAAAAAAGTGTTCTTATGACCGCTTTTCACATTTACAAACCCTTGCGGCATCCCCAGGGTCACATCATCAAATTTCAGATGCTTAGCAACTAGGATATATTTAGAACGGTTGCAGTGTCCCTTTTTGTGACCTTCTGACCAGCAAAGTCAATGGGGAAGCCAGATTCATTTAACAGCCACATTGCTAACTTCATAAATTTAAGTGATTCACTTAATAACACTGGCAAGAAAAAAAAAACGTAAAATGGGGCAAAACCCACATAGCAACTCTTGTGCTTAACAGCAGAAATGTTGGGCTCAGCTGTGGTCGTAACTTGAGGGTCACCTGTTAAACGGGCGAGCTCCATTACAGTCATAACTCAAGGACTACCTGAATGAAGTTTTTTTTTTCAGCATTCACTGATTGTCTCAAAGGTGTTTCTTTCAGAAGGCAACTGGACTTTTTTTTTTTCTTTGAAGACGTTTTGCTTCTCATCCAAAAAGCTTCTTCAGCTCTGACTTGGATGGCCGTGAACGGATTTCCAGAAAAATGGCAGACTACAGGAACCATTTGCACTTCGGTTTGAGATGCAGACAACACAGACTCATTCCCAACAGCCTGTGCCTGCAGTGGGGAAGGCACACAGGACAGAAAACATCCTACAGCCAAGTAGGCGCCACACCCATTTGCACCACCGCCTCAAGGACTCTCTAAAAGGATGCAAATGACCAGCTGTCTGCAAGGAATATAAATCCTTCCCTTTCCCCACCATCCAATCAGAGCTTCTTGGATGAGAAGCTCTGAAACGTCCTCAAAGAAAAACCAGAAAGTCCAGTTGCCTTGGAGACAACCATGACCTGGATGACTGGGAATCTCCATAGACCTTCCTTCCTTCCTTCCTTCCTTCCTTCCTTCCTTCCTTCCTTCCTTCCTTCCTTCCCCACCATCCAGTCAGAACTGAAGAAGCTTCTTGGAGAAGTGAAACCTCTTCAAAGAAAAACCAGAAAGTCCAGTTGCCTTGGAGACAACCATGACCTGGATGACTGGGAATCTCTATAGACCTTCCTTCCTTCCTTCCTTCCTTCCTTCCTTCCTTCCTTCCTTCCTTCCTTCCTTCCTTCCTTCCTTCCTTCCCCACCATCCAGTCAGAACTGAAGAAGCTTCTTGGAGAAGTGAAACCTCTTCAAAGAAAAACCAGAAAGTCCAGTTGCCTTGGAGACAACCATGACCTGGATGACTGGGAATCTCCATAGACCTTCCTTCCTTCCTTCCTTCCTTCCTTCCTTCCTTCCTTCCTTCCTTCCTTCCTTCCTTCCTTCCTTCCTTCCTTCCTTCCTTCCTTCCTTCCTTCCTTCCTTCCTTCCTTCCTTCCTTCCTTCCTTCCTTCCTTCCTTCCTTCCTTCCTTCCTTCCTTCCTTCCTTCCTTCCTTCCTTCCTTCCTTCCTTCCTTCCTTCCTTCCTTCCTTCCTTCCTTCCTTCCTTCCTTCCTTCCTTCCTTCCTTCCTTCCTTCCTTCCTTCCTTCCTTCCTTCCTTCCTTCCTTCCTTCCTTCCTTCCTTCCTTCCTTCCTTCCTTCCTTCCTTCCTTCCTTCCTTCCTTCCTTCCTTCCTTCCTTCCTTCCTTCCTTCCTTCCTTCCTTCCTTCCCTCCCCACCATCCAGTCAGAACTGAAGAAGCTTCTTGGAGAAGTGAAACCTCTTCAAAGAAAAACCAGAAAGTCCAGTTGCCTCGGGGACAACCATGACCTGGATGACTGGGAATCTCCATAGACCTTCCTTCCTTCCTTCCTTCCTTCCTTCCTTCCCTTCCTCCTTCTCTTTCTCACTTCCTTCATTCCTTCCCCACCATCCAGTCAGAGCTGAAGAAGCTTCTTGGATGAGAAGCGAAACGTCTTCAAAGAAAAACCAGAAAGTCCACTTGCCTCTTGGAAAAAGCACCTTTGGGACAACTATGACCTGGGTCACTGAGAATCTCCTTAAGACTTTCATTGTTTGATGCAATCCATGCCTTCTCCATCTGCCTTCCTTACGCCTATATTGGCCATCCTTCAAATGAAGACCTCCCCTCTTAATTATCTAAAGGGAATCATTTTACCCACAAAAACCTGTTGAAAACCATATGGAAGTAGGCTTATTTGCTTTGTATCTCTGAGGTTTTGGCAGTCTTCGGTTATTTTAGCCCTTGTGGGTAGAGATGTTCCTCAACTTGCAACGATTTGTTCAGCCAACGTCCAAAGTTACGATGGCAATGAAAAAAAGGATTTGATCGTTTTTCCTTGCGCTTCAGACCATTACAGCATCCCCAGAGCCAAGGGATCAAAATTAAGGTGCTTGGCAACCAGAATGTTAGTCCTCGACTTACAACAGTTCCATTAGTGACCGTTCAAAGTTACGACGACACTGAAAAAAAGTGACTTACGACCGTTTTCCCGCAGTTGCAACCTTTGTAGCATCCCCATCATTGCGTGATCAAAATTCAGATGTTTGGCAACTGGTTCGTACTTATGACCGTTGCTGTGTCCCAAGGTCACGTGATCAACCTTTGGCGACCTTCTGACAAGCAAAATCAGTGGGGAAAACCAGATTCACTTAACAACCGGGTGACTAACGTATCAACGGCAGCAATTCACTTAGCAACGGAGGCAAGGAAGGTCGTAAAATGGAACAAAATTTAACAGAAAGTTCAGGCTCAATTGTGGTCGTAAGTTGAGGACTACCTGTATTTATGACGATGGCAGAGGGGGTGTCATGTGACTGTCATTTTTGAGACCTTCTCAACCCGCTTCAGGCAAGCAAAGTCAATGGATTCACTTAACGCTGCATAATTCATTCAACAACTGCAGCAATTCACTTTAAGATGAGCCATGGTGGCGCAGTGGTGAGAATGCAGTACTGCAGGCTATTTCTGCCGACTGCCTGCAATTTGGCAGTTTCAATCTCACCAGGCTCAAGGTTGACTCAGCCTTCCATCCTTCCGAGGTGGGTAAAATGAGGACCCAAGTTGTTGGGGGCAAGAGGCTGGCTCTGTAAACCGCTTAGAGGGGGCTGTAAAGCACTAATATAGTGGTATATAAGTCTAAATGCTATTGCTAGGTGCTAACAGCCAGGCCAAAATGAGTTGTAAAATTGGGCGCGACTCACTGAACAACCACCTTGCTTAGCAATGGAAATTCTGGTCCCAGTTGTGGTCGTAAGTCGAGGAGTACCTACTGGTAACTTCAAATGTCTCTATTTCTTCTTTGTTGCGGTTTTTTACAGGGTTGGATTTTTTTAATCATTATAATTCTGGCCCTGCCAAACTGTCTTTAGCTGGGTGGCATTTGTGTTTTGTTTTATTTGGTTTTACATGAAATCTACACAACGAGGTACAGGTAATCCTCAACTTACAAACAGTTCGTTTAACGACCGTTCGAAGCTACAACAGCACTAAAAAAGGGGACTTATGACCATTTTTCACACTTACGACCCGCAGGGTCATGATTTACATTTGGATGCTTGACAGCTGACTCACATCTATGACGGTTGCAGTATACCCTGGTCATGCGATTCCCTTTTGCGACTGAGCAAAATCAGTGGGGAAGCCAGATTCACTTAACAACTGGGTTACTAAACGAACAAGTGCAATGATTCACTTAACAGCTGTGGCCAGAAAGGTTGTAAAATGGGGCAAAACTCACTCAGCAAATTTCTCACTTAGCAACATAAAATTTTGGGCTCAGTTGTGGTTGTTAAGTCAAGGGCTTCCTGTATCTATTTGCATTCGCGTGCTTTTGAAACTGCTAGACTGGAAGGAGCTGAGCTGAGGACGGGAGCTCAGTCCATCGCGTGGCGCTCGGGTCTCAAACCCTTTCGAATTGCTAGATTGGCAGGAGCTGAGCTGAGGACGGGAGCTAAGCCCATTGCGTGGCGCTCGGGTCTCAAACCCTTTCAAATTGCTAGATTGGCAGGAGCTGAGCTGAGGACGGGAGCTCAGCCCATTGCATGGCGCTCGGGTCTCAAAGCCATTCAAATTGCTAGATTGGCAGGAGCTGAGTTGAGGATGGGAGTTTAGCCCATCGCGTGGCGCTTGGGTCTCAAACTCGTTCAAATTGCTAGATTGGCAGGAGCTGAGCTGAGGATGGGAGCTCAGCCCATCGCATGGCGCTTGGGTCTCAAACCCGTTCGAATTGCTAGATTGGCAGGACCTGAGCTGAGTTCGGGAGTTCAGCCCATCGCATGGCGCTCGGGTCTCAAACCCAGGCTGCCGGCTTTCCAGCCGACAAGCCCAGCATCTTTACCCACTGAGTCACCGCGGCGCCCTATTTAAGAAACAAACAATTCAATATTTTCTGGTATGGTTTACCTGCTGGCTCCCTGGAAAGGTCCACAGTAGAAAGTGATCCTACATTTGCTCTCCTTCCTCTCTTCTTCGCTAGATCTCTTATCTGCACCTAACTTCTCTGTGCTCGGGGTGCTACCGTTCCCTTCGCTAGGGTATACAGCATTAAAAGAAGAATTCAGAGGCATTACCACTGTGTCAATGGAGGAGTTTCTTTTGTGGATCCTTCGGCCTCCCTGACCCCTTCCTAGACCCACCTTTCAAACCCTCATAAAACAGACAATGGATTATGCCCCAAGAGCAGATCAACCAGGCCTCCCTCTGTGGTTATTGTACTCTGCTAAGCTAATCAACGAAAGAAAAAGGATGAGCTGAAGAAGCTTCTTGGATGAGAAGCAAAATGTCTTTAAAAAAAAGACAGAAAGTCCAATTGCCTCTTTGGGGGGGAAGCACCTTTGGCACAAAAAGGATGAGGCCCCATAACAGCATCAAAAGAACCACACAGGCTTAGAACCGACAAGCAGAGCAATCAAAAGAATAAAAACGAAATAAGCTTGGAAATTTGGTAACCACTGAACAGCCCCATAAACAGTGGTGGGATTCAGCCGGTTCGGGCAAATCAGTTGTTAAATTGCTGATTGGCCCCACCGCACCTCTCTCCGCCCCACCCCTTCCAGCAGTCCCCAGGCACCCATTTTTGCTCCCAGGAGGCTGCTGGGAGGCCTACTAGGCCCAAAACGGGGCATGGAGGGGGGGGGGCACCCCACACGGCCCGTTTTGCTCCCAGGGGCGGTGCAGGAAGCCGAGTGCTGCCTGTCACACCCCCTGGCCACACCCACCATGGCCACGCCCACCCACCCAGCCAGCCGCTCATTAGGGCATAGAACCAGTTGTTAAATTATTTGAATCCCACCACTGCCCATAAGGGTGCTTAAAAACTTGCCTCCTTGCAACTGAAGGTGAGTTAAAATTCAGTTTCCAGTAAAAGAAACTGAAGGGAAAAATCAGAGCTTGCTGTGTACAGGTAGTCCTCGACTTACGATGGTTCACTTAGTGACCGTTCAAACTTACAATGGCACTGGAAAAAGAGACGTGACCGTTTTTCACGCTTACGACCGTAAAAGCATCCCCACGGTCACAGGGTCAAAATTCAGGCGCTTGGCAACCGACTCATATTTATGACGGCTGCAGTGTTCCGGGGTCATGGAATCACCTTTTGCGCCTCTTTCTGACAAGCCAAGTCAACGGGGAAGCCGGATTCACTTAACAACCATGTTACTAATTAAACAACTGCCGTGATTTCACTTAACAACCGTAGCGAGAAAGGTCGTAAAACGGAGGGAAACTCAACAGCTGTCTCACTTAGCAACAGAAACATTGGACTCAGTTGTGATCGTAAGTCGAGGACTCTCTCTACTCTATTTCCACGGAGTCAATTTTTATTTTAAAAAAAAATTATTTTAAAAATTGACTGCAATTTTTATTAAGAGTTCATATGGAAGGTCTGAGATCCTCAGAAAATGTTTTGTAGAGGGTGCCAAAGATGTTTTTTTCAAGAAGCAACTAGACTTTCTGGTTTTTCTTTGAAGATGTTTCGCTTCTCATCAAAGAAGCTTCTTCAGCTCTGACTGGATGGTGGATAACTTGCAAGGAATATTAATCCTTCCATTGCCCACCATCCAGTCAGAGCTGAATTCTTGGATGAGAAGTGAAACCTCTAAAACATATGAAGAACGGTTGCAGGAACTGGGTATGTCTAGTTTAATGAAGAGAAGGACTAGGGGAGACATGATAGCTGTCTTCCAGTATCTCAGGGGCTGCCACAAAGAAGAGGGAGTCAAGCTATTCTCCAAAGCACCTGAGGGCAGGACAAGAAGCAATGGGTGGAAACTCATCAAGGAGAGAAGCAACTTAGAACTAAGGAGAAATTTCCTGACAGTGAGAACAATGAATCAGTGGAACAACTTGCCTCCAGAAGTTGTGGATGTTACAAAACTGGAAGTTTTTAAGTTGTTGTTGGATAACCATTTGTCTGAAGAGGTGTAGGGTTTCCTGCCTGGGCAGGGGGTTGGACTAGAAGACCTCCAAGGTCCCTTCCAACTCTGTTATTCTATTTCTATTTCTATCTTCAAAGAAAAACCAGAAAGTCCAGTTGCCTCTTGAAAAAGCACCTTTGGGACAACCATGATGTGGACAACTGAGAATATCCTTAAGACGATTTGTAGAGGGGTCAAAATTCAATTTTATATCCCCAATGCTGTCACCTGCAATTGCACGCACGCACCCCAAAAATAAACTTTAATGCATGTAAAAATATCACTAAAATGGATTAAATTGCTCGTTTTGACTCATCGTCAAAACGCCGGCTCGTGCTGGCTGGCTAGAGAAGATTCCCCACTAAGACAGTGCCACCAAGGGGCAATTATTGGTGCCAACATTCGCCACGGGTTTTCATGCTCCTAATTTTTCAACCTAAACAAACACGGCCTTGGTAGAGAAAAATCTGTTTTTAGCTCTGCTTTTTTGAACCTTACGGTTTGACGCCAGCGGGCACAAAAACACCAACTAAGCCACTTCCTGCCAAGGGGTGTCCTAAGGCGTGCCCGAAGAACCACCATCGGACTGGCGTCCGTTTCGTGAGCGTGCTTTGTATTAACACTTACCCCAGGGGTTTCGGTTTGTGAGTGTCCAACGAATGCAATTGGCACCGCTTGTTCTTCTTACTTTTCGGAATTGCGTCAATCATTTCATTTAATTTGGACCTTTGGGGGAGGGGGGGAAAAAGAGGGGAAATAGAAAAAAAAAACCCATTAAAAAAAAATCCCGAAAAGTCTGTTCAACATTATATTTCCCATCCAAAATAATCTTTAATAATTCCTTCCTTCCTTCCTTCCTTCCTTCCTTCCTTCCTTCCTTCCTTCCTTCCTTCCTTCCTTCCTTCCTTCCTTCCTTCCTTCCTTCCTTCCTTCCTTCCTTCCTTCCTTCCTTCCTTCCTTCCTTCCTTCCTTCCTTCCTTCCTTCCTTCCTTCCTTCCTTCCTTCCTTCCTTCCTTCCTTCCTTCCTTCCTTCCTTCCTTCCTTCCTTCCTTCCTTCCTTCCTTCCTTCCTTCCTTCCTTCCTTCCTTCCTTCCTTCCTTCCTTCCTTCCTTCCTTCCTTCCTTCCTTCCTTCCTTCCTTCCTTCCTTCCTTCCTAAATTTATGTGCCATCCATCTCACGGAAACTCTGACCAGCAAATGCCCTGACAGCTAGCTAGCCAAGAAAATTAGACTTAGAATAACTTTATTGTCCCTTCAAATGTACCGCTAATCGGCATGTATTAAAATGAAATTTCGTTGTATACAAATGTCAAAGAGTCAGTACCCCCAATATACACTACATAATCTCTCACACGTTCGTACATAAGTTTGTAAGTACATACCTACATACAGTATATCACGGAAGTGAATACACCCCTCACATTTTATAAATATTTAAGTACCCGTATTTTCCGGCGTATAAGACAACTGGGCGTATAAGACGACCCTTCTCAGAGCCATTTAAGGCTCGTCAGAGCCTTTCGGGCTGGTCTGCCTGGTTACAGGAGAATGAGACCCGGCGTATAAGACGACCCCCGACTTTTGAGAAGATTTTTGTGTGTTAGAAAGTAGTCTTATACGCAGGAAAATACAGTATATCTTTTCATGTGACACTGAAGAAAAGACACTTGGCTACAATGTAAAGTAGTGAGTAGTATTTTACATTGTAGTAGGAGTAAAGTAGGAGTAAAGTAGGAGTAAAGAAGTGAGTATACAGCTTGTATATCAGTGTAAATGTGAAGCTCTGGTGAACTCTATGCCCAAAAGGGTTAAGGCAGCGCCGGAAAATAATGGTGGCCACACAAAATATTTCCACTTTGGGCCCCATTTGGACACTATTACTTAGGGGTGTACTCATTTTTGTTGCCACCGGTTTAGATATTAACGGCTGTGTGTGGCGTTATTTTGAGGGGGCAGCACATTTACACTGTTATACAAGCTGTATGCTCACTACTTTACATTGGAGCAAAGTGTCATTTCTTCAGTATTGTCACATGAAAAGATATACTTAAATATTTACAAAATGCGAGAGGGTGTACTTACTTCTGTGATATACTGTATATATATATATGATTAAAAACAAATGTAGGATAAAAAATTACAGCTCCCCGTGGTTTTGCCATGTTGCCTGGCATCAAACTGATGTGACTCAACCAGTTTAGCACCAAAGTTAGCTTAGCGGGTCAAACACAGGTAGACCTCGCATTATGGCCATTCATTTAGTGACTGCTCAAAGTTACAACAACACTGAAAAAAGTGACTTATGACCATTTTTCACGTGACCATTGCAGCCTCCTCATGGTCACGTGATCAAAATTCAAGTGACACGTGTCTAATATTCCTAATAAAAACAGCTCTGGTTTGAGTTCTATCTTTTGTTGTGTAATTTCTTCCAACCGTCTCTTAATTTTACACCAGTATTTTTTTATGCTAGGGCTCGCCCACCACATATGGTAGTATGTTCCTAATTCGTGGCCACATCTCCAACACTCAGTAGATAAATTTGAAAACATTTTGGCCAATCTCGCTGGGGGCAAATGCCATCTATAAAACATTAACTGACCAACTAACTGAACAACTGGAGCGATTCACTTAACAAGGGTGGTGAGAAAGGTCGTAAAATGGAGCAAAACTCCTTTAACAACTGTCTTGCTCAGCCACAGAAATTTTGGGCTCCACTGTGGTCATAAGTCAAGGACTACTTGTATGGAGACAGCTTGATAAAGGCTTTCCTCTTTTTTTTTTTTTTTGAAAAAAAGAAATTTTCCCACACCAGTCCTGAGTGATATGGCAAGGCGCTGGCCCTCAGTGATCTTACCCATGTACGTAGAAAAGCGTGTAAAGCTTCTTGGCATCCCTCATGCAGCTTGGAGTGACAGACAGGACTCCCTTGGACCCGACCGTGAGGGGCTCGAGTGCAGGATTGCCGGACTCCACCAGCTGAGAGAAGAGGCGCTCCACGCTACGGCGGCAGCCGACGCAGGGGACAAGCTGAGAAAGGGCGCTCAGGACTTCGCGTGACGTCGCCATCATAGCGATACTCAAATCTTGCTGCTTCAGCATGCTATGCCTCTGCAGAGGGGAAAAGAGCAAGGAATTCATTAGATTAGATTGGATTGGATTGGATTGGGAATAGGAATAGGAATAGGAATAGGAATAGGAATAGGAATAGGAATAGGAATAGGAATAGGAATAGAATAAGATTTATATAGAAGAATAGAATGGAATAGGGATAGGGATAGGGATAGGGATAGGGATGGGATGGGATGGGATGGGATGGGATGGGATAGAATAAGAATAGAATAGAATAGAATAGAATAGAATAGAATAGAATAGAATAGAATAGAATAGAATAGAATAGAATAGAATAGAATAGAATAGAATAGAATAGAATAGAATAGAATAGAATAGAATAGAATAGAATAGAATAGAATAGAATAGAATAGAATTCTTTATTGACCAAGTGAGATTGGACACACAAGGAATTTGTCTTGGTGCATACGCTCTCAGTGTACATAAAAGAAAAGATACATTCATCAAGAATCATAAGGTACAACACTTAATGATAGTCATAGGGTACAAATAAGCAATCAGGAGACAATATCAATATAAATCTTAAGGATACAAGCAACAAAATTACAGTCATACAGTCGTAAGTGGAAGGAGACGGATAGTGGGAACAGTGAAAAGATTAATAGTAGTGCAAACTTAGTAACTAGTTTGATAACATTGAGGGAATTATTAGTTTAGTAGAGTGATGGCGTTTGGGAAAAAACTGTCTTTGTGTCTAGTTGTTCTGGTGTGCAGTTCTGTATAGCGTCGTTTTGAGGGTAGGAGTTGCTGCAATTTATGTCCAGGATGCGAGGGGTCTGTAAATATTTTCACAATCCTCTTTTTGACTTGTGCAGTATACAGGTCCTCAATGGAAGGCAGGTTGGTAGCCATGGTTTTTTCTGCAGTTCTAATGATCCTCTGAAGTCGGTGTCTGTCTTGTTGGGTTGCAGAACCAAACCAGACAGTTATGGAGGTGCAGTTCAAGGCAACAGTGACCATCACAGGTTGGAAAATAAAATTAGTTTGCTTGTTTGCAAAATTTATACAGCCACACACCTGAACAGAGTAACAGAACTGGAAGGGACCTTGGAGGCCTTCTAACCAACCCCCTTCCAACCCCCTGCCCTCAAGCAGGAGACCCTCTACCAGTCAAACCAATGAGTGTTTTTTCTATCAGGGCAACTTTTTTTTTAAATTTGATTTATATGCCGCCCTCCTCCGGAGACTCAGGGCGGCTTACAATGCGTTAAGCAATAGCCTTCATACTTTTGTATATTTATACAAAGTCAGCTTATTGCCCCCACAACTGGGTCCTCAATTTACCCACCTTAGAAAGGATGGAAGGGCAGCTGGTATTAAACTTGGTCTATCCAAATATGGGAAGGGGCATACTGCTTTTATTTCTTTGTCAGTAAATATAAATTCAACATTCAAACCAGGGGTGGGTTCTAAAATTGTTTACTACCGGTTCTGTGGGCGTGGCTTGATGGTCATGTGACAATTATTTAGGATTTAGCAGAGGTACTGCTCTACCAGGCTTTTAACTGCTTACAGAGCTGTATCGCTCTACCCATTTTTTGCAGGCACTGGTCTACTCATGTATTTTTGCAGGCACCTGTCTGCTCATTTGTTTTCTTTTAACACTGATCAGCTGTAGGGCGGCCCTTTGAAGCCCTGTGGCAAGAGTTTAAACAGTTTTTTCCCCTCTAGCCATCAGCTGGGACTCAGGAGACAGCAATAGATTGGGGGTGGGGCCAAATAAAAGGTAAGAATAACGCTGGGGGGTGGGGCGCAGGGGGTAGGTGGGGTGGTCGAGAGGGGGGCAGAACCAGTTCAGTGATGTCATATCACCACCGCTACCAGCTCGGGAGAACCGGGCCAAACTGGGAGGAACCCACCACTGATTCAAACCAATGGTTGTCCAAACTCTTCTTGAAACCTTCCAGTGTTGGAGCATTCACAACCTCTGGAGGCAAGTCGTTCCACTGATTAATTGTTCTCACTGTCAGGACATTTCTCCTTAGTTCTAGGTTGCTTCTCTCCTTGATTAGTTTTCCATCCACGCCATTCTTTTCTTTCCAAAGAAATTACACCAACTTTTGAAAAAATTGAGACAACCATGACTTGGATGATTGAGAATCTCCATAGACATGTCCAATCTCTTCTTGAAAACTTCCAGTGTTGGAGCACCAACAACTTCTGGAGGCAAGTTGTTCCACTGATGAATTGTTCTGACTGGTTCCAGGTGCTTCTTTTCTTGCTTAGTTTCCATCCGTTGCGTCTTGTCCTGCCTTCAGATGCTTTGGAGAACAGCTTGACTCCCTCTTCTTTGTGGCAGCCCCTCAAATATTGAAAGACTGCTATCTTGTCTCCCTTAGTCCTTCTTTTCATTAAGCTAGACATATCCAGTTCCTGCAACCGTTCTTCCTATGTTTTAGCCTCCAGTCCCCTAATCATCTTTGTTGCTCTTCTCTGCACTCTTTCTAGAGTCTCCACATCTTTATATCATGGTGACAAAACTGGATGCAACATACCATCTTAAACAAGCAACTCTGGGTGGCAACAAATAATATATAAAAACCATAAACTAAATTTATAGCACTTAAGACTTATATGCCACCCCACAATGCTTTACACAGCCCTCTCTAAATGGTTTACAGAGTCAGCACATTGACCCCAACAATCTGAGGTCCTCATTTTACCGACCTTGGCAGGACGGAAGGCTGAGTCAACCTTCAGCACCGCCAGGATCAAACTTGAGTTCTTCATATACTTTAGCCTCCAGCCCCGTAATCATTTTTGTGATTTGAAAACCCCAGCGCCTGGATCTCGCAACGCAAGACAGTACCGTACCTGAATGAACTGCTTCAACTGGCCTCCATTGTGCTGATGCCCATCGAGGTTTAGCATGTTATCAGGAAACTCCATCACCATCTGTACGAGAAGAACAACATGGACAGGTGAGTTCTGGGATCAGGTGGAAGCAGACACTGGAGATCACATGCGCCATTTGTGCTGTTTCTTCTGCTGCCGGTCTTTTGCCCCAGGGATCTCCACCATTACATAAAAGACACGCACATAAGCAATAGATACTTATCAGGGCATGCGTTATGTTTATTTTTGGGGGGGAAGTTTTAAAGACTAAAGGGGGAAATACAGATGAAATGTTTTCTTATTGGATCTAGAGAAGTGGCTTGTTAAACCCTTGGAGAAATCTGAGCAATAGGATAAAGAAGAACTGGAGAGAAACCAAATCCTACAATACTTCAATGGACTAAAGATTAAGACTTAGAAGTAAAAGAAAGGAATATAAAGCTGGTTTATTCAGTCACAGTGGTCGTTGAAATAACGCTTTTGCAAGTGACAGCATTGGGAATATAAAATTGAATTTTGACCCCTCTACAAATCGTCTATGGAGATTCTCGGTCATCCAGGTCATGGTTGTCCCAAAAGTGCTTTTTCAAGAGGCAACTGGACAATCTTTGTTTTTCCTTGAAGACGTTTCACTTCTCATCCAAGAAGCTTCTTCAGCTCTGACTGGAGGGAGGGGCATGGTAGGGTGAAATACTCCTTCTGTTTGTAAACCTCCAGGCAGCCTCAACGACTCTCTAAAAGGATGCAAACGACCAGCTGTCTGCAAGGAGTATAAATCCTTCCATTCCCCACCATCCAGTCAGAGCTGAAGAAGCTTCTTGGAGGAGAAGTGAAACACCTTCAAAGAAAAACCAGAAAGGTCCAGCTGTTTCTTGAAAAAGCACCTTTGGATCACTGAGAATTTCCATAGACATTTGGTGAGCAAAGCTTGTCCTTCCTTAGACACAAAGCCAGCTGAGCATCTTTGGGACCGTCAGGCCACCTGTGTCAAAATTGAACAGCCCTCTCTCAACAGTGTGTGTGTGTGTGTGTGTGTGTGTGTGTGTGTGTGTAAACAACACCATCTATCTCCAGTCTACAACACAGTCCTTTCAACAGTTCCAAGAACAGTTCCACACATCCATTTACACCACTCGGGTGACCCTGAGGACACAGTCAAAGCTCCAAGTGGCCTCAAGGACCCTCTAAAAGGATGCAAATGACCAGCTGTCTGCAAGGTGTATAAATCCTTCCATTCCCCACCATCCAGTCAGAGCTGAAGAAGCTTCTTGGAGGAGAAGCAAAACATCTTCAAAGAAAAACCAAGACAGTCCAGTTGACTCTTGAAAAAAAGCACCTTTAGGACTACTGCAATGCTCTCTACATGGGGCTCCCCTTGAGGAGCACCGGAGGCTCCAACTGGTCCAGAATGCGGCCGCGCGAGTGATTATGGGGGCGACACGTCGCTCCCACGTACAACATCTCTTGCGCGAGCTGCACTGGCTCCCGGTGGTCTTCTGGGTGTGTTTTAAGGTGTTGGTTACCACCTTTAAAGCGCTCCATGGCTTAGGACCTGGATATTTGCAAGACCGCCTTCTGCCACTGATGACCTCCCACCGACCGATACGCTCCCACAGAGAGGGCCTCCTCAGGGTGCCGTCGGCCAAGCAGTGTCGTCTGGCGACCCCCAGGGGGAGAGCCTTCTCTGTGGGGGCCCCCGCCCTATGGAACGAACTGCCCCCGGATATTCGAAGGATCCCCGACTTCCGCGCCTTCCGCCATGCTCTGAAGACCCTTCTGTTCTATCAAGCCGGCCTGATGGGTCAATAATTTTTAAAGGGTTTTTTAAAATGGTTTTTAGTTGGGTTTTAATTGTGGCCAGATATTGAATCTTTTTAAATGGTTTTTAATTTTTGTCTTGTGATTGTTTTAGTATGGCTGTGCACCGCCCTGAGTCCTTCGGGAGAAGGGTGGTATAAAAATAATATAATATAATATAATAAATATAATAAATATAATATAATATAATATAATATAATATAATATAATATAATATAATATAATATAATATAATATAATATAATATAATATAATATAATATAATAATATAATATATAATAATATAATATAATATAATATAATATAATATAATATAATATAATATAATATAATATAATATAATATAATAATATAATATAATATAATATAATATAATATAATTTATTTGTTTGTTTCAATTTATAAACCGCCCTTCCCCTTGCGGACTCAGGGCGGTGAACAGCCAGAATAAAACATGATATACAAAAATTAAAGCAATTAAAAAATATTAAATATTTTCGGCTGACAATTAAAACAGTCCAATTTAAAATCAATTCCAATTTAAAACAGATAATTTATAATATAATATAATATAATATAATATAATATAATATAATATAATATAATATAATATAATATAATATAATATAATATAATATAATATAATATAATATAATATAATATAATATTAAATATAATATAATATAATATAATATAATTAATATAATAAATATAAATATAAATATAATATACCATGACCTGAATGACTGAGAATCTCCACAGAAATCTAGCCAACAATGCTGGCTGAGGAATTTTGAGAGTTGAAGTTCATAAGTCATAAATCTGCCAAAGTTGGACTCCCCTTATCTGGGTGGTCATTAAGTGTCAATACCAATTTGATGGTTCATCATCCATCCATGTATAGAGACAATCAGAAGTTGTATCTGAATGTGACCTCCAGTCCTGTACAGGTATTCCTCGACTTACGTCCACCGTTGAGCCCAACATTTCTCTTGCTAAGCGAGACGCTTGTTGAGTTTTGACCCATTTTATAAATTCCTTGCCCCGGTTGTTAAGCGAATCTCTTGCAGTTGTTGAGTTAACAACAACTGTTAAAGGGATCTGGCTTCCCCAATGACTCTGCTTGTCAAGGTCACAAAAGGGGATCGATCACCCAGGCCCGGGGATGCTGCAACCAACGTAAATACACGCATCCGAACGTGACCCTGGGGATGCTCCAACGGTCATTAAGTGTGAAAAATGGTCGTAGGTCACTTTTTTCAGCAGCGTAACTTCGAACGGCCGCTAAACGGACGGTTGTAATTTAACTGACCTTGCTTGCAACCTCAACCTTGAAGAGTTCAGTTTTGAAAGGAGCAACAGGTGGCTAAGCTGTATGACTTTTGGGAGGGCAACACAATCTCAAGGTCCCCGTTGCTCAAGACCTTCTTAAAGGGACCACGGCGGCATGCATTCTGGCGGGCACTCTTTCAAATCAGTCTGCCCCTTTAATAAGAGGGCGCTGGCTGGGGGGATTCTGGGAGTTGAAGTCCACCCATCTTCAAGCTACCAAGGTTGAGAAACACTGATCTGCTGCAACAATTGCCACTTGCCACTACCCTAGGGGAAGCACGCCAGATTCGCTCAATGACTGGCCGGTTCACCATTTGCTTAACCACTCACCCTTGCCCCCAGGGCCACAAATCCCTGGATTTATCAAATTGTCCTTTTGAGAAGATCAAAGGTCTTTGAGGAAGGACCTTGTTGGCTTCTTCTAGCGCAAAGCAAAGACCTTTGACCTAATCCAACATTCCTCCGTCTTACGTCACAAGCAAGGGTGCCCTTTCTTTGCAAGCATTTCTCTGGTCCCTCTGCCCACTTGTCTGGGATTAGGAAAACTACCCCAAAAGCTGCTTTCTAACAATACAGAGGGCATCTTAAAGCTAATAATAAATAAATAATGAACCCCGATTAAATTTTTATTGATCAAATAAAAATTGGGTGTCTTCGAATGGCTGGGGAAAATGCTGACTTGTGGGGGGGGGGGGCGGGGGAACAGCCAAGGTTGACATTGTAACTCAATTCTTAAGATCATAAATTGGTCGTTAAAGCACAGCAAGATCGTATGACTGGTCCTGATTTTACAGTCCTTTTTAACTGCGTTAATTAAAATAGAATTCTGTTGTTAATAGAATAGAATAACAGAGTTGGAAGGGACCTTGGAGGTCTTCTAGTCCAACCCCTGCTTAGGCAAGAAACCCTACACCACTTCAGACACATGGTTATCCAACATCTTCTTAAAAACTTGGAGCATTCACAACTTCTGGAGGCCAGTTGTTCCACTGATTAATTGTTCTAACTGTCAGGAAATTTCTCCTTAGTTCTAAATTGCTTCTCTCCTTGATTAGTTTCCACCCTTTGCTTCTTGTCCTGCCCTCAGGTGCTTTGGAGAATAGCTTGACTCCCTCTTCTTTGGGGCAGCCCCTGAGATATTGGAAGACTGCTATCATGTCTCCCCTAGTCCTTCTCTTCATTAAACTAGACATTCCCAGTTCCTGCAACCCGTTATTCATATGTTTTAGCCTTCGATTCCTTAACTAGTAACATCATCAATGCTGGCACTGATGATGTAACCTAGCTTGGTCACGAAACGTCTGCAAGATAATAACCAAACGCAGAGGGCACCGAGGAACCCCTCGGTGTCAGTATCTGTGGGAGCGATGGGAGAATTGCAAACAATAAATAGTGAAAGCATTTTTAGTGTTGCCACGAAAGATCCGTTCTATGTGCATTGTAACATGGCATGGATGTATGAAAGGGACTGACCTTATGGAGTGACTGCCGATTCTTCGTGTCCCTTTCTTTCCAGTAACAATTATAGTGTTTCTTTAAAAATACAACTAGGTCTTAATTTCTTTGGACTCCCGAAAAAACCGCTAGGCCTTCTTTTCGAAGGGTGTCTTAATTCCCCCCCCCCCCATGCGCCTGGCCTGGCCACCGGGCCGCTTCTTTTGCAGCCGAAAACAGCGAGCGACACGACCCACGCGCCTCGTGCACCCTTCCCTACCTGTAATGGTCACTCCACCTACCGGTAGCCGTCCACCCAAAAAAGCCTGCCGTCGTCCATTCCGGCAAGCCTGGCCGCGCATGCACTCACATAGGGCCAAATTTTGGGGGTAGGGCTTAATTTTAACTCAATTTTAACGGACCTTCTTTGTGGGGTGGGTCCTGTTTTAGGAGAAACCCGGTAGTTACCACGGTCGTGAACGGCTGCAAGTCGAGGATCACCTTGCGGTCCTCATTTTCTCATTGTGTTTGGCGAGTTTCAGTTGCATAAACACTGGTACTTTTAAATAAATTTCGGAACAAATACAACAAATGTTTGTATTGGTGGCACAGCAGACTTAAAGTGCTGTTAAGTAGCACCAGCTGCCTGCAATTACTGCGAGTTCGAATCTCACCAGGCTCAAGGTTGACTCAGCCTTCCATCCTTCCGAGGGAGGTAAAATGAGGACCCGGATTGTGGGGGCAATAAGCTGACTTTGTATAAAAAAGAACACTGCTTGGGGAGGGCCGAAAGCCCTACTAAGCAGATATATACAAAAGTATGAAGGCTATTGCTTAATGTATTGTAAGCCGCCCTGAGTCTCCGGAGAAGGGCGGCATATAAATCAAACCAAATAAAGAAAGAAAGAAAGAAAGAAAATAAATAAATAAATGGCTTACTTTATTGCATGGCCTTGAAAATGGAACATTATTGTAGAATGACTTTTGTTGGGCACAGTTCCACTGCAAAGTACTCATTGCTGAGGTGATGACCTCAGAAAGGAGAACTTTATTTTCTACGTTATTTGCACGTCACGTTAGAATTAGAATAGAATAACAGAGCTGGAAGGGACCTTGGAGGTCTTCTAGTCCAGCCCCCTGCTCAAGCAGGAGATCCTATACCATTTCAGACAAGTGACTGTCCAGCCTCTTCTTAAAAACCTCCAGTGATGACGCATCCACAACTTCTGGTGGCAAGCTGTTCCGCTGGTTAATGGTCCTCCCTGTTAGGAAGTTTCTCCTTCATACCAGGTTGCTTCTCTCCTTGATGAGTTTCCAACCATTGTTTCTTGTCCTGCCCTCTGGTGCTTCGGAGAATAATTTGACCCCTTCTTCTTTGTGGCAACCCCTCAAATACTGGAATACTGCTATCATACCGATGTTTCTTTCTTCAATCAATGGTAAATTACAACTGAGCATGTATGAAAGGGACTGACCTAAAGGTGTGACCTCTGGTTCTTCATGGGCCTTTCTTTCTAATGACAATTACCGTAAGATACCACAGCCATGAAATCGTTGGCTATGGGTGCTGAAACCCAGAAGTAATCGCAAAGGTAACGGTGTTGAATGACAAATGCTCAAAGTGCGGTCACACAACCGCAGTGGGTGCAACCGTCAAAACTTTGACTCCAGATCGTACGTTCCCCTTTTTATCAGGTAGGTCATAACTCCAAACGACTAGTCATAAGTCAAGGACTATGGGTGGAAACTCATCAAGGAGACAAGCAACTTAGAACTAAGGAGTGAGAACAATGAATCAGTGGAACAACTTGCCTGTAGAAGTTGTGAATGCTCCAACACTGGAAATTTTTTAGAAGAGGTTGGATAACGATTTGTCTAAAGCAGTGGTGGGTTGCTCCTAGTTCTGTCCGGTTCTTTAGAACCGGTACTAAAACCGGCGGGAGGCTCCGCCCACCTGCCCCGACATCATCACGGGTGATCTGTGCATGCGCAGAAGCGCACGAGCAAAGCAGAACCGGTAGTAAAGTTAAGTAGAACCCACTCCTCGTCTGAAGTGGTGTAGGGTTTCCTGCCTAAACAGGGGGTTGGACTAGAAGACCTCCAAGGTCCCTTCCAACTCTGTTATTATATATATATTTTGGGGGAAACAGGATATATATATATCGTTTCCCCAAAAATAAGACATCTCCTGATAATAATGGGGAAGAGATCTTGCCCCCCTCAGAGAGGGCTCGCAACTTGGGCGTCCTCCTGGATGCACGGCTGTCTTTAGATGATCATATGACGGCCGTGGCTAGGGGGGCTTTTTATTAGGTTCGCCTGATCGCCCAGTTGCGTCCCTTTCTGGATCGGGACGCCCTACGCACAGTCACTCACGCTCTCGTCACTTCCCGTTTGGACTACTGTAATGGTCTCTACATGGGGCTCCCCTTGAGGAGCACCCAGAGGCTCCAGCTGGTCCAGAATGCGGCTGCGCGAGTGGTTATGGGAGCAACTCGTCGCTCCCAGGTAACTCCCCTCTTGCGGGAGCTGCACTGGCTCCCGGTGGTCTTCCGGGTGCGTTTCAAGGTGCTAGTCACCATCTTCAAAGTGCTCCATGGCTTAGGACTGGGATATTTACAGGACCGTCTTCTGCCAATGAATATCTCCCACCGCCCAATACGCTCTCACAGAGAGGGCCTCCTCAGGGTGCCGTCGGCCAGACAATGCCAGCGGGCGGCCCCCAAGGGGAGAGCATTCTCTGTGGGAGCTCCAGCCCTATGGAGTGAACTACCCCCGGATATAAGAAAGATTCCTGACCTCCGTGACTTCCGACGAGCCCGGAAGACTCTACTGTTTCATCAAGCCGGTCTGACTTAAATTTGTGTTAAATTTTTAAAAGGGTTTTTAGTAGGGGTTTTAAATTTTATGGCCAAATAGTTTAATTATTTTATTAGTTTTAATTTTTATATGCGATTGTTTTAATATGGCTGTAAACCGGCCTGAGTCCCATTCGGGAGAAGGGTGGTATATAAATGCAATAAAACCTAAACCTAAACTTAATAAGCCCAATCGGGCTTTTGAGCGCATGTGCTAAAATAAGCCTCCCCCTGACAATAAGCCCTCCCTAAAAATATTTAAATGCAGAGCTGGAAATCAGGTAAGACGACAAGCGGAGCCCCGTCTTGCTCCACGCACCCCCAAATAATAAGACCTCCCCAAAAATAAGGCCAAGCGCTTATTTCAGGGTTCAAAAAAATATAAGACAGGGACTTATTTTCGGGGAAACACGGTGTGTATACACACACACATCAAATTTATATTTGCTGATAAAATAAAGGGAGTCTACTATAGATCTGTTTCAAGCTATTTAGCTCTCATCAGTTAGCCATACCCTTATTCGGATTTGAACTTGGGCTAGCTGGGTAGCCTAAGTAGCTAGTAAGGGTATGGCTAGCTGATGAGAGCTAAATAGCTTGAAATAGATCTCTACTAGTCTCCCTTTATTTCTTTATCAGCAAATATAAATTCGATATAAAATGGTTTGTCGTGAATGCGACTGCTTGAGGGCTCCTGGATTGGAGCTGAAAGGCAAAAGAGAAGCAGTATGCTCCCTCCCAACTGATGATGTTACTAGTTAGGATCATGAAACATCTGGAAGAAAACCATCAAAGCCAGAAGACACCAAGCCCCCGCAGTTCAACCCTAAAATATAAATTATGTTTATCTTCTATCGGAGATCTGGGGATTTTCTAACACGCCACTGGTGCAGTCTAAGAATCTTTCCCTGTTTGAAAACTCTCTTTTGTGAAATGGCACCCGAGGCGTTAAGGCAATTGCCGCCCGCATCACAAAACTGCACTCACAAGAGACACACCCACCGCTGCCTTAGAAAGCACCGCTGCGATTAAAATAAAAGTGCTTGCAGTTGTGCGGTGAGTTCGTGAAGTGATTCAGGCTGAGATCAAAGGGCCCCTTTCAAGTGGTCTGCGTGAAAATAATAATAGAGGACTATTGTTTTCCAGGCTTAAGCGGAGAAACTCATTTAATTCCTATTAATAACAAGGCAGGGAAAACTATAATCCGAAGCGTACAAAGGGCACCAGGTTTCCATCTCGGTTAATACTGAACGACCACAGTAGCTAAATTGGTCTTTGGCGATACAGGAAGTCCTCGATTTACAACCATTTCTTTAGTGACTGTTCTAAATTACAAAGGCACTGGGGAAAAAAAGCAAGTTATGGCCTTTTTCCCCCCACATTTATGACAACTGAAGCATCCCCATGGTCACATGATCAAAATACAAAGCGCTTGGCAACCGGCTTGTAGAGGTAGTCCTCGACGTAACGACCACACCCAACTGAGCCCTAAATTTCTGTTGTTAAGTGAGATATTTGTTAAGTGAGTTTTTTCCCCATTTTACGACCTTTCTTCAGATATTCAGTGACTAATTGGATTAATAAACTGGTTGTTAAGTGAATCTGGCTTCCCCCCCATTGACTTTGCTTGTCAGAAGGTCGCAAAACAGAGGATCACATGACCTGGGGACACTGCAACCGTCATAAATGTGAGTCGGTTCCAAAGCATCTGAATTTACATCACACAATTGTGGAGATGCTGGAAATGTCGTAACTGTGAAAAGTGGTCATAAGTCACTTTTTCCAGGGCCGTCATAACTCCGAACCATCGCTAAGTGAACTGTTGTAAGTCGAGGACCTGTATTTATGACGGTTGCACTGCTCAGAGGTCATGTGATCGCCATTGTAACCTTCCCAGCCGGCTTCCAACAACCCAAGTCAATGGGGGGGAAGCCTGATTCGCTTAATGACCGATTGATTCGCTTCACAACTGCAGTGGTTTGCTTCACATCTCTGGCAAGAAAGGTGTTAAAATGGGGCAAAATTCACTTAGTAACAGAAACCTTGGGCTCAATTGGGGTAGTTCAAAGACTACCTGCATTGGATATTTAATTTGGATCTTTTTCAAACACATCGGGAGCTGTGGACAGGTAATCCTCAATTTACTGGTTCATTTAGTGACCATCCAAACTTACAACGGCACCGATAAAAGTGACTTAGGACCGTTTTTCACACTTAACGACAGTTGCAGCGTCCCCACGGTCATGTGATCAAAATTAAAGACGCTTAGCAACTGACTCATATTTATGACGATGGCAGTATCCCAGGGACATGTGATCAGCATTTGTTGACCTTCCGACAAGCAAAGCCATTGGGGTAGCCGGAATTCACTTCACAACCGTGTGCCTCACTTAACAGCCGCAGTGATTCCTTTAACAACTGCGGCAAGGCAGGTGGTAAAATGGGGCAAAGCTCACTTCACAACTGTCTCGCTTAGTGGCAGGAATTTTGGGCTCTTATTGTGGTCTTAAGTCAAGGACTACCTGCACACATCGTGTCGGAGGCACTCAACAATCTGGACCGGTGATCCAGAAAGGTCTCGCCTTGGGAAACTGAGGGCAAGAGGAAGAATCTGTCTCTGCAAAGTCCAAATTTTCTGCCTGGTTTTTCCCCAAGCTGTTGATCCCCAAGTCAAGAGGCCATTTATTCCCATCGCTCAATGCAGCAGATGGAAATCGCACTCCGAGCATCCAAGTACATGTTGTCCTTGACTTCCAACCGTTTATTTAGTGACCAATTTACAATCCAGTCCTTGCACATACAACAGGGGTGTCAAACTCGATTTCATTGAGGCCGCATCAGGGTTGTGTTTGACCTTTTGGCAGAGGGGGGGGGGGGTTTGGGGGGCGTGGCCAGGGTGGGCGTGGCCAGCTCGACATCACTTCTGTTGGGGGGCAACTGAGGTGGCCCGAGTGCTTGGCCAGCTACGATGGCCTCCTGCAATCTTCTGCCAGTGAAAATGGAGCTCGGGAGGGCCACCCACGGCCCACCCAAGCTCCGTTTTCGCTGGCACAGGCCCCACAGGGCTTCGCTGTTTCCAGGTCAGCCCCGAAAGCCAGATCCGGCCCGCGGGCCTTGAGTTTGACACCCCTGACATACAAGAACTATGGTCAACTATGGTCCGAGGGTCAGATGGCTGAAATTCAAACGCTTAGCAAGCCGCGTGTATTTACGATGCTTGCAGCATCCCAGGGTCATGTGACAAAGTCCATGGAAGCAGGATTCGCTTAATGACCTCATGATTCACTTAACGACTGCACTAATCCCATCAACCGTGGTTTTTTTTTAAAAAAAAAGTATTGAAATCCTCCGCAAGTCACTTAACTGCCTTGCTGATCCTAATTGCAGTCATCAGCCAAGGACTAATGACTGGGATATACAGAACAATAGGGAAATGGGGGACTTCTCATTCTACCCATTAAAATCGCCAATTTAGACCGATGATCCTAACTGGGCCCTCCTGCCAGCCTGATCCAATGGCCTTATCTCCAAGTAGAGTTGTCTAAACTACCTGAAAATAAGAAGCAAGCAAATTAAGATGAAGTTGGAAGCCATGGATCGGGGCCTGGGTAGGGGAGTTAAAAAGAACGCAGCCCTGAGAGAGATAGGGGGAGGGAAAGCGGAAAAGGAAGGGGGAAGGAAGGGAAGAAAGGAAGGAAGGTGGGTGGGAGGGAGGGAAGTAAAAGGAAGAGGGGAAGGAAGGAAGGAAGGAAAAGGAAGGAGGAGGGAGGGGGAGGGAAGGAAAGGAAAGAAAAGAAAAGGAAGGGGGAGAGAAGAAAGGAGAAGGAAGGAAGGAAGGAAGGAAGGAAGGAAGGAAGGAAGGAAGGGGGGAGGGAAGTAAAAGGAAGGGGGGAAGGAAGGAAGTGGGAGGGAAGAAAGGAGGAGGAAGGAAGGAAAAGGAAAGAGGAGGGAGGGGGAGGGAAGGAAAGAAAAGGAAGGGCGAGGAAGGGAAAGAAGAAAGGAGAAGGGAGGGAGGAAAAGGAAGGAAGAGGGAGGGAAGGAAGGAAGAGGGAGGGAGAGAGGAAAAGGAAGGGGGAGGGAGGGAAGGAAGGAAGGAGGAGGAAGGAAGGAAGGAAAAGGGAGGGAGGGAGGGAGGTGAACAGATTGGAAGAGTATTAAATGAGTGGAGAAAATTTAAAAAAAATTCACAAGTAAATTTCTGAAATATTTTGGGGGTGTCACCTTCAAAGTTAGGAAGAAATTTCTCTACTTGGTTCCACTGGGAATTGGGCTCTTTCCTGCCCAAACCTCTATCTTGCAAAATAAAAAAAAACAACACCAACCTGCAAGCGAATAATACAAGCAAGCCACCCCTGCCACCCCACCCCCCTTCCTTCCTTCCTTCCTTGTACACGAAAAAAATTAAAATGCACATCCTCAAAACGAAGCGTGCAAAACCGGACAGGTGTTGCAAAGCCACCCGAAGTTCCACCCTCCACGATCTGGGAAGGTGGGGGGGGAGGACGGGGACCCGACCCCCATCCGAGAGTTAAAAAGGGACACCAAACAACGCAGCAACCCTCTCCCCCTCCCCACCGCAGTTTGCATGTGTGGATCCTTTTTCCCCCTAACCCCCACACATCCCACCCCACCCACAAAGCTGCACAAGGCCTCCGATGGGCGATAGAGACGCTCAGGTTCCAAAATGGCCTCGACTCTCCGGCTTAGGCCTCCCGAGTGAGGGCATGTGTGTTGCCCGTCTGTGTGTGTGTGTGTGTGTGCGTGTGTGTGCATGCATGTGTCTCCCAGACGTGGGGTAAGGGAAAAAGCACATTACGGGCGGGCATTGGAGGCAACCCCAGTGTACCAATTACTGCAAAGGGAGAGCTCCGAGGCGGGGCCGGAGGCCTTTTCCAGAGTCTGCAAGGAAAAGAGGAGGACGAGGGGAGGGGGGAGGAATTGCTTGCCTAGGGATTGCAAAACACCCGTTGTGTGGCGTTGTTGCAAACCTCTCCGTGTCGTGTCCCCCCCCCGCCACTCCGGCGCAGAGTGAAGTGGCCCGCGCGACTCGCTTACCGTCAGGGTGTCATCGATGTAGAGGGGGATCTGCAGCCTCTCGAAGAGGAATTCTTCCTCGCTGTCTCTGCAAACTGCCACCAGCCGCGCCATCTCCGTTGCCCGTTGCTCTGCCTCTTCCTCTGAAAAGCCTGAAAGCAGCCAAACGCAGGGCAAGTAAATACAACCTTCCGTTCCTCGGCCACACTTTCACCAGCAGAGGGAAAGTCAGCCCTCGTTACCCAGGACAAAGATTCGACAAAAAAGGAAAGTGGGAGGAGAGAGGAGGAAGAGGAGGAGGAGGAAAGGGAAACCCAAGAGAAGGTAAAGGGAAGAGAAGAAGGAGGGAGGAGGAGGGAGGATAAGTAAGAGGAAGAGAAGGGAGAAGGGGAAGGGGAGGAGGAGGAGGAGGGAAAAGGGGAGGGGAGGAGGAGGAAGAAGAAGAGGAGGAGGAGAAGGAGGAAGAAAGGCAAGAGAAGGGAAGGGGAAGGGAAGAAATAGGGAGGAGGAGGGAGGATAAGTAAGAGGAGGAGGAGGGAGAAGGGGAAGGGGAGAAGGAGAAGAGGAGATGAGATGAGAGGAAGAAAAGGAGAAAGGAAAAGGAAAGTGGGAGAAGGAGGAAGAGGAGGAGGAGAGAGAAACACAAGAGAAGGTAAAGGTAAGAGAAGAAGGAGGGAGGAGGAGGGAGGATAAGTAAGAGGAGGAGGAGGGGGAAGGGAGGAGGAAAAGAGGAGAGGAAGAAGAGGAGGAGGGAAAAGGGGAGGAGGAGGAAGAAGAGGAGAAGGAGGAGGAAAGAGAAACGCAAGAGAAGGTAAAGGGAAGAGAAGAAGTAGGGAGGAGGAGGAAGGATAAGTAAGAGGAGGAGGAGGGAGAAGGGAAAGGAGAAGAGGAGAGGAAGAAGAGGAGGAGGGAAAAGGGGAGGGGAGGAGGAGGAAGAAGAAGAGGAGGAGAAGGAGGAAAAAAGGCAAGAGAAGGGAAGGGGAAGGGAAGAAGTAGGGAGGAGGAGGAAGGATAAGTAAGAAGAAGAAAAGGGAGAAGGGGAAGGGGAGGAGGAGAAGAGGAGAGGAAGAAGAGAAGGAGGGAAAAGGGGAGGGGAGGAGGTGGAAGAAAAAGAGGAGGAGAAGGAGGAAGAAAGGCAAGAGAAGGTAAGGGGAAGGGAAGAAGTAGGGAGGAGGAGGAAGGATAAGTAAGAGGAGGAGAAGGGAGAAGGGGAAGGGAGGAGGAGAGGAAGAAGAGGAGGAGGGAAAAGGGGAGGAGGAAGAAGAGGAGGAGGAGAAGGAGGAGGAAAGGCAAGAGAAGGTAAGGGGAAGAGAAGAAGTAGGGAGGAGGAGGAAGGATAAGTAAGAGGAGGAGGAGGGAGAAGGGGAAGGGGAGAAGGAGGAGGAAAGAGAAATGCAAGAGAAGGTAAAGGGAAGAGAAGAAGGAGGGAGGAAGAGGAAGGATAAGTAAGAGGAGGAGGAGGAGGAGGGAGAAGGGGAAGGGGAGAAGGAGGAGAGGAGAGGTAGAAGAGGAGGATGGAAAAGGGGAGGGGAGGAGGAGGAAGAAGAGGAGGAGGAAAGGGAAACGCAAGAGAAGGTAAGGGGAAGAGAAGAAGGAGGGAGGAGGAGGAAGGATAAGTAAGAAGAGGAGGGGGGAGAAGGGGAAGGGGAGGAGAGGAGAGGAAGAAGAGGAGAAAGGAAAAGGGAAAGGGAGGAGGAGGAGGAGGAAGAAGAGGAGGAGGAAAGAGCGGGGACACAACTGATCTAGGTGCTCCTTGGATGTCTACCTATGGGTTTTTATTTAGTTTTAATTTTTTTTTATTTGAGCCAGAAGAAAGGATTGCTTTCAGGATTTACTACCCTGGTTTGAGAAGAAGATACGAAGCAACGGTTGCAGGAATTGCTTATGACCAGTCTATAGAAAAGAAGGACAAGGGGAGAAGCGATAGCAGTATTCCAAAATTTAAGGGGCTGCCACAAAGAAGGTGGGGGGGGGTCCAATTTATTTTCCAAAGCACTTGAAGGCAGGACAAGAAACAACGCATGGAAACTAATCAAGGAGAGAGAAGCAACCTGCATTTAAAGGAGAAACTTCCTAACAGTGAGAACAATAAATCAGCGGAACAGCTTGCCACCAGAAGTTGCGGATGCTTCATCCCTTGAGGTTTTTAAAAAAGATGTTGGATAACCATTTGTCTGAAATGGGTACAGGGTCCTTTGCCTGAGCAGGGGGTTGGACTAGAAGACCTCCGAAGTCCTTTTCAGCTCTATTCCGATTGACAGCCCTTCTTTTCATTAAAGAAAGCTGGGGGAATGGAAGAGAATGGAACATTGGGTGTAGATAGAGCCGTGATGGCAAACCTATGGCAGGTGTGCCACAGGTGGCACGCAGAGCCATATTGATGGGCATACGAGTGTTGCCCTAGCTCAGCTCCAGCATGCATGCGTGTGCTGGCCAGCTGACTTTTGGGCCTTCTGGGCCCAACGGAAGTGAGCAAACGGGCTGTTTCCGGCCTCCAGAGGGTCTCTGGGGAGGGGGGAAGGCTGTTTTTGTCCTCCCCAGGCTCCTACAAAGCCTCTGGAGCCTGGGAGGGGCAAAAAACGGGCCTACCGGGCCCACAGTGCCATCACATGCCAAAAGTGGGAGGAACATGGGGGGGGGTCGCACATGCAAGCATGGGGGGCCAGGGCGCATAGAATTATGGGTGTGGGCACGCACGCGCACAACCACCCCGCACTCCCCCAGCTTTTGGTACATGGTGGCAAAAAGGTTAGCCATCACTGGTCTAGAGCAAACTTGACCCTTTGAAAAGTGGTGGACTTCAACTCCCAGAATTCCCCAGCCAGCATGCACTATAAATATGAGCAACTTGCTGGCTAGGGAATTCTGGGAGTTGAAGTCCACCACACTTCAAAGGGCCAAGTTTGGACACCTCTGGTCTAGAGAAATGGAAGGACGAGGAGGGTGGCATGATAGCGGTATTCCAGTATTTGAGGAGCTTCCACAAAGAAGAGGGGGGTCAAACTATCCTCCAAAGCACCTGAGGGTAGGACAAGAAACAACGGATGGAAATTCATCAAGGAGAGAAGCAACCTGGAATGAAGGAGAAACTTCCTAACAGTGAGGACAATTCACCAGCGGAACAACTTGCCACCAGAAATTGTGGATGCTTCATCGCTGTAAGATTTTAAGAAGAGACTGGACAGCCACCTGTCTGAAATGTTATAGGTTCTTCTGCTTGAGCAGAGGGCTGGACTAGAAGGCCTCCAAGGTCCCTTCCATCTGTTATTCTGACAGAAGTCTCAAGGATGAGAAACAGAGAACCATCTTACGGCTCCTGGAGTTGTGGGATCCCTGAACACCTGTTTCTTAAAAGCTCTTCCGAGGAGGAAGGAATGGAGCCCAGAAAATGTAGGTCAGAAAGATGGGCTGGGACACACCCACGCTAAGTAAAAGCACTTGAGGTTTGATTTGCGGGTGTGTGAACTCGCATGGATTCTTTCCCACAGACCCACAACAAAAGGGAAAAAAGCAATCAGGCATCTGACATTTCAGTAGGGATCAACGGGTGGATTCAGGTAGTCCTTGACCTATGACCAAAACCGAGCCCACAATTTCTGTTCTTAGCTGAGACATTGGTTAAGTGAGTTTTGCCCCGTTTTTATAACTTTTTTTCCCCACAGCTGTTAAGTGAATCACTGCAGATGATAAGTGAGTTGTTGAGAGAACCTGGCTTCCCCATTGACTTTTTTTTAAAATTTGATTTATATGCCGCCCTACTCCAGAGACTCAGGGCGGCTTACAATGCGTTAAGCAATAGCCTTCATACTTTTGTATATTTATACAAAGTCAGCTTATTGCCTCCACAAACTGGGTCCTCAATTGACCTACCTTAGAAAGGATGGAAGGCTGAGTCGACCTTGAGCCTGGTGAGATTCGAACTTACAGTAATTGCAGACAGCTGGTGTTAGTCACAATGCTTTTAGTCTGCTGAGCCACCAGGATTTTGCTCGTCAGGTCTCAAAAGGTGATCCAAGTGACCTTGGGACACAGCCAAGGTCATATATACGAACCAGTTGTCAAACATTCTGAATTTTGATCACGTGACGCTGGGGACGCTGCAAAGGTCCTAATTATGAAAAAGCAGTCTTAAGTTACTTTTTTTCAGTGCCATTGTAAACTTTGAACAGTCACTGAATGGACTGTTCTAAGTCAAGGACTACCTGTCCATCATGGGGATAACACAGGGGTGAAATCCAGCAGGTTCTGGAGAACCGGTAGTGGAAATTTTGAGTAGTTTGGAGAACCGGCAAATGACACCTCTGGCTGGACCCTGAATGGGGTGGGAATGGAGATTTTGCAATATCCCTCCCCCAGGAGTGGGGTGGGAATGGGGATTTTGCAGTATCCTTCCCCTGCCACACCCACCAAGCTGCGCCCACAGAACTGGTAGGGAAAAAAATTTAGATTTCACCCGTGGGATAACAACACGGATTTCAGAATGATTAACTAATCATTCTGAATGAACTACAGAACTAATCATTCTGTAGATCCAGTTCTACAGAGGAATTATTGAGTCGGTCATCTGCACCTCTATAGTTGTCTGGTTTGGCTTTGCAACTCAACCAGACAGACACCGACTTCAGAGGATAGTTAGACAGCAGAAACAACAATGGCTACCAACCTGCCTTCCATTGAGGACCTGTCTACTGCACAAGTCAAAAAGAGGGCTGTGAAAATATCTACAGACCCCTCACATCCTGGACATGAACAGTTTCAATTCCTACCCTCAAAATGATGCTATAGAGCACTGCATACCTGAACAACTAGACACAAGGACAGTTTTTCCCCCGAACGCCATCACTCTGCTAAACAAAATTCCCACAACACTGTCAAACTATTTACTAAGTCTGCACTACTATTAATCTTCTCATTGTTCCTAGCACCCATCTCCTTCCACTTATGACTGCATGACTGTAATTTTGTTGATTTGTACCCTATGACTATCATTAAGTGCTGTACCTTATGATTCTTGATGAACGTATCTTTTCTTTTATGCACACTGAGAGCGTATGCACCAAGACAAATTCCTTGTGTGTCCAATCACACTTGGCCAATAAAAAATTATATTCTATTCTAATCCAAACGCAAATGTGTTCACCCTCAGCCTGGCCGAATTGAAAAGCAAACTAATTCAAAATGTTGGGGTCAATTGCGTTGCGTTTGAATCCGGTTGCTCAGAACTAGAGACTAGGGAAAGGCAGAGGTGCCTTCATTATGTCAATGTTTTCTCACACATGTATGATTCTCTCTGAATCATAGTAGCAACCGAAACACAATTTAAAAAAAAAAACAACACTTGGCAGTTGAAAACACAGGTGAGTTGGATGCCATGGAGCTGCTGTTAAAACACAACAAAACTAAGATTTTCCACTGAACATCATACATAACTGTGCTTCATATACAACAGCCTATGCCTGTGATGGCAAACCTATGGCGTGTATGCCACAGGTGGCATGTGGTGCCATATCAGTGGGCACACGAGCTCAGCTCTGAGCCAGCTGATTTTTGGGCCTTCTGGACCCACCAGAAGTAGGGAAATAGGCTGTTTCCTGCCTCTGAAGGGCCTTGGGGTGAGTGAGGAAGGCCCATTTTTTGCTCTCCCCAGGCTCCAGAGCCTCTCTAGGAGCCCGGGGAGGACAAAAATGGCCTTCCCCATCTCCTCAGAGGGAGGCCGGAGGCCGGAAACGGCCCGTTTACTGACTTCTGGTCCCACAAACTTTCAAATCCATGTGGTGGGACTGGAAGTTGACAAACAGGCCATTTCTGGACTCTGGAGGGCTTCCAGGGATTGGGAAAGGCTGTTTTCGCCCTCCCCAGGCTCCTAGGGAAGCTCTGGAGCCTGGGGAGAGCAAAAAACGGGCCTACCGGGCCCACCATGCAATCGTGTGCCAAAAGCGGGGGGAGCATGGCGACCGTAGCGCATATAATTTTGGGTGTGGGCACACGCATGCACGACCTCCCCCGCTCCCCCTGCTTTTGGCAGGCGATGGCAAAAAGGTTAGCCATCACTGGCCTATGCTTTGAGGGGCCCTCGGTGCTCTCTGAGCTTGGTTGTTTCCTTCAAGAAGTTTCAGGACCCAAACTAGGTAACATTATCTGTGCTAATCGATGATGACCAGTTGATTAGCACTGATGATGTTACCTAGTTGGGTCATAAAACGTCTTAAACACATAACACGTGCAAGAAAACCACCAAGGACCCCCACGGTCCTTCCTGTTCCTCCTCCTCCCGTCTGCCATCCCCACTCCCTGGTAGCACTGACGACGTTACCTCGTTGGGTCCTGAGTCGTCTGCAAGGAAATCACCAAGCTCAGAGAGCACCAAGGATCCCTCATGTCAAACCCTGAGCTACAAATATTCTTCTCTAGCAGCCTACGCTTTGTTAGTGTTCAGTTTGAATTTAGTATATTGCATAAAGCCAGTTTATAGGTTGGGACAGGGTACACATTCAGAGAATCCAGAAGCTTCAGTTACTAAAATATATCACTGCCCCCATTAGACACATATCAGCAGCGATATCTTTGTGAGGGGAGGGGCACTTAAATTTTAAACCTGCCTTAAATCTCAACATAATTAACTCATCGCAAAGGTCTCACCTCTGGGCTTTATTTCAAAGAATAATAAAGGACCAAAGACTTTAAATCACCATTCGTGTCATTCTAAATAACATATACGCTCATATCTTCTTTACACACTCACAAATTACAATTCTCTTTACCGGAGTCAAGTTTTAAGTTCACTCCAATTTTCCCTTTTTCCATTTCTACTTATCCGAAAGAAATAAATTTATCTCACCACATATGCAACAGAGGCAATAATGAAGCCTTGCCAAAAAAAATATATTTTTTTTAGTCCAGTAACACCTTTTTAACAGAATAATAAGAGTTGGAAGGGACCCTGGAGGTCTTCTAGTCCAACCCCCTGCTCAGGCAGGAAACCCTATACCCAGGATGGCGAACCTATGGCACGGGTGCCACAGGTGGCACGTGGAGCCATATTGGTGGGCACGCGAGCTCAGCTCCAGCACGCATGCGTGCGCCAGCCAGATGATTTCGGGCCTTCTGGGCCCACCAGAAGTCAGGAAACACACTGTTTCTGGCCTCTGGAGTGCCTCGGGCGGGGGAGAGGCCATTTTTGCCCTCCCCAGGCTCCTAGAAAGGCTCTGGAGCCTGGGGAGAGCAAAAAACAGGCCTACGGGCTCACCGTGCCAAAAACGGGGGGAGGACGGCGGGGGCAAGGCGCATAGAATTATGCGGGTGTATGACCCCACTGCGCTCCCTCCGCTTTTGGCACGCGATGGCAAAAAGGTTAGCCATCACTGCCCTGTACCATTTCAGACAAATAGTTGTCCAATCTCTTCTTAAAAAACTTCCAGTGTTGAAACACCCACGACTTTTAGAGTTGTTCCACTGATTAATTGTGCTGTCAGGAGATTTCTCCTGAGTTTTTATGTTGTTTCTCTCTTTGAGTTGCCACCTAAAACTAAAGATAATTTTTTCAAAGGGCTGACCTTCCTCATTTATCAGCCGGAAGACTCAAATACAGGAAATCCCCACAGACACTTACGCAACATCTGACCAACAACTTTAAAATCGTTTCCCAATGGAAAGTCAAATGTGTCACTGAACTTCCAGTTATAGGACATATAAATATTGCTTAATGCATTGTAAGCCGCCCTGAGTCTCCTGCAGAAGGGTGGCATATAAACCGAACACATACATAAATAAATAAATAAATAAATAAATAAATCCATAAAAATGTGCCAGGCAAGCAATGGACAATCCCGAAGAGGATTTGCACCTCACATAGTGTCTGCCAACACTCTGTATAAATGGGTCGTAATATCCTACCCTAGGTGTGATTGAGGGATCCCACATCAAACTGTGGATCACCTCATGACCGGCTGTAAGCTGAGGGCATATACCAGTCCAGTATCTGATTTTTTAAAAACATGTAAATAATGTTGGAGACTCAGGGCGGCTTACACTGCATTAAGCAATAGCCTTCATACTTTTGTATATATTTATACAAAGTCAGCTTATTGCCCCCACAAACTGGGTCCTCAATTTACCCACCTTAGAAAGGATGGAAGGCTGAGTCGACCTTGAGCCTGGCTAGGATTGAACTCGCAGAATTACAGGCAGCTGGATGTTAATTGCTGCCTTTAGTAGGAGGCATTAGCCCCCTACGTTGCTCAGGCTCCTTTTTTAAAAAAATTGATTTATATGCCACCCTTCTCCGGAGACTCAGGGCGCCTTTTGTGAGCTGCCGCCCACTGTGTACCCGATAAAGCAAGATGCAGCGCACAAAAGCTTAATTTATTAATATTTATATAGCCACTTATCTCACAATCGAGTAAATATGCCTCTGAATAAAATGGGACAGCCAGGACAGGGTCTACCAGACTCCTGCTCTGAATCTTTGCTACCATAGACTAATGTAATCCTGAAATGCGTATTCACAACCAATCGCGTAAAATCCTTACCTGCGCTCAGGGCCTACCACATATTTATGATGCATGTGGAAATATTTTTGGTACCTAGAGGTATATATCAGGAGAGCCAGTCTGGTCTAGTGGTTAAGGCAATCGGGTGAGAAACTGGAAAGCTGAGTTCTAGTCCTGCCTTAGGCGGAAAACCAGCTGGTTTACTTTGGCCAATCACTCTCAATTCTAGGAAGGCGGCTGTGGCAAACCACTTCAGAGAAACCTTCCCAAGAAAACTGCAGAGACTTGCCCAGGCAATCATCTGGGGAGACAACACAGATTCAAAGATACAAAAAAACAACTGTACCATATAATATGCAAGTAAGTCCTCCTCCTACAACAGTTCATTTAGTGACCGATCGAAGTTACAACGGCACTGGGGGGAAAAGTGACGTATGAACATTTTATGAACACTTATGACCGTTGCAGCATCCCTATGGCCACGTGATTTACGTTCAAGGTGCTGGACAACTGGTTCGTACTTATGATGTGTCCAACGGTCATGGGATCTTCTTTTGAGATCTTCTGACAAACAAAGTCAATGGGGAAGCCAGATTTACTTAACAACTGGGTTACTAACTTAACCCACCTTGAGCCAAAGTGGCGCAGTGGTTAAGGTGCTGTACTGCAGCTACTTCAGCTGACTGCTAGTTCAGCAGATCAGCGGATCAAATCTCACCGGCTCAAGGTTGACTCAGCCTTCCATCCTTCCGAGGTGGGTAAAATGAGGACCCAGATTGTTGGGGGCAATATGCTATTTAGTATACTGTCTTTGGTGTAAGCTGCCCAGAGTCCTCGGAGAGTGGGCAGCATAGAAATATGACTAATAAATAAAAATAAATAAAATAATAAATTAACAGCGGCAATGATTTACTTAACAAATGTGGCAAGAAAAGTCACAAAATTTCACAAATTTCTCACTTAACGGCAGAAATGTTAAGCTCAATTGCGGACATAAATCGAGCATTTCCTGTATCACAGATTTGTGCCAGGATTGAGTTTACCTTATGCAAGATCACATGTCGGTTGAGTTCACACAACAGGCTAAGCCAAAACAACTTCACATCGCAACCCCAATTTACCATTTACAACATAGAAAACAGAATTATAGGGCTGGAAGGGATATCAGAGATTTTCCAGTCCAACCCCTTGTTCAAAGCAGAAGACTTTTATATACCATCCTGGTCAAATGGTAGTCCAGTCTATTTTTGAAACTTTCCAGTGATGGGGCACCAGCAACTCTTTAACATGTTTGCCAACTACCATGTTTCCCTGAAAATAAGACCCTGTCCTATATTTTTTTGAACCCTGAAATAAGCTTGGCCTTATTGCCATGTGCTCAAAAGCCCGATTGGGTTTATTATCAGGGGACGTCTTATTTTGGGGGAAACAAGATAATTGCAAACGAGGTCCCTCAAGGCCTCTTTTTCTAGGAAAAAAAAAATAAAACTTTTGCCGTGCAGATATATAAGCAGGACACCAAATAAAGACACCAAACTCCACGCTACCGAGCCAAAGCCTCTGAATTACAGCAGGACCCCAAAAGCCAAGCCTGATAAACAGCTGGCAAATTCACCTACCAGAAACACTGTTCTGTTTTCTAGAACTAAGCAACCCCGGAATTGCAGGCAGACCCAACTTGCAAAAGTATTTTAGCAACCAAAATCAAGGGCTTCTTGCCAGCAATGATTAAGTTGAAGCTTAACCTGTACACTTACTACACACTCATCCAATACGCCCAAGGGGACCAAAAAAACAAGCAGCTTGTTTCAAAGCAGAAAGAAAAAGTCCTAGTAATTAGCAGCCTGCCTACTTTTTTTCAAAAGAGGGAAGGGTTGGGTTGGGGTTTTTTTTTTTTTGGATTTTTTTGTCTTAATCAAGGGCTATTTCGCTCTGATTACCTCTCCTTTTGACTTTCCCACCTTCTTTGCATCTTTGCATCACCCCCCAACCCCACTTTGGCATTGCAAATTTTGCAAGAATTCCCATCCCCCAGGGAATCCTCCAATAATGGGGAGGGGGGAAGAGGAAAATGGCTTTTTTAAAAGAGGAAAATGGCCTCTCCCCCTCCTTCTCCAGGGAGGGGGGGTATTTTTTTTAATTATTATTATTATTATTTGCATTTTGAAAGGAAGCAGGTTAGGCGCAGGAATCCCCCCCCTTCCCTCCCCAGGATATAAATACAATGGAAGAAAATAAATTAATAAAGCAACGAGTAGGTCAAAGCATAACCTTCGCTCTTCCTCCTCTTCCTCCCCCCCCCGCCCAACTCACCACCACTTACTGCTCCGACAGGCTCCACCTCTATTTAAATTTACCTTCCTTTTCCCCCCAGCCCGCCTCTCCTATTGGCTGAAGCGACTGAAGCTTGCAGGAGAAGAAACTGCCACACCTCGAAGCGCCGAAACGGGCGATTTTTTTGGCCTCTCTCTCTTCCCTTCCCCTCCCTCCCTCCCTCTTTCAGGAGGGCAGCATGGAGCCTCCTGATCCGGCTTTGGCTCCGCCCCTGACCCTCCTCCTGCCCCCCCTCCTCCTCTCGCGAGAGACGGAGAAGGCAGACCTCCCGCCTTCCCCCACCCACCGCCCCGACCAACCGCTCGCCGGGCTCCGCCTCCTGGCCTCCCAAACCCCGCCCTCTTTCGACTCCCTCCCCCCCTCGGGCGACTAACTGCTCTTTCAGGGCGTGCCTCGGCTTGAAGCTGTCACCTCTGCCACAAGCTCCGCCCCTTCTCTCTTTTTTTTTCTTTATGTAAATGAACCTTGCGTGGCCCGCCCCTTCGCTTTTTCCGCCGCGGGCTCAAATCGAAGAAAGGAAGGTGGAGGAGCGTTTCCTTTATATAGGTAAGGCCGGAAAGAAGCTCCGGCTTGCGCGGCCTTCTGCGCATGCGCGAGGAGGAACGCTTGCCGTGAAGTGGAACCCGCGAGCCCATTCCCCGCCTTTCTTTCTTGGAAACTGTCACAAATAGCCCCTGCCGCCGGCGCGGCGAATAAGACGCTGAGGTTCTGCGCATGCTCAGTGAGCCGTTTCTTCCGCCTCGAGAAATAAGTTCGAGCGGGAAAAGGTGGGAGATGAGGCGGCGTCCATCTCGCGCTCGCCCTGAGGCGAGAGTGACTTTGGATAGATCTGAAACGGGGCTGTCTTCGGGATTAAAAAAAAAAAGGGGGCGAAATTGCACTTTGGGCAGCGTTCCTGAAGAATTTTCCCCCTCATGCATGGTCCTTACGCTTCGTTGGCCCCTTTTAAACCGGTTTTGGGCTCCCTTATGCAAAAAAAAATAATTACTGGGCGACTTTGCCCTCCAAAATATACGAGTAGTCCTCGACTTACTACCACAATTGAACCCGAAATTTCTGTTGCTAATTGAAACATTTGTGAAGTGAACTTTGCCCCACTTTATGAGCTTTCTTGCCACAGTTAAGTAAATCACTGCGGTTATTAAGAATAGAATTGAATTTTTTTATTGGCCAAGTGTGAATGGACACACAAGGAATTTGTCTTGGTGCATATGCTCTGGGTGTACATAAAAGATACGTTCATCAAGAATCATAAGGTTAATGATAGTCATAGGGTACAAATAAGCAATTATTAAGGTAGTAAAATGGTGGTTAAGTGAATCTGGCTTCCCCATTAACCTTACTTGTTTGGGGGGTGGGGGGAATCTGCCAGGACACTGCAACAGTCATAATGAGTCCGTTACCAACTGAATTTTATTTATTTGTTTATCAAACATGTACAAGATAGCGGGTATGAATATGGACAAGGGAAATGAATACAATTTTGTTCATGTGATCATGATGTTGGAAGGAAAATCCACCTGCTTCAGTTTCAAGCTGGGAGAAATGCTGGAAACAACATGGAGGCTGATTGGAAAGAAAGGTTCATTTATTGCTGAACAGAACCACCAGTGTTTGTGGTTCTAGGTTGGCAGAACAATTAGCTAGATGAGTGTCAGGATTTTTATACGGGTCTTGAAATGCTGCTGGGGTGTGTGTGTGTGTGTACAAACTACCTCCTTAAGTGCTGGCATCTACTAAGGTAGACTGGGGGCTGCTTTCTGCCTCTAAAAATATGTTTCTCCTTTAGGGAAATACAATATTCTGCCTTTTTTTAGTATTTCCCAAAATATTTCATTGGGAAGGGGGCTTCCCACAATGGGGATGCTGCAGTTGTGTGAAAAATGGTCATAAATCCTTTTTTCAGTGCTGTTATAATTTTGAATAATCACTAAGCAAATTTGTAAGTTGAGGACTACCTGTACATTAACAATATTTGAAAGAAGATATCCATATTTTAATGGCTTAACATATATCTATGTTCCCCCCAAAATGGGTTATCAGTATTTAAAACAAGGCATATACTTTCTTTCCCCTATAGCTAAGGTATAATATATGCCTGCTTTCTCCCCAAAAGTATGCCTTATGAATGTTTAAATGGAGGGATAATATATAACTTGCTTTCCCCCCACCAAATATATTTTAAAGGAGGTGCAACGTGAACCTGCTTTGCCCCCCAAAATACATCATCAATATTTAAAAGAAGCTTGGAGATGCACAATGCCAAATCTGGGGCCTTTTCTTGCAATCGACTGAGAAATGGCACAGCAATAGAACAGAAAAATACCTGTTCCATGCAGGTGTCCGGCAGAAGATAATAAACCTGAATCTGAAATCAAAGATGGAACGCTGCTTCTACAATTCAAGGTCATACTGACAGCAGATTGGATACCAGCACTCAGGTAAAACTGAAGGATTTAATCATTTACGTCCATTTGGAAAGGAAGGTTATCTTATGATCTTTATCCATGGTTACAGGTAATCCTCGACTCAAGATCACATTTCAGCCCAAAATTTCTATTAAGAGGATTGTTAAGTGAGTTTTGCTTCGTTTTACAACTTTTCTTTCCACAGTTGTTAAGTGAATCACTACAGTTGTTAAGTTAGTAACACAGTTGTTAAGTGAATCTGACTTCCGCACTGACTGCTTGTCAGGTTACATGACCCCAGGAGACTACTACTGTCATGAGTCAGTTGCCAAGTGTCTGAACTTTGATGACATGACCATGGGGATGCTTCAACAATAATTAAGTGAATAAAGGGCATGTCACTTTTTTTTAGTGCCGTTATAACTTTGAATGATTACTAAACAAACAGTTGTAAGTCAAGGACTACCTGTATATTATTGCATTCACAATATGGATCAGTTTGGCATTAAGCAACTATAGGGTTGAGGTTCTGCTAACAAAACTTGGTTTGTACCTGGACTGCTAGTTAGTACCTAGCTTCTAGCCTGCCCAATATTTTGCCATTCCATTTGTCACTTCAGGGGTTGTGACAACTCCCTCGCTAGGCTCTTCATCTAGCATTTTAGCATCATAAATAAATTGGAAGTGGCATATAACAACATAAAGCATAATTTTATTTAGAAATGAAAAATAGCTAAGGGCTGTAGGCCAAAAAGTATTTGATACTGTCTCAAAAGTATCAGTATCTGTGGGAGCAATGGGGAGAATTGCAAATAATAGTAAAAAAATTTTTTAGTGTTGCCATGAAAGATCCTTTGTATGTGCATTGTAACATTGCATACATGTATGAAAGGGAGTGACCGCTGGTTCTTCATGTCCTTTTATTTCTATTGGCAATTAGATACCACAGTCATGAATGGTTGGAAGTTGAGGATGTAAGTCCACATTTTGGCAACTTTCAGTTGCATAAACACTGGTACTTTTAAATAAATTGTGTTTCAGAACAAATACAACAAATGGCTTACTTTATTGCATGGCCTTGAAAATGGCACATTATTGCATATTGATTTTTATTGGACATAGTTCCATTGTTCCACTGAGGTTATGACCTTAGAAATGAAAACGTTATTTTCTACATTATGTCACATTAGTTTTTCTCCAATAAATAGTAAATTACAACTAAGCTAATGTATGTAGCAGTTGATCCATTTCCAGAAATCTAAGTAGAATGGCCACCTTTAATTTTTATACTTTACCTTCTGTATTCTCAATTGAGGACCCAAAACCAGCCTAAATATATACGTCAGGTGAGCTGAGTAGAAACAGCAGGTGTAAGGAACCTTCAAGCCACACCTAATCCTCCAGCACTGGTATTCAATTGCACCATTGAAATATATATTTTTCTAAAATAAGAATCAAAACAGGTGCCTTTGTTTTTATCAATTTTATCCTTTAACCCCCTACAAAAAAAATTGTCCCAACCCACTCCAGTGATAATGGTTTTTATGTTTCATAATGTTACAAAAGTTTTTATTTATTTTATTTATTTATTTATAATTAGACTTCTATACCTCCCTTCTCCCGAAGGACTCAGGGCAGTGTACAGCCATATTAAAACACACACAAAGAATTACAAAATTTAAAACCAATTAAAATCAAATATATAAAATTTGGCTCAAAAGTTTAAAACATTTAAAACATACACACACCCCTTAAAAATTCATATTAGGTCAGTCCGGCTTGCTGGAACAGAAGGGTCTTCAGGGCGTGGCGAAAGGTGCGCAGGTCAGGGCTAAGATGAAGCTCTTGGGGGAGCTCATTCCAGAGAGCCAGTGCCCCCACAGAGAAGGCTCTCCCCCTGGGTGTCGCCAGTCAATATTGTTTGGCCAATGGCACCCTGAGAAGCCCCTCTCTGTGGGAGCGTAATGGCCGGTGGGAGGCTGTTGGTGGCAGAAGGCAGTCTCGTATGTACCCCAGTCCTAAGCCATGGAGTGGTTTAAAGGTGGTCACCAACACCTTGAATCGTACTTAGAAGACCACCGGGAGCCAGTGCTGCTCACGCAGGAGGGGTGTTACATGGGAGCGCCTAGTCGCCCCCATAACCACCTGCGCGGTCACATTTTGAACCAGCTGGAGTCTCCGAGTGCTCTTCAAGGGGAGCCCCATGTAGAGAGTGTTGCAGTAGTCCAGAGAGACTTGTAAACATCATATTATTGACAAGAAGTCTTCTCTTGTTTAAAATAATTCCATTCCATTTTCCAAAAATCAGAAATGGGCTATTAAATATCCCAGTTAAAAAATATATACCATCTTATGCATACATATCCCAAACCTAAGGAAAAACAGCCATGGCTTTATATTTCATAAAGGCATTGCAGCTTTTATCATTTTTATTGGCAATATTTTTGTGCCTTCAAGTCAATCTTCATGCCTGGGGACTGCCTAGATATCTCCTGCAGTTTTGTAAATTACCACCATTTTAAAACTATATTTTTTGCTTGTAACATATACATAACTAAACAGTTTGTAAACATATACAAATGTACAATTAACATGGCAGAGAGTGTGCTGCTCTGCACTGTATCAACATGCATATTTACAAGACCAGTTAAAACATTGGCTAGCAAAAAATGCAGAAGTTGGTTTTTGTTCACAGCATTGATCATGCACATACTCTGAGATTTGTTTTTTCTGTGCCGAAATTCCAAATCAGATTTTTTATATGTTGGTGAGTGCAGAACATCCCAACTACTAGGAATATCAGCCCCACCCACAACAAGCTTTGTGAATACGAGAATGAGATCAACCACTAAAAAAGAACTAAATGCAATCAAGCAGCTAGCAACAATCCATATACAAAAAGGAAGGTTTGCCATTCGTCGGGACACGGTGTCAATGTACATCTGAGCAACGAAGAGACATATAAAAAGGAAGAAAATGGCCTGTAAAAAGTAGCAGATTATTTTAAGCCACCCTCTTGCTGTTGTTCTTTTTCCTAACAAATATAAACCTACTTGCACACTAGCCATGTAGATAGCAAGGTAACCGATGACAGAAAATATGCCCTCTCTGTTGGCATTCAGAAAACCAGTCCTTGAATCTTGCCCATTGCTTCCATGCAAAATAAACATTTTCAGAGGTGTAATCTCAAGAAAACATTCATAAACCACAGCTAACATTACTGCGACTATCCAGGCTTTGTGCACGGGGAATACAGTCAGAAGGAGCGATGCACCCATTCGTATAGCAGCTAAAGTGAAGAAAAAGTTCCAGTGCACACCATACTCAGTGACATGCTCATAATAGTCAGCTGCTTTAACACTCATTAGTCGTCCAAAGCCGAGGAGGAGGAGGGGCCATACAGTCAACAACTGCCTTGTGAGATAAAAGAATTTGTTTTGGGTTGCACCAGGTTTCAGCCGAACTTCTGGACAAACTACACCATTTCCAAAAACAAATATTCCAACTCCCAAATCCATCAGTCCTGTCCCATAAGACTCTGTTTTGGCATATCTCCGGGGATACTGGGGGAAGTCTACAGCCAGGATGTTAATGGATGTCCATATATTGATGAACACTCGAAGCGAGGTTATGGCGGGAATGTATTCTGGGTCCAAGTTGGTTCTCAGAAAATCATCTAAGATTTGCTTAAAAGACACTTGGGCATAATTTGTCCGTTTAGTATAAATGACAAAAATCAAGCCTGTGCAGAATGCCATAATGGAGAGGATCACAAAAGGGAGTGTGGACGCTAAAATTGTACAGGAAAGTATTAGAGGGACAATTAAAACAGTGAAGTCTAGAAAAAAATTACCATACATTGAGCATAAAGGTTTTCCATTATGGAGAAAATACAAAATTAGGAGCAGTCCTCTGGTGAGAACACATAATGGTGCAAGAGGTATGCCAACAGAAATTTCAAGTAATGTCGTTCCATTTAGGTTACTTAGAAAAGCTTCTTTTACCAGCTGCTGTGACATTTCTCAGCCTCTGCAAAGTTACATTTAAAACAAAAATCAGAATGGCAAGACAATTAAAACAAGAATCAAAAGCAAGCATCTGGGTTTACTTCAAAATCGATTCCCACCTTTCAGAGACTTCTTTCCAGTTTCTGAAAGTACAACAGGAGAGTCATTGGACAAAACAATAGTCAATACATTTGTTTTGGGGAACAGTTGATGAAATATATCAGTTAGCAATAATATATTATCTCCCCAGCTAGTCCTTGGCTTATGATTGTAATGAACCCCAGAATTATGACTAAGTCATACTAGCCATTAAGGGGCTCATCACGTGACTGTGCACGATTTTATTACTTTTTTGCTCTGGTTAAGCAAACGTGATAGTCATAAAGTGAATTATGTGGTTGTGATCATTAAACAAATCCATTGTCCTTAATGGGCATTTTTGCCAGAGACACCAGTTTCCAGCCTGAAAGTTGTAAATTGTAGTCATGGGTTGCTGAAAATGACCATAAATGCAATCATGCAGAGTGGCCATTTGAATTTCAAATCCTGGTTTGTAAGTACCTTATAGGGAGGTTGTCATAAGTGAATGGTTGCAAGCCAACAATTATCTGTAAAGCAAGGCTTGTGCCCTTGTTTATTTTCAACTCAGAATCCTTTGACAAAAAGTTACTCCATACACAGCTCTTTTGAACCATCCTCCCTTTGTTGAACCTTTTTGGGGTAATTTCTCAATTGGTTCACCTAGAATAATCCTTAGGTTGGCTTTCTCCACGCTAATATATACCAAATAAAGAGGAACAACTCACAGAATGCCCAACAAGTAGTCATTCCCAGCATATCTGGAAGATCACAGCTTTGAAAAGATACTATAGAATTATAACCATTTGGTATGAACTGAGGTAGAAAATAGCTTCTAGTGACATATCCAAGCCCATTTTTCTACCATATCCAAATCATCCTAGTTTAATCCACTAATGGCTTTCGACAACCCAAACTATGGACATTCAGCTACAGTGTCATCATGCAGAATGTATCATTGTTTTGTTGTCCCTGCTCACTGCCTCTACTTTATGCAGACACTAATGCTGGGAATTAAAGTTGGATTTTGACATCCCAGCCATCTTATTTCAACATGTCCATAAATAAAAGGACGCCATAACTTGAGACACTTAGGAGATGAGAGATCATGTGGTGTTTAGCTACTACTTAGGTAGCCCATCATAGATATTATCATCCTCTCAGCTGACATCTATTAGATTGGAATGGCATGCAAGACTTGCATTGTGTAAGGCATTTCAAGCTCTGAACCATCTTCAACAACTCAGCAGACTTAAGATGTGAATAAATGCAATGTGAGTGTGTTTTTTCTGGCAGTCCACTGACCCACTGATGGGTCACTTTCTAAAGTTGTCTCTAATAGCCTCCAGATTGGTTGGGTTTCAATTCTCAGAATTCTTCAGCAGGGCCATTTTAAAAAAAACTTTTGAGGGTTAAAGTCCACACATTTTGAGAAGACTGTCTAGGACAGTGACGGCTAACCTTTTTGCCTTCGCGTGCCAAAAGTGGAGGGAGCATGGGGGGGGTCACACGTGTGCACGCCCACACCCATAATTCAATATGTCCCGTGTTCCCCCTGCTTTTGGCACGCGATGGCCCGTTTTTTGATCTCCCCAGGCTCCAGAGCCTTTCTAGGAGCCCTGGGGGAGGTGAAAACGGTCTTCCCCATCCCTCCAGAGGCTGGTAATAGCCTGTTTCCTGACTTCTGGTGGGCCCGGAAGGCCCAATAATCCACTGCTGCTGAGCTAGGGCAACACTTGCATGCCCATCTATATGGCTCCACATGCCACCTGTGGCATGCATGCCATAGGTTCGCCATCACAGGGGAACCAAGGGAACAGCACTCACTCATCCTCCTTTCTGCCCAGGGCTGCTGAGCTAAAGGGTTTTCTCCAGCCACACAAACAAACAATTTTGGGAAGCAGATGATTTGTGCAAGAAGATATATTCTGACCAAAGTTATTGTGATCCAGAGATGACCACCACAATTTACACAGAAAAACAATAGCCCTTCAGTTAATAAAGCTAACCCCCTTTTTCCTTCTCATTTTCCATTCATCCCTTGGTGCATTTCTACTCATTACTTCTCCATATAACTACTGGAAGAGAAAATACTGTATGAGAAACATAGAGCAGAAGTCTAACAAAGAAATGTAATAAATGTAATAAAATAAGTACTTCTTTGCTTAAGCAGATAATTCAAGAAAGATTCATCGCTGTTCTCAGCATGTTCTTTTCTGGCTAGCAGATTCCTTAGAAATTCCTCTGTCTGCTGAAAAACAAAATAGTCTTTGAAATCTACAAATTCAAAGAAATATTGCAATGCATTCTGATTGACAAGCATGTTGAACGTAACAAAACATTGCAGTACAAAATGTAAAGTGTTGCTTTAGGGATCCAGTAAACACATTCGGTTTTACTCTATTCCATTTCTATTCTGTTTATTCCCAAACTGGTCTAGAGTGCTGAAATGTTAATCTCTTTTTTGGGCTCATTAGTAAATATGAAATTTGGAGTTTTGGTTTTTCTCCCATAAGGAAGAGGCAGAGAATGATTAAAATATCAATGCACAGAATATTTATGCAATTTGTAAACTAATTGTGAACACATTTCTTTGAACTACTGACAATAAAAATATTTTAAAAACAGTAAAATCAAATAAGCAATTAAGTATTCAATCAGATACCAGCACTGCTCAATTGTGACAAGAATCACAGAACATTTAAAGTATTTAAAATTAATTTCCTTTTAACAGGAACAGCTAAAATAATTAAATTTAAAATTCAAACCAAATCCCTTTGGAAGCTTCTCTTCAGGCAGCGTATGAGTCTGGGACCTGCCCTTCCAAAGCAATTAAATAAATACGAGCTTACAAATACACCCTAATTTTGAATATTAATTCAGTCAGGCTGGGAGACGGCAACAGGAAGAGAGAAAAGTTTAAAATCCAGTTGAACGTTATCCATTTCTTTGTATTTTTCAAATATTCACCCGGAAATGTTTTGAAAGAATAACCTACATGAGCCACCAGGGAGACCAACTCCTTTTTTAAAAATGAGAATATTTCCTCCACAGGATGACTCAGTTTAGAGAGAAGAATTGCCCTTTAAAATAATAATTGCGTTTGAAAGCCTGAGATACAGTTTCTTCTTTTGCCTTCCGCTGCGCACTATTTTAAACTTCCTGCTGTTATAGCACCGTATACACACAAAAAGTAAAGAAGGAATCCGTTTCCTAGCGACATTTTCATCAGCAAATATCCTACTAAATCGTACTGCCTGATTCACCACGCCGTTTGAGCAATGAATGCTCGTTTCCTATTAAAAGTGCAGAGGACTAAAATGATACGCAAATTTATGTTCTGATAATATGTACGTGAATTCCTTCGAGTCCATCAATTCGGAGCCTTACTGAATCTTAAAAGTGAATTCAGCCATAGATAAGATCAGAGACACTGAAATAAGGTCCCGTTGATAAGAGGTTTATTCTAGGCTTGTTAAAACTTCGACCCAAACCTCTAAATCCTTTTTTTTTTTGCACAGAGAAAGTTATTTTTTTTTATCCCAAATAGGAAAAATGCTTTTCCACTGACATTTATAAAATTTCGAGCAATTTGGGCTAATGGGACCTACAGAAACTTTGATACAGTACTTTGGTACTTATCCTAACCAGGGTAGCCGCCTCCCTCCTCCCCTTCCTTAACCTCTGAAACAATCCAAGACCGGCAAATCCTGCGCTTGGCGTCTCCACCCGTTTAGAAGCGATTCCTCCAGATTACAGGCGTTGAGTGACATCTTCCCCTTACGTAAACTAAATCCTTTCAAGTAGAAAGCTAGCCCTTTAGCGACCCTTTTAACCCAGCTGTTTTATTCAAATAACCGCGCGTGTACCACCTTCTAGTACAAAGAATTGCAGGCAAAACCAGAGGAAAGTAAGGGTTGCGCTTTTGGCGAAAGCGCAGGACCGCGTGCGGTATTCGCAAAGCATTCGAGCACGTGATACCACTCCGGCTCAGCTCTTTCCACGGGCCACGTGTTGCATTTTCCCAGGGGTTGCGTCTTTCGGGGAAGTTTAAACTTTGCCGAGTCCAGGACTGTCTCTACCCGACTTCCTCGCAGGAAAACGCACACCACGCTTGCAAGAGCCCGCCGGCACTGTCCTTTGCTAATCTTTCCTCCCCCCAAAAAAACGCACGGGGCTTTTGGGCTCCGCATCCCGCAGGCGGGACGCTCAATCCCGGGAGCCAAGCCTTTTGGTGATTCAAATTCAGCAGCCTCCGCCTCTTGCTCCTGCCCCGCCCTTGCCTGGACTGGGACTGGGACCAGTAGGGAGCGACCTCAGCTTTCCTTCCCCGGTTGTTGTTAGAGGACATTTCCTTCGGCTTCCCCAGGACCATCACGAAACTCCGATTCTAGCTTTATCCGCTTTCCATACCTATCTATATGCGGCGGGTGAGTCCGATTGGGCAACGCTTCATTCTGTTTTCTCTTACGCCCCCTCCCTCCTCCCTCTCAATCTCCATAGCTAAACCAGAGCACTGATTAATTTCCGTCTGCCCCCTTAATATGCCCTCAAATCTTGAGAAATAAAAGGAGATGTAAAAGGAGCAAGAGTTCGGCTGCGCATGTACGGAGTTCCTTCTTGCTTCCCAGGGCGAAGCTAAACCGTGGGAGGGCAGAAATCTTGGCAGAAGCAGTGTTTTGTTGGAAAAAGTAGTTGCCAGATTGTGTAAGAGAAGAGGCCCGGCTTTCCTTTAATTCCAACATTTGCAAAAAAAAAAAATAGTTTTGTAGCAAGTTATCCAATAGTAACAATAGGTTATTCTTTTTTAAAAAAAATAACAGGTAAGGGCCCTTTAATAGGAAATGAATATAGGTCAGTCAGTATGATACACATAAAAATAAAATTGTCTTTTTGTGTAGTGTGTTGGTGAGCCAACCCGAATATATGTTTGTACACAAACCTTTACAGTCAAAAATGCTGCAATTTAAATACCAAATTTTAAATTCATCGATGTCCAAAATAAGCTAATTCATTCACAAAATAGTTCCAATTGGTCTGCCTGTTAGTTCTTTTGATGAGTACAATGTCATAACTCAATGGAACTTTTTATACCCAAGGATAATCTACCTCTAGCATGTGAAAAACTGAAATATCCTGCTTGGTCAGCTGGTGGTAACATTATTTTAAAGTTACAAAGCCAGAGGAAAGTGGCTTTTTAAAAACTATGAAATGTCTATATAAAAAGCCCCATAGATTTCAATAGGACTTTCTTACATTAAAGATTTAGGCTTAATGAAAAAGATGAAGGCAACGGGGGAATTTTTAAGGCTGTTTGAGATTGTTACCTCTTTAAAAGTTTGGCATAACAGGTGAAATGTGGAAATCTTGATGAAATCTTGTTTATGGCTACACATGGTATATGAACCAAATTAAATATATTGCGTTCTATAAATCATTCCATAGGCTCATATTTGCTATCTGGAATCCTCCCACTAAAAATCTGGGACAAAATTCTTCTAACCTCAATTAACTTGTGTTGCCAATTCTGGACTGGGTTGCTTAACAGTGGGACCCCAACATCCTACTCAAATCCAGGCCTTGTCTCCATTTCCCTTAACTACTGGTGTTTTTCTCTACTTATCTTTTTCTTCCTTGATGAATATCCAGTGGATAATTTAGCCTAAGGCTAAGACTGATCTTTAAAAGAATTATTGCTGTGTTTTTGTTTTTAATTGGACCGTGCGCTATAATGCTGTAGTAGTTTTCTGTGTCCATCAGCTTCTCAATAGAGCCATCAAGAGGTTTTTTTTTCAGTCGAAGAGCTTCTACCCAGTGTTTTTACTGCAATTCCACTAAGTCTTATTCATGGGGGTTCCCAGAAATGAAGTTTTAATTTGAGGCAGGAAAAAAAGAGGGCAAGCATTAAGAATTAAAGGTTTCTTCTGATTCAAGAAGATTGTTTTTATATCCTTAAATCCTGAATTTTGCATGTGTGTTTTGTTTTAAACCAGTTTGGGGTGAGGTCGGAGAAGAAAACTTGTTTACAGCCCTTTGTATGGATTGTAGGTTATTTGAAGGACAGATAAAATTCACAAAAAGCCATAGTATATAACAATAGATCTTCACTGTTAAGGCAAGAGAAGCTTTATTGTTATAAACAGTACAGCAGCTTGTTCTTCTTGACTGTTCGGGTTTAGCTTGATTTAAATTAAATTATAAAATCAGAAGCCAGTGCGTGTTGTCTTGATTCATTCCCAAGCCAATACTTGAGGTCAGTGCTAATCCCTTTCTTTGCACTGTCTGGGTTGGCAAGAGGCAAAGCGTGGCTGCATTTGCATATGGAATAAAGGAATCAGATTCTGGTAATCAAAAATTACCATGGTAAATCCTAAGGCAGAGTATATTAACTGCATTGGTTGGCTTTTCAAAACCCAGAAAGTAAAAATTAGTCTTAATATGATTGATAAATTCAGCCATTGTGATTTGTATAGTAGATCTTCCCTGTACCTTGGCAATTTATTCCACAAATCGGTATAAACCGTGGTTCCATTTAAGGCTGATCGGCTATGCTTGATATACTATGCTAATTAATGGTTAATACTATTAAGATTTCCCAAATTAGCACTTTTCCAGGATTTGCTCAGCACATGCAACCATAAACATTCTTTCCTATGTTTTATCATATTTATATGTATACTGTGAACTTATGCACTAGAGACAGATTCCTTGTGTGCCTGATCACATTTGCCCAATAAAGAATTCTATCCTGTCCTGTCCTGTCCTGTCCTGTCCTGTCCTGTCCTGTCCTGTCCTGTCCTGTCCTATCCTATCCTATCCTATCCTATCCTATCCTATCCTATCCTATCCTATCCTATCCTATCCTATCCTAATGAATTATAATAAACATTACTTGGTTCTTACATGGCTCTAAGCTGGAAACTGATATACAAAATGGAATGTTTAATTCAATTATGGTTTATATGTCTTGTTTCTTCCCTGCTTACTTGCTTAAAAATGGCAATGCAATTCAAAAATGGACCATCAAGATCTTTGTGAGCATTTTCTCCTGGCAAATTTGCAGAGAATTTAATGTTTGCTTAATAATAATAGTAACTGACCTTGCCTTGGCACAAAAGCTAACAGAGTTAGAACCAATTAGCTTTTGTAGGGGAGACTTGAAGGACTACCGGTATAATTAGACTTCTCTTTCTTCTGTTCAATTGTGTCCAATTCTCAGAGACTACCCTGCAGTTTTCTTGCTAAGATTTTTCAGAAATTGTTTGCCATTGTTTACTCCTAGGGCTGAGAGAAAGTGACTGGCTCAAGGTCACCCAGTTGGCTTTGTGTCCAAAGCAGAACTAGAACTCACGCTTTCCTAGTTTGTAGCCTTCTTTCATGTGGAAGAAGAGGAACTGCTTCTAGACCAGTGTTGGCAAACCTTTTTGGCACCAAGTGCTGAAACGGGGGAGCGCACGGGGGTGGGAGAGCACCGGAAACCGGAAGAGCTCAACTTCTGGTTTCCGGCATGCGCATGCACGCCATCACCTGGTCTTCTGGTTTCTGGCACACGTGCACGCATGAAGACCAGCTGGGTGGCGCGCATGCGTGCAATGGAAACCGGAAGCTCAGTTTCCCAGCACGCATACCAGAACAATTAAGAGCAACGAATGATGGCTGGCGTGCCCAGAGAGATGGCTCTGTGTGCCACTTTCGCATACATGCCATAGGTTTGCCATCACGATTCCAGGCAGATACCGAAAAAAACTTTTAGGAAAAGAAACGGTTGTTTTTCTACTGCCTTTTCTGCTTAAAATATATGGTAGTAATAATGGTTACATTATAGTAATGTTAGAAAGAAACTAATATAAATTGTATTATTGTACAACGTAATTCTTTGTGAAGAGAAGGAAGAATCTTAATAGAGAAAATAACAGGAGGCGAAATATAAACGTACTCTATGCATGTAATAAGCAAGTATCTAGTGTAGTTTGAAGGCTACGATCTGCCAGTTGCTCTGAAGTGGGATGAAGCTAGCAATCAAAAAGTATGTTTCCAGACTTTTTAATCCCCTTGTCCTCATAAAACTTTCCACAGACCACACCCATGCAAAATTGTTCTGCCTCTGTTTTCCCTTCAGACATTCCTCCTCTCTCTGCTAATGTGCATATAACAATTTGGAAACAGATCTCTTGTACTGGAGAAAAATTATTGGACTATCTTCAACTCTGGCAGTCCACAACAGTAGCAGTGTGTGTTGTATATTTTGTAAACAGCTGCTTCACAGGTTTCAGGTTAGGATGAACATGCATAGTCGGTCCTTCCTTTCATAGCACTTAACAAAATACATTGAAGATTTGGAAGAAAATTAAAAGTAAATATAATTTATCTGCCAGAAACCCACACAAGAAAAAAACCCTGCAGGTTTGAAAAAGCCTGATGGAGTAATTTTGACGATTAATCCACAATTAAAACTAAAATTGTTATTAACAGATGAAAATGGTAGGTGTGTGGTAGTTGAAATCAAAATGCAAGCGATTAAATACTATACAGGTAGTCTTTGATGTATGACCACAATTGTGCCAAAATCTCTGTTGCTAAGCAAGACAGTTAAGTGAGTTTTGCCCCATTTTATGACCTGTCTTGCCACAGTTGTTAAGTGAATCAATGTAGTTGTTTAGTTAGTAACCCAGTTGTTAAATGAATCTGGCTTCCCCATTGACTTTACTTGTCAGAAGGTCATAAAAAGGGATCACATGACCCCCGGATACTGCAACCCTCATAAAGTGTCTGAATTTTGATGATGTGATCATGTGGATGCTATGATAATCGTAGGTGGGAAAAATGGTCAGAAGTCACTCTTTTCAGTGCCCTTTAGTTTAGTTTAGTTTATTGACATTGCACTTTGTACAATGAAATTAAATGCCATCTTGTGTACATTGTAACTATAAAAATAAAAACACAAACATACATTCTTTCATTCTATATCTGTGATGGTGAACCTGTGGCATGCGGGGCCATATTAGTGGGTACGCCGGCTCAGCTCTGGGGTGCATGCGAGCGTCGGCCAGCTGATTTTCGGGCCTTCTGAGCCCACCAGAAGTAGGGAAACAGGCTGTTTCCTGCCTCTGGAGGGCCTGGTGGGGGTGGGGGGGTGGGGAAGGCCCTTTTTTCTTTCTTTCCTGGCTCCAGATCCTCTCTATTTATCTGGGAAGGACGAAAACAGCCTTTCCCACTCTCAGAGGCCTGAAAGGTCCCATTTCCCAACTCCTGGTGGAACAGGAAGTGACGTTTTTTGCTGTCCCCAGCCTCCAGAGACTCCTAGAGAGGCTCCTAGAGAGGCTCTGGAGGCTGGGGACAGCAAAAAATGTCACTTCCTGTCCCACCGCGAGTTGGGAAATGGACCATTTCAGGCCTTTGGAGGGCCTCCGAGGGAGTGGGAAAGGCTGTTTTTGCCCTTCCCAGATAAATAGAGAGGATCTGGAGCCAGGTAAGAAAGACAAACGGGCCTACCAGGCCATCATGTGCCAGGTTGGGGGGGGGCAGCAGGTTGTGCGTGCATGCACATGGGCACATGCATGCGCGACCCTCCCTGCCCCCCCTCTCCTGGCATGCGATGGCAAAAAGGCTAGCCATCACTGTTCTATATAATTGAAATTGAAAACCCGATATTGCACTATACCGTAGAATTCAATATGGTGATTGCCCTGAGATAGAAGCTATTTTTCAGCCTATTTGTCCTTGTTATTATCCTGTACCACCTGCCAGATGTAATAGTTCAAAAAAAGGATGCCCCAGATGAATTGGATCTTTAAGAATGTTTTGAACTTTCTTTTGAGCTTGTCACTTTGAATGGTCACTTTGCCACTATACAACACTATGGACTGTTGTAAGTTGAGGACTACCTGTAAATTGTTAGTCTTTACATACAAAACGATGACAAGGATTCATACAATTGGTGCCTAATGAAACCATACAAATTATACTGGTGGATGCCTCGGAGCTCTGTTTCTCTTTTCATCTTCTCTGAGCTGAAGAAGCTTCTTGTGTGAGAAGTGAAAAGTCTTCAAAGAAAAACAAGAAAGTCCAGTTGCCTCTTGGAAAAAAAACCCTGCTCTATGGTCAGAACTGAAGAAGCTTCTTGGATGAGAAGCATCTTTGGGGTAACTATGACCAGGATGACTGAGAATCTCCAGAGATCTTTAGAGTCCTGTATGAATCAATTCATCAATCCAATTCATTCCATTCACTGTATGAATCTGTTGGATTTCTTTTGAAGCTTGGTTCGAGGCTCATGATTTAATTAGGGCATCCGTAAGAGCCCTGACAGCTACATTTTTCTAAACCAGAATGCAGTTTGACTTACTGTGATACATGAACCTAGTAATTGCAGAGAGGCAAATAATGTTGCATGTGTCATGATGTCACACACATGTAGATGTCATGATGGATATGATTTCATTGTACCAAATTCCTTTGTCAACAAACCTTTAAACTGAGGGTTTAATAACAACAGTTAATCTTTTTTTTTTAATTTGATTTATATGCCGCCCTTCTCCGGAGACTCAGGGCGGCTTACAATGCGTTAAGCAATAGCCTTCATACTTTTGTATATTTATACAAAGTCAGCTTATTGCCCCCACAAACTGGGTCCTCAATTTACCCACCTTAGAAAGGATGGAAGGCTGAGTCGACCTTGAGCCTGGCTAGGATTGAATTCACAAAAATTACAGGCAGCTGTAATTTACAACCATTCATTTAGAGAGTGTTTGAAGTTACCCCAGCATTGAAAAAAGTTATTTATGACCATTTTTCACATTTACAACTGTTATAGCAACCCCATGCTCACCTGATCAAAATTCAGATTTTTTTGCTATTTATTTATTTTTATTTATTTTATTTAGCTTATATGCCACCTTCTGCTGCCGATAGCCTCCCACCGGCCAATATGCTTCCACAGAGAGGGACTCCTCAGGGTGCCGTTGGTCAAACAGTATCGACTGGCGGCCCCCAGGGGGAGACCCTTCTCTGTGTGGAGGCACCTGCCCTCTGGAACGAATTGCCACTGGAGATACGGATGATCCCTGACCTACGCACCTTTCCCTGTGCCCTCAAGACGCTATTGTTTCAACAAGCTGGGCTGGCCTAAACATGATTTTTAATTGGGGTTTATTTTTTAACGATTAGGGCCAAATTGTTTAATATGTTTTAAAAATTGCTTTTAAATTTTGTATTGGGTTTGTTTTATTGTTGGCTGTGCACCACCCTGAGTCCTTCGGGAGAAGGGCGGTATAGAAATTAAATTAATAATAATAATCATCATCATCATCATCTCCAACAGACTCAGGGCGGCTCACAACAATAAAATCCACAAAACCATTGTACGGAGTTAAAATACCTAGTTAAACCGAATAAAATTTTAAAAACCCATAAAAACCCCATCAGTCCAGGCCAGGGAACTTGAATAACCAAGTTTTTAATTCACGGCGGAAGGTGCGAAGGTCAGGAGCCAACCGGAGCTCCAAGGGGAGTTGATTCCAGAGGGTGGGCACGCCCACAGAGAAGGCTCTACCCCTGGGGGCTGCCAGCTGACACTGTCTAGCCGACGGCACCCTGAGCAGGCCCTCTCTATGGGCACGAACCGGGCAATGGGATGTTGTTGCTGGCTGCAGGTGGTCCACCAAATATCCTGGGCCTCAGCCATGTAGGGCTTTATAGGTCATTACCAGCACCTTGAATCTCACCCGGAGGGCAACTGGTAACTGGTAATGCAAGTCGCGCAGGAGGGGTGTAACATGTGAGTATCGGGATTCTCCCATCACAACCCGCGCAGCTGCATTTTGTACCAGCTGAAGCCTTCAAGTGGTCCTCAAGGGCAGCCCCATTGTGATGGTTGCAGTGTCCATTATCACCTTTTGTAACCTTCTGACAGGCAAAGTCAGTGGGGCAGCCAGTGTTGTTTGCTTACTAAACAACTGCAGTGATTCACTTAGCAATTGTGGCAACAAAGGTCATAAAATGGAGCAAAACTCACTTAGCTGTCTTGCTTAGCAATGGAAATTTTGGGCTCCGTTGTGGTCATAAGTTGAGGACTATCCATATTGCAATGCTGAGCACCCATTTACGTGAGATAGCATGAACGCAAAGGGCAAAATTCATGTAAAATGAAAAAGACAGAAATCATACCAGAATTCAAATCTCACAGGGTTTCATGGCAGGAATGCGGATTTTTTTAAAAAAAAAAATACCGGTAATGTTTTAAATTTACATTTCTGTAGATGATACCCTGAAGTGTTTGGAATAATATTTCATTTACATTAGTCTCTTAATTCAGGGGTGAAATCCAGCAGGTTCTGGAGAACCGGTGGCTGAAATTTTGAGTAGTTCGGAGAACCGGCAAATGCCACCTCTGGCTGGCCCCAGAGTGGGGTGGGAATGGAGATTTTGCAATATCCTTCCCCTGGAGTGGGGAGGGAATGGGGATTTTACAGTATCCTTCCCCTGGAGTGGGGAGGGAATGGGGAATTTGCAGTATCCTTCCCCTCCATGCCCAGCAAGCCATGCCCACAGAACCCGTAGTAAAAATGTTTGGATTTTACCACTGTCTTAATTCTTCTATCTCTGCTTTTAGGTTAATGGCTTCACCGCCCATCACAATGGGGACGATAACTCTTTGGACAAAGAAGTTGAATCTTTTCTAAGTGACCAACAACAATTCTCTTGCATCAGTGACCTTACCAAAGTGAATCCTATAACCACCAGAACTGGTAAGAGTTCAGACTCTCTTAAAGAAAACAATTTGCTTCAGAGCTACTCCTTTTTTACACACACACAATCAGGTTACTTGCCTGTTCATGAAAAGTTTTCTCTCACTTGAAATCAACAATCAGTTTGCGGTATAGATTGTATCGCCTTTAATATAATTTGATTTAATAGGCTCAATTGAGGTGAGGAGTTGCCTCTTGTAACATCAGAGATATTCGTCATTTAAACAATAACATCATGCAGAAATGACAGGTAGCCCTTGACTTACCACCACAATTGAGCCCAGAATTTCTGTTGCTAAGTAAGACATTTGTTAAGTGAGTTTAGCCCGATTTTTGCAACCTTTAATTTAGTTGTTAAGTGAATCACTGCAGCTTTTAAGTTAGTAATATGGTTGTTAAGTGAATCCGGCTTCCCTGTTGAGTTTGCTTATCAGAAGGTCGCAAAAGGGGTTTACATGACCCTGGGACACTGCAGCTGTCATAAATATGAACCAGTGGCCAAACATCTGAATTTTGATCGTGTGACCAAGGGAATGTTGCAACGGTCGTAAGTGTGAAATCATAAGTCTCATTTTTCAGTGCCGTTGGAACTTTGAATGGTTGCTAAATGAACTGTTGTAAGTTGAGGACTATCTGTATGCCTTTGTGCATAACACCACTATTTGATATTATTTATTTATACACATGAACATCAACTCCAGAATTCCCAAGCCAACTTGGCAATCGCTGGGGAATTGAAACTCGCAAAGTCCAATGTGAAGTCAGCTTTGTCTGCCCAAAAAGACATTAGCAGACGAGGCAGAGACTTACTGTTCTGTATTTTGAAAATGGTAACTGAAATAGATCATTCAAAAGAGAACAGGTAGTAAATATTGACAAAACATTCTGCTATCTTTAGTGCTGAAGTGTCTGCAAGCAAGATATGCTATCGATGTGTTTTATACCAAAGCGGGGTGCAGCCTTGTGGCCATCAACCCCTTCCGTCCAGTTCAGTCTCTCTACTCACAAGAGCTCATGAAAGAATACCACACTGTTGCTCGTCTTCAGGTGAGTGGGTATGCCGAAGTGGCTGATTGCTGCCTTTCTGAAAAATCAAACTTCAGTTACTGTATGTTAGAGAAATGCTTTTCAATCTTGGCAACTCTAATATGCCTTCTAAGCTTAGTGGTTTTCTTGCAGATGTTTCATTACCAAACTAGGTAATGTCATCAGCTCTAGCATTGGACCCCACAGTTCAGCAAAACATTCTCTTCCATCAGTCAAAGATATGCAGAGTTCAACTCCCAGAATTCTGCAGCCTGCATAAAGCACTAAGCATATGCTAGGGCTGTGATGGCGAACCTATGGTACGCGTGCCACAGGTGGCATGCAAAGCCATATCTGTGGGCACGCAAGCGTTGCCCTAGCTCAGCTCCAGTGCACATGCGCTCACCAACTAGATGATTTTTGGGCCTTATGGGCCCACTGAAAGTCGGGAAACGGGCTGTTTCCGGGGTGCGGGGGGAGGCCGTTTTTGCCCTCCACAGTCTCCAAGAAATTCTCTAGAGCCTGGGGAGGTCGAAAAACAGGCCTACCGGGCTATCGCGTGCCAAAAGCGGGAGTCGCACAGGGGGGATCACATGTGCAGGGGCAGGGTGCATTGAATTATGGGTGTGGGCACACGTGCGTGAGACCCCCCTGTACTCCCCCCGCTTTTGGCACGCGATGGCAAAATGGTTAGCCATCACTGTGCTAGGGCATCATTGCACAAATTATGTAATTTGCAGTTGGTTTTACTTGTTAAATATTTCACATGCTGCATCTTTGTTTACTATTTGGCTGTTAGGTTTCAAAGTAATTTTGCTGCATGGAATTTTGCAATTTTTATTTCTGATTTGTATGACACCTCGATGCAGGCATGTAATAAAATATTGCTAGTACTCTTTATTTTAAAACAGTGCATTGGACTGAAGCTTTCTATCATTTAATTTTTTGAAATATATTGGAGAAAGCTATTCGAAGGCAGTGCAATGCATGGTGGAGGTGATGAGTTAGGAGTGGAGATACCTAGCTTTTGGTGTTCTCTTAGGAATGAGTTCAGGTCAGTATTTTTTCTTAGCCTTAACAAACCATAGATTCTGTCACAGGCCATCTAATAAACAAAACTACGCCAGCACAACATGTTTTGGTAGCTTTAGTAGAAGAAATCAGTGAGCACAATGTAAAAACAAGCAGATCTTGCAGTGTGGGAAGAATTCAAAGAAAGACTACAATAACAACTGTTGGAGCTTAGAAGACAGGGCATTGGCAAGAACCAAGGCCCATGAACAGGCCAACCCTGGCTTTAGTTAATTTTCCAATTCTGGTTCAGTCCACAGGGTTCATGTCCAGTTGTGTCCATGAGTTGCGTGTGTATCAAAACAGACAAGATGGCAATCCACCATCCATCCAGGATGCTACTGTTGAGTCCCTTTTGCTGAAAAAGTTTCAGTCTGCCATTGAATTGTCTGTTTTCATTTTTCTTTCCAATTGCTTGTGTACTTTTTCTTCCTTAGGAATTAAAACCTCACATTTTCACGGTAGCAGAAGAAAGCTACCGAAATGTCCAGAGCCAGATTCCATTAGTCAATCAGTCCATAATTGTTAGCGGGGAAAGTGGTGCTGGTAAGGTAAGCTGAGATCTCTTTAAAACTGTTTTGGGGGAAATTTACATGCTTCTTTCTGGTTGAATCGACCTACACATTCGTGCAACCACAGATTTTTTGACCTGGCTTCAGAAGGTTGCCACTCTAACCCACTTTTCTGTGTTAGAAGTTAAGGCTTTGCGTTTCACCCGCCTCCCAGTTTTGACTTGGATGGAATCAGTTTGTTCTTGCATCTGCATAACTTTAGTTACTGGATCAGGATTAAAGAGAGATTCCAGATCTTGTTAAAGATGGCGTTTGATTCAAAATCTGTTTCTAGACATGGACCTCCCGCTGCCTGATGAAGTTTTATGCCACTGTTGCAGCTTCATCTGACATCCCGGAAGGCAGTATAACGGTGGAGAGAATAGAGCAAAGAGTGTTGGATTCCAATCCTGTCATGGAAGCTTTTGGTAAGTATTTATTTATTTATTTATTTATTACATGTATTTTATATGCCGCCCTTCTCCCGAAGGATTCAGGGCGGCGAACACAAGTTAAGAAACACGCACTTTAAATCAAATAACTAATTAATGATAAATAATAAACCCAAAATCAGAGTCAGCCTATTTGCGACGGAAGGAGCGGAGATCAGGAGCCATCGGTAGCTCGGTAGGTAATTCATTCCAGAGGGTGGTAGCACCCATAGAGAACGCCCTACCCCTGGGCACCGCTAGATGTCATTGGCTCGCCGTCAGAACCCTGAGGAGAGCGGCCCTATGTGAGCGAACAGGACAGTGGGAAGCAGGTAGGAGAAGGTCCTGTAAATATCCTGGACCTAAATCATGTAGGGCCTTATAGGTGAAAACCAGCACCTTGAAGTGGACCTGGAGAACCACTGGTAACTAGCGCAGCTGACGCAGGAGGGGTGTTATATGGGAGTAAGAAGGGGCTCCTGTAACAACCCGTGCGGCTGCATTCTGGATCAGCTGGAGTCTCCGGGTGCATCTCAGAGGCAGGCCCATGTAGAGGGAATTGCAGTAATCCAAGCGGGAAGTAACCAGGGCATGAGTGACTGTGCGAAGGTCATCTCGGTCCAGGAAAGATATGATCTTTTTAATAAACAAAATGTTTGCTCTAGCACAGGGGTCCCCAACCCTCGGGCCGAGGCCTGTTCAGAAGTAGGCTGCATAAGCAGTGTGTGCCCGCCATTCACACAGAACCATCCATCCTCTCCTCCCACTGGTCTGCCAAACCATCAAGGTTGGGGACCAATGCTCTAGCAAACGGAACGATCCAATTCAACTAAAAAATAATTCTGATCCAATGTTTCTCAATCTTGGCAACTTTAAGATAGGTGGACTTCAGCTCCCAGAATTTCCCCTGCTGGCTGGAATTCTTAAACTTGGCAAGGTTGAGAAACACTGATCTAGTCTGTTCAAACCGTTCCAGACCATAAGTGTCCATAGCAAGCTATCAGAATAATCAGACGTGCATTATGATGTCATCTGACAAGCTTTATTATTTCTGTACCTCTGCGCAATATTGTAATGTAAACATAAATTTTGTAGTGCAGCCCATTTTGCTGAGACACCTGTGAAAAACGGGCTGCAATACAAACTTTATGTTTATGTTACAATATTGTGCAGAGGTACAAAAAGAACAAAGCGTGTTAGATGAAACAAGAAGCTTACTTCTTAGTTTAAAAATACTCCTCAAGGCGTAGTTCTTGTATGTAGATTTTTCCAGCCGATTATGAAGTCAGACATACCCAACAAAAATTGTCTAAACACAGCCATGAATGAAAAAGTGTGACTGGCTTTCCACATTGCCCCAAGCTACATTTTGTAAAAAAAAAACCCAACAACAACCGACAACTGGTTGATTCACAAAAGGCACTAAATTATATAAAGGAGTGGCCACATTGGGGGACCTTGAAGGCCATAAGATGTAAGGCAATTAAACTAATTGGATAAAACTGGTTTGAGAGATGACATTTTTAAAAATTATATTAGTCCAGTTCTGAGTCTTGCATTACTTTCCTGCCTTGAATAGTGAGATGTTGCAACCTGTTTTCAGCATTATTAGCTAGATAGACTATAGAAGACTATAGAAGCTACACACACACACACACACACACACACACACACAAATCACAGCCAAGTTTACACAGCGTGTTATGTCAAATTCCCTTGCATGTTAGCTTAATGCTCAATTTCTCTTTTAACCTTCATTCATACTTCCTTTTAACCTTTGTGATAGGCATGTGTGTCTTGCATATTGCCATTTTTTTTGTTAATTTCACAGGAAACGCATGCACCCTTCGGAATAACAACAGCAGCCGCTTTGGGAAATACATCCAACTTCACTTAAATAGGTATTGTCAATTCACTTACATAGTGATATTCTATTTTAACATTGCAATGATCAAGTTTAAGTTTTAAGGTTAACAAAATACATTGTCTTTTGAGTCCAGTTCACCTCCTAGTGATTTTAAGCATTTCTTCCACGACATATTTTTATAATATATTTTATATATCCTGTATTTATATATTCATATATGTGTGTGTGTGTGTTTTCTGAGGTTTTCGCGGGTGTTTGTATGTAGGTCTTTGGTTATTCGGGTCTTCTCCCGCGTAAAATTGGAAGTATCTTGGCGACGTTTCGACGAAGTCTCATTCGTCATCTTCAGGCTGGTGTTCTCGGCTTCGTGCTTCCAGGAGCAATGAAAAACTCGAAGTCCAAAGAGCTTCCATTTTATGTGACCTTGCATTCCTACTTGCTCCTTACACATATACATATACATATACATATACATATACATATACATATACATATACATATACATATACATATACATATACATATACATATACATATACATATACATATACATATACAACCAAATATATAACCAAAGACCTAAATACTGTATTTATGTTTGAAAAGTCAGTGGATTTGAGCTCCAATCCAGTCTGAAGCTTTGGAAAATATATTTGAAAGATGTCATACAGGCAGTCCCTGATTTATGACTCAGATTTCAACCGGATTGCTGGTTTTAAGTCATTGCAGTCATAAGTCAAGGGTCTCAGATGATCAGACCTGATTTTATGACACTTTTTGCAGTGGTCATTAAGTGATTTGCTGTGGTTGTGAAGCAAATCCACAATCATTACATGGATGCTGCATTCATAAGTGTGAACCATTCTTCCAAACAGGTGTCTTTTGCCAGAAACCAGCAAAAAAAAAATGCCAGAAACTGACAAAAAGGTCACAAATTATGGTCACATGATGGAGGCACATCTGATCATAAGGCACACTGATTGCCAAGTGCCCAAAATGTGGTCACATGACTGCCATGGGAGGAGTAAGTGGCACGACACTTCATAATTGCCATAAATGCGTTAGGGGCCATAAAATAGCTGTTCCAGGCCTATAATACAGGTAGTCCTAACACGACCATAACTGAGCCCAAAATTTCTGTTGCTAAGTGAGACATTTGTTAAGTGAATTGTGCCCCATTTTATGACCTGTCTTGTCACAGGCTGTTAAGTGAATCATTGCAGTTGTTAAGTTAGTAACATCTTTGTTAAGTGAATCTGGCTTCCCCATTGACTTTGCTTGTCAGAAGGTCGCAAAAGGTGATCACATGACCTTAGGACACAGAAACCGTCATAGGTATGAATCAGTTGCCAAACATCTGAATTTTGACCACATGATCATGGAGATGCTACACAGGTCATAAGTGTGAAAAATGTTCCTTAGGTCACTTTTTTCAATGCTGTGGAAACTTCAAATGGTGACTAAGTGAATCGTTTTAAGTCGAGGACTACCTGTAATTTCAAACAGTCATTAAGCCACTAGTTGTAAATCGAGGACTCTGTATTCTGAGCAAGGATTTATGCATTGCATCCAGGGGTGGGATCAAAACAGGCAAGACAACCAATGTGGCATTAAGGTAGAAGGGTGGAGCTTGCATCCTGCATTGCCATTTGCCATTCTGTCTACTCTGAATGCCCATCAAATATGTTGGAACTGCATCTCCCAGAATCCTCCGCATTTGTGGCCATTGATTGTCATTCATGAAGATATAATCCTCGCTTTTTGCTATCCATTGGGTTGGGAAAGCCTGTGTGTAAAGAAAGGCCTTTTGGAATAGAACGGGAAATGTAATTTTGCTGGTTTTCTACTGCTCTTAGAGAGTCTATGAATTTAATTTTAAACTGCCATTCTGCAGATCTCAGCTTTTAACAAGTGCTTCCGTTCAGACTTTTCTTCTGGAGAAAACAAGAGTTGCTTATCAAGCCCCTCAGGAAAGGAATTTCCATATTTTTTACCAGGTTTGTGTCTCTCTTAGTATTTGTTTAACGTAAATAACTTCCTTTTTAAAAATGTGTATGCATATAAAGATGCTCAAAATTAGTTCTGCTTTGTTGCTGAGGGTCTCAGTAGGAGTAATATCCTTTTTTAAAATGGAATAACCTGTTTGCTTCAATTGTTTGGGGGAAAATAGGAGGGAGGAATATTAGGTTTATTCACTGTCTTGTGTTCATACACACACACACAGAAAGAGAGAGAGGGAGAGGGAGATATGTAGGTAGTCCTCAACTTAAGACCACAATGGAGCCCAAAATTTAGGTTGCTAAGTGAGAAATTTGTTATGTGAATTTTGCCCCATTTTACGACTTTTCTTGCCACATTTGTTAAATCAACTAATGCAGTTGTTAAATTAGTAACACAGTTGTAACTTCGAACGGTCACTAAGCAAACTGTTGTAAGTCGAGGACTACCTGTACCTACTCAGAATAGCTTACACCCTGCGAGGATGCCTTTAACACCACCAGACAAAAACACCCACCTATCCCGGATCCTTGGGAAGGACTTGATAGGTGGACAAAAATACTGTCTCCAGTCTAAGCTTCTGCAGACTGTGCAACTAACCATAATATGCCAGCAAAGTCAAGATTCTTTGAACTGAGCCTGACTTCTAGGAACATTGCAAATTTAGCCATTCAAGGGATGCAAAAGGGAGTTGCCATTGTCCTCTTTCGATAATTTCCCAATTTATCCTGTAATCCTGGGATTTCTTTATGGTCTCCCATCCAAGTACTAACCAGATTCATTCCTTCTCAGCTGTAAGTTTAGTTACTAGATGCCTATGAAATATATGTCTAATGATTAAACCTATGCTGGCTGGAGAATTCTGGGAGTTTAAGTCCACAAGTCTTAAAGCTGCCAAGTTTGAAGACCTCTGGGTTAAACCATAGTTGCTTTTAAATATTGATCCTGTTGCCATCATTGTGTTAAACTCCTTTAATAACCTAGTTTCTGAATTCTCTCAATACAAGTATGCCTGATTTAATATTAACTTTAATATTAATATTAACTCAAGGTCGATTCAGCCTTCCATCCTTTATAAGGTGGGTAAATTGAGGACCCAGTTTGTTGGGGGCAATAAGCTGACTTTGTATAAATATAAATATACAAAAGTATGAAGGCTATTGCTTAACGCATTGTAAGCTGCCCTGAGTCTCCGGAGAAGGGCAGCATGTAAATCAAATTAAAAAAAAAAAACTTGGGGTGCAGAGGGTAGCATGTTATACAGCTGTTTTTTTGGTTTGGTTTGGTTTGTTTCCAGTAGATGTCACCACTTAGCCATTATTGACTGACCTAAAAAAATGAAAAAGGTTCAGATCTGGTTAGACTTTGGACAGGAGGCCACCAGGAGATCCCAGAAATGTAAGCTAGAAGTTGCCATGTGCCCAAATTCAACTTAAGCAAGACGAGCATCACACTACAAATTCAGTAAATGGGTTAATTTGGTAAGCTCATTCAGCAGCTTGTGTAAATGCAGCTTTATGAGGATGACAGTCAGTACCTAGGACACCAGTGTAGGTTTGAGGGAAATTGCCAAGCTGTTTTTTTTTTTTTTTTATTTTCCAGATTGCAAAGGGAGCCACGCAGGATGAGCGCCGAGAATGGGATCTTCTGGAGACTGCGCGTTTCTGTTGGCTTCCAAATTCTGAAGAGACTCTGGAAGGTAGCATTTGAAAACCCAGATCTCGTAAAGACCTTTAGGCTTTTTTTTAAAGAAAGGGAGGAGATCGACTATACGCCTAAATAAATAGCATTTAATGTAATTAATATAATTCCCTTAAGATGAATTGCTGTTGCAGAAAAGACGACTAGATGAAAACTGCTGGAGCAAATTCTGAGGCTAACATTCGAACAAAGATAAGGACAAACTCCTATGGTGAACTTCTATGCCTTTTATTAAAAAACTCACAGTCTTATTCATTTGAAAGGATTTTTACATACCGTGTTTCCCCGAAAATAAGACATCTCCTGATAATAAGCCCAATTGGGCTTTTGACCGCATGTGCTAAAATAAGCTCCCCCCCACCCCCCGAAGGTAAGCCCTCCTCAAAAATATTTAAACACAGGTGGAGCCGGTGCCCATTTCCTCTGGTTAGGGTTAGGGAGAGAGCTAGAAATCAGGTAAGATGACAAGAGGAGCCCCGTCTTGCTGCATGCGCCCCAAAATAATAAGACCTCCCCATAAATAAGGCCAAGCATTTATTTCAGGGTTCAAAAAGACAGGGTCTTATTTTCAGGAAAACACGGTAATTTCTGAGGCACTTCAGTCGGATTATTTAAGTAGAATTTAGTCCCCAGCAAGCCCTGAGATTTTGGTTTGATTTTATAAAATTTATTTGTTTGTTTATAATTTCTGAGATACTTCAGTAGGATTACTTAATTGGAGCTTAGTCCCCAGCAAGTCCTGGGACTTGGGTTTGGTTTTAGAAAATGTATATGGCTGCCTGACTCACTCTTGCTGACCCCAGAGAGCTATTAGGGATGAAACCCCAACACAAAAACCAATAATCTCTCCCCACCCATCCCCATTTCTCTCAGTACTGCCTGGATGTACAACTTGAGGATTCCCAAATTTCGAAGTTTAATGTGAGAGGTAGGGAAAATACTTCTAAGTACAAGAAAAATGACAATATTTTCTTTCTTTCATGAAAGAGATAATAAATTTGCTTTTGTCCCATCCATTCTGTTCTTGGACTTGAGCAGTTTGGCCTAATTCAGTACCAGTGCGTGTTAACTCAGGGCTGTTGGTTCAAATAGTAGCAGCAAATCATTGTTAGGCCTTACAAATCATGATTTGGGACTACATTAGAGCCACCTGATCTTTAGGAGAAAAGAGAGAACCTCCATCTAACAAATGTCTCTTTGCCTTGTAGAAGACTGTTTCGATGTCACGCGGGAGGCCATGACCCACTTGGGTATTGACAGTTTCACCCAGAATAATGTTTTTAAGGTCAGTTAAACCTTGGCTCAATAGCAGTTGGATTGATTGATAGGATTTGTCAGGCTACCTAATCAGCATGTATTGATCAGTGGTGAAATTCAAATTTTTTTACTACCGGTTCTGTGGGCGTGGCTTGATGGGCATGGCAGGGGAAGGATACTGTAACAGTAACAGTTGGAAGGGACCTTGCAGGTCATCTAGTCCAACCCCCTGTCCAAGCAGGGGACCCTACATCTGCCTCTACTGCAGAATCCCCATTCCCTCCCCTCTCCTGGGGGAAGGGCCTGGTGGCTTAGCAGACTAAAGCATTGTGATTAACATCAGCTATCTGCAATTAATGTAAATTCAAATCTCCCCAGGCTCAAGGTCGACTCAGCCTTCCATCCTTTCTAAGGTAGTAAAATGAGGACCCAGTTTGTGGGGGCAATAAGCTGACTTTGAATAAATATACAAAAGTATGAAGGCTGTTGCTTAACGCATTGTAAACCGCCCTGAGTCTCCGGAGAAGAGTGGCATATAAATCAATTTTTTTAAAAAAAAAATCCCTATTCCCACCCCACTCGGGGGCCAGCCAGAGGTGGTATTTGCCGATTCTCCGAACTACTCAAAATTTCCGCTACCGGTTCTCCAGAACCTGCTGGATTTCACCCCTGGTATTGATCTCTTGAAGGTGATTTAGCATATACTGAATTTCAACAGCCTGGCTTCATGCCGTTTTTGTCTGTGTTCTTTGGGTTTCTTTTCAGATGGGTTTCTTTTCAAATCTTCTGCTGGTCCTTTTCCAGTAAACTCAGTTTCTGAATATGGATCCTTGTTCATCCTAAAAACAACACCCATACAGAATACAGAGAAACCAACTAGCTTGCAATATCTCTTTGTTACAGATACTAGCTGGTCTTCTCCATTTGGGCAATATTCAGTTCTGCGAGTCAGAAGATGAGGCACAACTTTGTGAGTTGGAAGACCTGGCCAAAGGTGAGACCTGGCCCAAGAGCCAGTCCTCAAATCTCAAAACAATCTGGTTTCAGCTTTGCCAAATCATGGTTTAAATCATGGCTGAAGATGGTGTAAAATCAGCCATTTGGATCTTATTCAGCAAAATATGTCATAATACAGGTAGTCCTTGACTTACAACAATTCATTTTGTGACCATTCAAACTTAACGGCGCTGGAAAAAGTGACTTATGACCATTTTTCACACTTATGACCGTTGCAGCATCCCTATGGTCATGTGATTTACATTTGGATGCTTGACAACTGACTCAGATTTATGACGGTTGCAGCATCCCAGGGTCGTTCTGATAAGCCAAGTCAATGGGGAAACCAGATTCACTTAACAACCATGTTACTAATTTAAGAACTGCATTTCATATTTCTGAACCACCCATAGACCAAGCCAATATATTCTCCTAAGCTTTATACTGTAGAGCAGAAATTTAGCCATGCTATTTTAAGAAAATAGTGGCTGATCTTTTTTTTTTTAATGATTCTTTTAAAACAAGGCTTTGCAGAGACTGCTTCCCGGCTTTTAAGAGTGCCTGAGGAGCAGTTGTTGGACACACTCAGGATCCGGACGATAACTGCTGGGAGACAACGGCAGGTGTTCAGGAAGCCTTGCCTCAAGACAGGTTGTGAAACAAGGAGGGACTGTTTGGCCAAGGTGATTTATGCCAGGTAAGTCCTTATACCAGCATGGCTGCCTGGGGAATTCTGGGAACTGAAGTCCATACATTTTCAAGTCGTCAAGGTTGAAAAACATTGCCTTAGATACTTCATAAAAGTATCAAATGTTCATCAAATGTCCTTAAAAGTCTGTTTTCTTTTCTTGTATCACATTTTAAGATGACGTATATCTTTCTGATTTTAGCTGATAGATCTCAGTTTGTGCATCTCTCGCTATTCTATTCCTTTATATCTCATTTTCTCAGTGAGGCCCCCCAGAGGGTAAGCTAACCTGGAAGGAAAAGCATAATCTTCATGACTGATTATTAGCTTTGGATTGGGCCTTCAGTCCTGTTTATGACACACACCTACAACTGAGCCAGCAGTGTGCAGCAGCTGCCAAAAAAGCCAACACAGTTCTGGGCTGCATAAACAGAGGAATAGAATCAAGATCATGTGAAGTGTTAATACCCCTTTATAATGCCTTGGTAAGGCCCCACTTGGAATAATGCATTCAGTTTTGGTCGCCACGATGTAAAAAAGATGTGGAGACTCTAGAAAGAGTGCAGAGAAGAGCAACAAAGATGATGAGGGGACTGGAGGCTAAAACCTATGAAGAATGGTTACAGGAACTAGGTATGTCTAGTTTAATGAAAAGAAGGACTAGGGGAGATGATAGCAGCCTTCCAATATTTGAGGGGTTGCCAAAAGAAGAGGGAGACAAACTATTCTGCAAAGCACCTGAGGGCAGGACAAGAAGCAATGGGTGGAAACTAATCAAGGAGAGAAGCAACTTAGAACTAAGGAGAAATTTCCTGTCAGTTAGAACAATTAATCTGTGGAACTACTTGCCTCCAGAAGTTGTGAATGCTCCAACACTGGAAGTTTTTAAGAAGATGTTGGATAACCATTTGTCTGAAGTGGTGTAGGGTTTCCTGCCTGGGCAGGGGGTTGGACTAGAAGACCTCCAAGGTCCCTTCCAACTCTGTTATTCTATTTTTTACTCAGTATTTGTGTATCCAGCTTTTTTGTTGCTATGTAAAAGCATATCTGCTTCTGACTGATTAGAGTGATACAGTTTTTCATCTGTTTTGCAGGATCTTTGACTGGCTGGTGTCTGTGATCAATGAAAGCATCTGTGCCTCAAATTCCGTGTGGAACAACTTCATAGGTAATATTTGGGGCCATCTTGGGTACATAACTGCTGGCAGAAATAGTGTTGTGGCTCCGTTGTCTGTGCCTGCGTCATCAGCAGGGGAGGACTCTGAGAGTGAGGGAGAGGAGTTGGCAAGGCCTCCTTCTCCAGGACTCTCCTCTCTGGCAATGCCTCCGGAGGACACCGACGAGCAGGAGATAGGCCCAGAGCCAAGCTCGTCCCCGCAGCCACAGGAGGACATTGATGAGGGGAGTGAGTTCTGGTTGGATCCTCGCCAGCGTCGGAGAAACAGGAGAGCCCAGCAGAGGAAAAGGCGTGGTCATGATTAGCTGGTGGACCACGCCTCCCAGGCTATATAAGAGAGGGATTGCAGCCTATATCTTTGTGACGAACAAAACAAAGATTCATGGATCCCGGTTTTGAATCTGCCCTGCGTCTCAGCTCTGAACATTTTGGTGGTGTGTATTTGACGGAATTATTAATAAAGACATTGGCAAGCAGCTGCGGGGATTGCTGCCAAACTTTGTTATCAGCTCACTTGGTTGCCTGCCAGTTCATTAGACTCTGATTGTCTCAGGGAGGTTATTCCTGGGAACCGGGCCAGAACAAATAGTTAGAATCTGCATTAAATAATTTTCTGTACATTAAAGCTTCTGCGGTCTGGGAATCATCCAGTTTCTTTCAGGGTGCTGATTATTGCCTTTATAGCTTTAAATGGTTCGGGATGAGGCTACAGGTAATCCTCGACTTACGACCACAATTGAGCCCAAAATTTCTGTTGCTAAGCAAGGCCCTTGTTAAGTGAGTTTTCCCCCATTTTACAACATTTTTTGCCACGGTTGTCAAGGGGACCCCTGCAGTTGTTAAGTGAAACATGGTCATTAAGTGAACCTGGCTTCCCCGTTGACTTTGCTTCACCTCCAGGTCTATTAGACGTTTACGGCTTTGAATCTTTTGTGGAAAACCACTTGGAACAGCTCTGCATCAACTATGCCAATGAGAAACTGCAGCAGCATTTTGTCGGCCATTTTCTAAAGGCTCAGCAGGTAATACTTTGCTAGTGAATTTTCTCCAAGGATTCTTCTGCAAGGATCAGTTGTTGTGTCCCGGGATCTTTGGACAAATCAAAAATGATCTTCTCCCTCCTCTCTTTATTTTCCTGTGATTTTGATTCCTCCAGGAAGAATATGCTGAGGAAGGTCTTGGATGGACTTTTGTAAACTACCAAGATAATCAAACCTGTCTGGACGCCATTGAGGGGAATCCTGTTAGCATCTTCTCCTTGCTTAATGAGGTGGGTCCAAAGCTTCCCTTTCTTCCCTTTCAAATAAAGTCCATTCAATCATAATCACAGCTCTCCAAAGCAGAAGAGGCTCAACTGCCACTGTAAGTCAATACCAATGTAATGCAAGACATCAGGGGAAAAAAGGAATGTAAAAGGCATAAAGGAATACCTGTGTTAGGGTGTGTGTAAAAAGTATTTGTTGCTTGTGCAACTAGCAGAGCAGAAACACACAGGGAAGGAGATAAACGTACAGCTCGTGTGAGAAAAAAATACTTTATATACAAGATAAGATGCAGTCTCGGTGTAGGTAAAACAGTCCAAGGTCATAAACAGTAATATCAGTCCAGTAGGTGTCTTCCCTTACCAAAGCAAACAGACTTTAGTAACTCTTGGTGTACAGTACCATATAACAATCCAGTCAAACACCAATCAGCAGGAAGACGCAGGAAGCAACAATCAGGAACAAGAAGAAAGAATGCTTCTCTGCACTGCTTATTTATACACTGTAGCCTAATTACAGGGTTCAGCAAACCCTGATTACGTTGTTTCTTAAAGAAACAGATATATTGCCTGACCAACAGTTAGGAGTAAGCTACAGGCTGAACCTAACAACCTGATTCAAAGATCACAGCATTGTCTCAAAGATGCTTTTTCAAGAGGCGACTTTCCTTGAAGACATTTTGCTTCTCATCCCAGAAACATCTACAGCTCTGACTGGAGGGTGGGGAATGGAAGGATTTATATTCCTTGCAGACAGACTGCTGGTCATTTGCATTCTTGTAGACAGTCCTTGAGGCCACTTGGATGTTTATCTGCGTCCTCAGGTTCACCTGAGTAATGTAAATGGATATGGAGACTTCTTGGAACTGCCAAAAGGACTGTGCTGCAAACAGGAGATCGGTGGTGTCATATCCCTCCCCCTCTGTTCAGAGAGGGCTGTTCAGTTTTGACATCAATGGCCTCTTTGACCTGTTTTTCAAACCAGTGGTCCTCTGTGTCTAAAATGTGGACTTTGCTGACCGCAAAAACTGAGAACCTCCCTAGACATTTTTTTTTAATTTGATTTATATGCCGCCCTTCTCCAGAGACTCAGGGCGGCTTACAATGCGTTAAGCAATAGCCTTCATACTTCTGTATATTTATATTTATACAAAGTCAGCTTATTGCCCCCAACAAACTGGGTCCTCAATTTACCCACCTTATAAAGGATGGAAGGCTGAGTCGACCTTGAGCCTGCCTGGGATTGAACTCACAAATAATTGCAGCAGCTGGATCTTAAATGCTGCCTTTGTAGGAGGCATTACTCCCCTACGCTACTCAGGCTCAATTTTGACCATGGCATTGGATTTTCCCCTTTTTGGACTGCTCTAAAATACTCACCTATGCCTAAATTTGGTTGGCTTTGGTCCTCCTCCTCGTCCTCTGTCAAGTTTTCTTCACTGGGTCTCTCTTTCCTTTGGCAGGCCTGTCGCCTTAACTGGACCTCCAATGCTGCACAGTTTCAAAGTCGGATTGAGATGGCTCTGTCCAAGAACACCTGTGTAAGCCGAGACAAATTTAGGAAGGAGCCAAACTTCATCGTATCCCATTACGCTGGTAGTGTCTGCTATCGAATTGAGAGTATGGTGGAAAAAAATAAGGTATGTTTGGTTATCAACTTGTGTTTCTTAATTTAAATGAGAAACGGGGAAACCAGAGACCTCTCAGTCAATTTTTGGTAAGTCTCGTTTGAAAATGAGACCAAAATCAAATTCCATTGGTGCAATTTTTCACGGGTATTTAATTCTTCAGTAAAATAAAACTTTTGATAGGTTTACTAGATGGGCAATTAAAGAAAAGTATCCAGTTATTTAATAAAGTAAACCTTAGTTCATCTCTCTCTCTTTCTCTCTATCTCTCCCCTCCCTCCCTCTGTCTTTCATATTTCTTACTGTTTTCTGATATAACAAATGTCACCCTTTTAAAAGTGAGTTGTAAAAATGAGAAGGGTGCTGCCACAGAGAAGGTCCCTGCACATGCTGCTTGAATCTTTGGTAACAGGGAACAATACCAGTTTAAACCATCATCTACTGACCACAGTGGCCAACAGAATGCAGAAGATAACATTTATTCATATAAATATTTTTTCATACCATTTTATTTAAGGGGCTGAAAAAAATTCTCCTGCAGTTCCTCCAACAACAATACGATGTCATCATTCCCAGAAAATTTTAAATTTTGTTCACAAATAAACATATCTCTGGCTGTTGGTTTGGGTCTCCTTTCTGAAGCTTTTGTGTGGCGACAGCTTTTGCTTACAAACCCACAAAAAAATTAGACAGAGATAAACCTTTCTGTACTTCATGGTTTCTGCCTGGAGTGGCCGTACTCCATCCATTAAGCAGTGCTGTCTGATAGGACCTAGGAAGTGGCCTGCTCTGTGGTGGCACCTGCTCTTTGGAACACCAGCCCCCCCAAGATGCATTGGGGGCAGAACAAGGACTGGAATTTTTATCAGAAGCACTTTCTCCTGCAACACTTAAACGCATTTGGGCTTGTTCTGTATGTTTATGGTTCACTATGATAAAAGTCTGATAATTTGTCTGCTGCTGATTTTTCTTTAAAAATACAGGATCCCGTTCCCCCAGAGTTGGTCCTATTGCTGCAACAATCCCAGGACGCCTTGCTTCAGAAATTATTTCCTGTAGAAGAGACAAACACCAAACCTGACGAAAATGATACAAAGGCTCAAGCAAAACCTGCACTTGTCACAGTCGTCTCAAAATTTAAGGTTCGTCCCATTTACAGATTTCAATTTAGGTTGTGCCTCAGTCCCCCCTCCCCCAGGGCTTTCCCCCTACAACAGTGAGCCCCAAAACCTGTGTTGGTTAAACCAGAGGAAGAGGAGGAAGTGAGATTCTTAGAGCAGGAGAGTAGGATGGTCTTTTGGGATGTTGTACGAGTAGAGGACAAATCATTAAAGTGTAGGTAGTCCTCACTTACCAACCATTTGTTCAATGACTGTTTGAAATTGTAACAGAACTGAATAAGTAATACAGGTAGCCCTTGACTTACGACCACAACTGAGCCCAAAATTTCTGCTGCTGAGTGAGAGGGTGGGTAAAGTGAGTTTTGCCCCATTTTATGACCTTCCTTGCCATAGTTGTTAAGTGAATCACTGCAGTTCTTAAATTAGTAACATGGCTGTTAAGAGAATCTGGCTTCCCCATTGCTTGATCACAAAAGGAGATCACATGGCCCCGAGACATGGCAACCGTCATAAATACAAGTCATTTGGTAAGCATCTGAATTTTGATCACGTGACCCTGGAGATGCTGCAGTGGTCATAAGTGTGAAAAACGGTTATAAATCACTTTTTTCACCGCCATTGTAACTTCGAACTGTCGTAAGTCAAGAACTACCTGTACTTTTGAGTGGTCCTTTTTTTTAAAAAAAAATGATTTATATGCCGCCTTTCTCCGGAGACTCAGGGCGGCTTACAATGCATTAAGCAATAGCCTTCATACTTTTGTATATTTATACAAAGTCAACTTATTGCCCCCACAAACTGGGTCCTCATTTTACCTACCTTAGAAAGGATGGAAGGCTGAGTCAACCTTGAGCCTGGTGAGATTCGAACTTACAGTAATTGCAGACAGCTGGTGTTAATCACAATGCTTTTTAGTCTGCTGAGCCACCAGGTCCTTGAAGTTCTGACCATCGCAGGACCCTGCAGTCACATGATCAGGATTTGGGCACTTGGCAACCAGCTGTCACTTAGGATGACTGTACCACCCCACAGTCACATGATCACCATTTGCAGGCTTGCCTGCCGGCTTCCCTTAAGCAAAGACATAGGGGAAGCCAGCAGGAAAAAAATCACAAATTATTCCAGTCAGTCCCTTGGCCTCCCTGTGATCGCATAGTGCCCTGCTTCTCCCAGCTTTGCTTTGCTTTCACATCCTGCTTCCCCCAGGCTTCTTATGAGGCGCGATTCGGATGAATTTAGCAGGCAGAGACTGCTGGCTGCAGTGGGAAGGGATATATATAAAACCAGGAGACCAGGGGTGAAATGCTACCGGTTTGCACCAGTTCGGGCGAATCAGTAGCAGTGGCGGCAGGTGGTTCGGAGAACCGGTAGCGGCAGCAGTGGGAGGCTCCACCCACCCGCCCGGATGTCATTACTTCCTGGTTTTAACCAGGAAGTAACCTGTTTTTTACTCTCTGCGTGTGTGCAGAAGGCTTTGCATATGCGCAAGGGGTCCAAAATCACACATGACGCCCGCGTGCACTTCCGAACAAGTAGGGAAGGTAAGTAGATTTCACCCCTGCAGGAGACAATATATATTTGGGATGCTTTAGAAAAGAGCCATGCTAATGAATTGCAACTCTGAACAGGAATGCAACCTTTCACTGCAGATCAGTTTTTCTTTTCAAAAAACCCCCATGGCCCCATTTCTCCTCTTTCTCTTGCAGGGTTCCCTCGAGCAGCTGATGGAGATCCTGCACAGCACCACCCCGCAGTACATCCGGTGCATTAAGCCCAACGCAGACTGCAAGGCGGCCCTTTTCAGAAAAGAGGAGGTGACCTGTACACTGATTTTTATTTATTGATGTTTTCCCCTCCACCCCCAAGGGCATCTTAAAGGACAGGGGTCTCAAACTCAAGGCCCGTGGGCTGGATCCAGCCTGCGGGGTGCTTAGATCTGGCCTGCGCTTCTGTCCTAGAAACAGCAAAGGACTAGTCCATAGTGTCTCTGCCAGCAAAAATGGAGCTCAGGAGGGCCGCACCAACTATTTTATAAAAAAAGGAAACCCTTAACACTCATTTAGTTATAGCTGAAGTGGGGAGAGCATGCTAGCACTGATGATGTTACCTAGTTCGGTAATGAAACTTCTACCAGAAAACCACCAAGCTCAGAGACCGACAAGGATCCCATAATTCCTCCCTGAGTGACAAATATTCTCATCTATCAATATCAAATATCTTTTACATTGTGGAGTCCTTTCTTTGCATTTCTTCTGCCTTTCAAAATTAAGGCATAACCCCATTATCCCAGGAATATTTATAAAGGATCTGTTGGTTTTGCTGATAGCACCAACCCTTTCCTGGGTTGAGGAGTTCAGGGGTTAGGATGCAGTATTGCAGGCAGACTCTGCTCACTGCCAGGAGTTTGATCCTGACCTGCTGAAGGTTGACTCAGCCTTCCATCCTTCCAAGTTCGGTAAAATGAGGACCCAGATTGTCAGGGGCAAGGCACAAATAATGCTAACATTGTAAACTTCCCAGAGAATGCTGTAAACACTACGAGGCGCTATATAAGTTGAAGTGCTATTGCTATTGCTATCTTTTACCCCCCCCAAAAAAATCTCTTGTTTTAGCATATGTCAGCTATCTAACTCTCCAGTAATAAAGTGTGAAGGGGGTATTAACACCATTTAATCTAACTCCTCTCTTAGAGCAGAAATCCAAATTAAAACACCCCTAATCAGTGGTGAAATCCGAACCGGTTTACTACCGGTTCGCTGGCCGAACATGTGCGCTGCGCACCAAAGGCGTGCTGTGCAGTACGGGCCAAAGGGAGGCTTGGGTAAGTAGAACAGAGGGGAGGAGGGGAGATCAGCTGTGCACAGGATTTCCTGCTTTCTAGCGAAGCTAAACCGTGCAGCATAGCTGATCGTCGGAAATACCGGTTGAGAGGAACCGGTAGCTTTTTTTTTTCACCCAAATCGGTAGCATTTCACCCCTGCCCTAATGAACACATCCAGGAAGGGATTATTCCTCTGCCCTGGGTGACTTTTTCCACTGTCAATTCTTCGGGCTTTTTCTCTAACCTTCAATTAGAACCTGCCTTCTGGTAATTAAAATCCACTCTAAGCTCTGAAATGAGAATGGAGAAGTATCCACCTTCTTCTGGGCTTCTTTCAGATATTCATCACATCGCTTCTAGATCAATTTTTAATCAAGATTAAGCATATCCAGGACTTTTCAATTTTCCTTTGTAGGATTTAGTTTCTACACCGCTTACAATTCTCATTGCCCTTCTCAGACCCTTCTGTCTCTGAACCCCTCTTGGAGTGTGGTCCCCAGAAGTGGAAACCGTTTTTCGGGCGGTGTGCTCTTCAAAGCTTCTTTCTGTTCCAGGTTCTGCATCAGTTGGAGGCGTGCGGCATTGTAGAAACGGTCAACATCAGTGCAGCTGGCTTTCCGATTAGGTAAAGCTACTCGGGAGGTTGCATTTCTTTCTTTATTTATAATTTTCCTGACTTCTTATTTTTTTTCCTGCCTTTTTCTCTCATTGCCCTGTGGTGCAGTGGCCTTAGAGGTAGAGCTCTCGCCTCACAATCAGGAGGCTGTGAGCTCGATCCTAGGTAGACGCAGATATTTCTTTCTCTGGGCACACTGAGAACATCTAGGTGGCGCAGTGGTTAGAATGCAGTACTGCAGGCTACTTCAGCTGACTGCTAGCTGCAGTTCAGCAGTTCAAATCTCACCGGGCTCAAGGTTGACTCAGCCTTCCATCCTTCCGAGTTGGGTAAAATGAGGAGCCAGATTGTTGGGGGCAAGCGGCTGGCTCTGTAAACCGCTTGGAGAGGGCTGTAAAGCACTGGGGTGCTTTATAAGTCTAAGTGCTATTCCTTGGGAAGTAAGGAAGGAAGCAAGCCAGTCCTGGTGGTGTAGTGGTTAGAATGCAGTATTGTAGACTCACTCTGCCCACTGCCAGGAGTTCGATCCTGACCAGCTCAAGATTGACTCAGCCTTCCATCCTTCCGAGGTGGGTAAAATGAGAACCCAGATGGTTGGGAGCAATATACTGACTCTGTAAACCACTTAGAGAGAGCTGTGAAAGCACTATGAAGCGGTATATAAGTCTAAGTGCTATTGCTATTGCTATTAATAACTAGCATGACTTATTACCCTAATTCCAGGCTCAATTTTGGTGATCAGCCGAGAGCTGTTTGTACAGAAGTAGACAAAATTGGATTATGCATCAGATCATTTTTTCCCCCTTACTGCTTCCTGGCAGGATTTCCTTTGGAAGCTTTTTAGAACGTTATGGGCTGCTGAAGAAATTAAAGAAACGGAATCTGAGAGCAACGTCCAGTCAAGGAAATGACTTTTCCCCTGATGCAGAGAATGGTAAGTTTAAGGGTATATCTAAGTGGTAATAGCATGGACTGTCTCTAAGGTTATTTTTTCATGTTTATTAAGGTTTTATTTTATTATATAAAATACAAAAAAGAGAAGAAAAAATAAGAAATTAAGGGGAAAAGGGAGTGTGAGATACAAGGGGAAAGAGAAAAAAGAAAGAAAAGGGGCATTGACTTCCAACTCTTCTGAGCACAGTACAAGACAAACACACTCCAACATCAACTTTTTGCCTTTACACATTAATATATACTTAAAGGTGAAGGTTCCCCTCCCACATATGTGCTAGTCATTCCTAACTCTAGTGGGTGCTTATCTCTGTTTCAAAGCTGAAGAGCCTGCGCTGTCCGAAGACATCTCCGTGGTCATGTGGCCGGCATGACTAAACGCCAAAGGCGCAAGGAACGCTCTTACCAAAGGTGGTCCCTATTTTTCTATTTGCATTTTTTATGTGATTTCGAACTGCTAGGTTGGCAGAAACTGGGACAAGTAACGGGAGCTCACACCGTTACGCGGCACTAGGGATTCGAACCACTAAACTTCCAATCTTTTGATCAACAAGCTCAGCATCTTAGCCAGTGAGCCACTGCATCCGTTTGAATCCCTAGTGCCGCATAATGAGGTGAGCTCCCGTTACTTGTCCCAGCTTCGGCCAACCTAGCAGTTCGAAAGTACTTAAAAATGCAAGTAGAAAAAATAGGGACCACTTTTGATGGGATGGTAACAGCCTTTGGCGTTTAGTCATGCCGGCCACATGACCACGGAGACGTCTTTGGGCAGCGCTGGCTCTTCGGCTTTGAAACTGAGATGAGCACCGCCCCCTAGAGTCGGGAACGACTAGCACATATGTACGAGAGGAACTTTACCTACCTTTATCATAACACCAAATCTTTTTAATCAACAAAACCAAAGTCAAAGTTTCATTATTATTTTCTTCTTCTTCACAACTATCTCTAAGATTAAATGACTTTATCAGCTTGGGGCATTCAAGGTCTTTAAGTTTCTCTTCCATTTTTTAAATGTTTTGTTCATTTTCTCTCTTCTTCATATTCCTCCCTTTGCTTTTGGATTTTCTGAATTTTTTCTGAAATTTGTGAATATGCAGATTTCAGAAGTCATAGTGCATGAGGAATTGAGCTGCAGGGTTAAGTTGGGTTACATTTTGCAGAACATTCCTCTTAAAACATCTGTCACAAGCAATAGTTGTGAGAAGTCATTTATGTGCAGTTTTCTTGGCAAAGTTTTTCAGAAGGGATTTGCCATTGCTCATTCCGAGAACTGAGAGAGAGAGAGTGACTGGGCCAGGGGTGTCAAATTCGATTTCATTGAGGGCCGCATCATCTGGGTTGGGTTTGATCTCAGGGGGCCAGGATGGCGGTGGTCAGGCATGGCCAGGGTGGGTATGGCCAGCTTGACATCACTCGTCGAGGCTCCGTTTTCGACCTGATGGCCTCCTGCAGCCCTCAGCCAGCAAAAACGGAGCACATGGCCTCACCAGGACTCCCATTTTCACTGGCAGAGGCTGCAGGAGGCCATTGTGGCCAAAAATGGAGCCCAGGCTGGCTGCAAAGCTGGCTGGGGAATTCTGGGAGTTGAAGTCCACCAGGCTTAAAGTTGCCAAAGTTGGAGACCCCTGCTCTGGAAACTTTTAGCCAAATATACATGAATTCCCAGATGATCACTTGAAGAATCACACTTACAAATAACTCAGTGCTCCTTTCTGGTAGGGAAGTCCATCTTATTTGTCACTATTTTTAGAAAAATAAGCACCTAAATACAGGTAGTCCTCGACTTACAACAGTTCGTTTAGTGACCGTTCAAAGTTACAAGGTTACACTGAAAAAAAGTGAGTTATGACCGTTTTTTGCACCTACGGCCTTGGAGCATCCCCACGGTTACACAATCGAAATTCAGGCGCTTGGCAAGGGGTTCATATTTATGACGGTCGCAGTGTCCCCTGGGTAATGTGATCCCCTTTTGTGACCTCCTGACCAGCAAAGTCGATGGGGATTCCAGATTCACTTAACAACCATGTGGCTAATTTAATAAATGAATTGATTCACTTAACAATAGTGGCAGGAAAAGTCGTAAAGTGGGGCAAACTCACTTAACCAATGTTTCCCTTAGCAACATAAACTTTGGGCTCAATTGTGATCGTAACTCGAAGACTACCTGCATACTAATCCGGGAATAATTATTGGTGTTTGGTTTAGTTTTTGATTATTATTTTGTCAGCTAATCAAATGAGTTGCCCGCTTTCTTTCCAACTGCCCTTTTGGTTTTCCTAGTTCTCCTTGGATTCCTCTTCCACTCTTCCCAAAACTTGCTTCCCTCTCTCCAAGCAACACACTTCACCCTTCTCTCCTTGCTTTAGCAGAACAAGGCTGCCTAGTAGAGGTAAGCTTAGATTAGGACTCCTACCGCCGTGGGGCCAAACTATATGAGTTGGAGGGGGGAGCTGCTCATTTCCGTTTCTTAGCCAAAGGAGCGAGCATAGTCCGAAGAGACTTCCGTGGTCATGTGACCAGCATGACTATACGCCAAGGCGAATGCTGTTATCTTTTTTTTTTAATTTGATTTATATGCCGCCCTTCTCCGGAGACTCAGGGCGGCTTACAATGCGTTAAGCAATAGCCTTCATACTTTTGTATATTTATACAAAGTCAGATTATTGCTCCCACAAACTGGGTCCTCAATTTACCTACCTTAGAAAGGATGGAAGGCTGAGTCAACCTTGAGTCTGGTGCGATTCGAACTTGCAATAATTGCAGACAGCTGGAGTTAATCACAATGCATTAGTCTGCTGAGCCACCAGGCCATCTTCTCACTAAAGTGGTATCTATTTACCTACTTGCATTTGCATGCTTTCAAACTGTTAAATGGGTAGCAGCTGGGGCAAGTACATCATCTCACAGGACCGTTGTGTACAGTTACTCCTTGATTTACTAGTGTAATTGAGCCAGTAATTGCTTTCGTAAGTCATGATGGTTGTTAAGCAGATTGTCCCGTGTCCACATCTGTTTTTATGACTTTTTTTGTGTGTCTGTCATAAAGCGAATGTGTCAGCTCCCCCATCATGTCCTGCCATTCTGTTGAAAGGTGGGGGGCGGGGAGAGAAGGCTCACTGGCATTTTCACGAGCCAGGGTGGCGCAGTGGTTAGAGCGCAGTACTGCAGGCTATTTCTGCTGCCTGCTGGCTGTCTGCAATTTGGCAGATCGAATCCCACCAGGCTCAAAGTTGATTCAGCCTTCCATCCTTCCAAGGTGGGTAAAATGAGGACCCAGATTGTTGGGGGAAAGAGGCTGACTCTGTAAATCGCTTAGAGAGGGCTATAAAGCACTGTAAAGTGGTATATACCGTATTTTTTGGAGTATAAGACGCTCCGGACTATAAGAAGCACCTACTTTTTTTGGTGAGGAAAACACGAAAAAGAAATCTGCCTCTGCCTCCCAGCAATTTTGCCTCCTTGCAGCAAACAGCAAACAGTCTGCTTTACTTTAATTTCCGCTTGATTAGCACAAGAAAAAAAAATCTACTCCCAGCAATTTACCTCCTTGCAGCAAGCAGCAGAGGCTAGAGCAAAACAGCTGAGAATCGGGAGGCAATCAACTTGTGCTAATTTGGCTGTTCTGAAGCTGAAAGGAGCTGTTCCTTCTTGCTGCTTGCTGCAGGAAGGTAAACTTCTGGGAGGCAGAGGCCAAAGGGTGAAGGCCAGTGGGTGGGCAGGGCTACATTCACTGGGTGCGTCTTATACACTACATGGTGTATAGGACGCACCCAAATTTTCACGTCCTTTTAGGGGGGGAAAGATGCGTCTTATACTCCGAAAAATACAGTAAGTCTAAGTGCTTTATTGCTTTTGCTGTGACTGTAACTGCTTGGGAATTAAAGGGGACTGCCTTCGGAGATGGAACGGATTCTCTCTCGGCTGGTTCCAGCCTGACTTCATGGCTGTCATGCTTTGAAGGTGACCTTGTTATCTACCTAGCACCTCAGAGTTTCCATAACAACTTTATGGCATCACGTTGGCTGCTGGTGGACTGGTCAAGGAGTTTGGGCTTGGGAAAACGAAAGAATGCTGCGTGCTTCTCGCGGGCTTTTTCAGATTCAGCCTTGCTTTCCTGCAATCACTTTTCTCCCAGTAAATGTTCTTTTGATTCAACCGAACGGATTCGAGAGTCTGACTTTCCTGAGGAACTAGTTGAGTCGGGTCCTTATAGAACATTGCAGTCGTAAAGCGAACACCACAGTCTCTAAGTGAAACCATTGTTTGCTGTGGGGCTCCCCCCCCCCCCCCCCCGAAACCAAAAGTAAACAATAGTTTTTGTAAAAAAACCATTATGGTCACATAACTGCAGGATGTTGCAAACGACAGTCAATGCAGACTGGTTGTTCAATAGCCAGAATGTGGTTAAGTGATAGCAGACTGGGGGAATGTCCACTCTTAACTTCAAATCTGGGTCATAACTCCCTTCTTCCATTGTAACTTCAAGCAGTAGCTAAGCAGTTAGTCATAAGTCAAGGACTACCTGTAGTCCTAGACTTATGTAGACTACCTGAATCTACCTGTAGATTCAATAAAGAAGACAGAATCCATAAACGCTGCACCCATTCTATGCAGGAGGGGAAAGATCATGCATATTTAGATCCCACAGCATCATCTACTTTGCCATTTCCAAGACATTTTAGTCAGTCCTATTTTACTTAGAACCTGTTAGGTTCAAACCCATGCAGTTTGGCCCACAGTGACTGCTAATACTTTAAAACATTTTACTGTGTTTTGTTTTGTTTTTTAAATTCTCTTAACAGGCAAATCAGTAACTCCTCCAATAGAAGAAGAAGGTAACAATTTGCAGTCTAAGGTCCAAGATATCCTTCGGGAAGTGAAACCCATTAATTCTTCTGTCAAACCCGGAGAAACCAAATCACCCAACCTACCCATCTTTTGTGGCATGACCAAAGTATTTTTGACCAACTCCACCGTAAGAATCATGCAGCGAGTTTTGGAAAGGAAAACAAAATTGTTGTCCGGGGTTGGAATCAGAGTGAATTTTGCCAAGATAGGATTTTGTAACTTCAAAGGTTTCTAGCCCTCATGAGGACATATAAAAAACAAGCCTGGGAGGTGGAGGCAAGGCACTTTAGTGACTTAGATTCAGGCCTTCCCATTCTCCCTTCTCTCCATCTATCTTGGATGTGGGGAAAGACGAAATCATTTCGATTGGCATAATTGAGGGGTGAAATGCTCCCGGTTCGGACCGGATCAGCCAATCCGGCACCTATGGCGGCAAGTGGTTCGGATAACCAGAAGCAAAAATCCCTGCCTCCACCCCCCGGCCCATGCCCATCCAATCGCCCGGTCACCCGCTTCCCGCTTCTTTTAAAAAATGCTTTTAAAAGGTAAAAAAAAAGCTCTGACGATCCCAGCTGAGCCGTGCGATCGTCAGAGCCTTTTTTTTACTTTTAAAAGCATTTTTAACAACTTATTCAGCCAAATAGATTGTAAAAATGCTTTTAAAAGTAAAAAAAAAAATCACACACCACAGCTGATCACACACGCACCCCATTCTGCTTACCCCATGCCTCCTTTTGGTGTGCATGGTGCACGCTGTGCATGAGTGTGCAGCGAGCGAACTGATAGTAAACCGGTTCAGATTTCCCCACTGTGTAATCGTTTTGTAAACCAGAAAAGAGGAGATGAGGTTTAGCCCTGAGCATATAGTCTTGACTCTAGGAGGAAATAAGAGAGTATGTGGGTAGGAATCTGTTTTGGCTACACCGAGATCCAACAAGAACATTTTTTTTTAACATTTGTTTTCATAGTTGGAGTTTCTCGAATTCCAGAGGGCTTCTATCTTATCGGAGAAAGCGTTCTGCATCCAGTGCTGTTGGAGAAGGTTTCGGAGGAAGAAAATTGCCAGGCAGAGATGGTCAGCAACCATCATCCAGTCAGGTGAGGGAGATCTGGAAGAGTTTTTACATGTCCTTTGAGAGGAGAGACATAGCTCAGAGTGAAACTTCTGCTTTGCAGGTTCAATCTCGGACATTTTAATTTAAAGGGACCAAATTAGGGAAACATCTCCTCCCTCCGTCTGGAAAGTCTTAAAAACACTGGAGGTTTTTAAGAAAAGATGGGAGAGCTATTTGCCTGAAATGGTGTAGGGTTTCCTGCTTGAGCAGAGAGTTGGACTAGAATGCCTCCAAGATCCTTCCCAACTCTCTTATTCTCCCAAGTTCCAAGAAAGTCAGAAGAGCCATTTATCCTAGTATAAGAGAGTTGCTATTTGTGTCCCACTAACAGAGTGTTTTTCAATCCTGGCAAACTTGCAAGTTGTATGCACCTCAATTCACCACATTTCAATGGGAAATGTAAAATTTGTTACTACTGGTTCTGTGGGCGCGGCTTGTTGGGGGAGGGTATTGTGACTGGGTGAGCATGGCCAACTTTTTTTTTTTACTTTTAAAAGCATTTTTTCTACAACCTCTCGAAGAGGTTGTTTAAAAAATGCTTTTAAAAGGCTCTGACGATCCCAGCTGAGTTGCCTGATGGTCAGAGGCTTTTGTTTTCTTTTAAAAGCTCTTTTTTTTTGCTTTTAAAAGAAAAAAAAAGCCTCTGACGATCAGACAACTCAGCTGGGATCGTCAGAGCCTTTTAAAAGCATTTTTTTTACAATCTCTTTGACTGGGCTTGGGGTGTGGGGGGGGGGCAGGGATTTTTGCATAACTGACTGGGGAATTCTGGGAGTTGTTTTTTTTTTAATTAGATTTATATGCCGCCCTTCTCTGGAGACTCAGGGCAGCTTACAATGTGTTAAGCAATAGCCTTCATACTTTTGTATATTTTTTATACAAAGTCAGCTTATTGCCCTCACAAACTGGGTCCTCAATTTACCTACCTTAGAAAGGATGGAAGGCTGAGTCGACCTTGAGCCTGGTGAGATTTGAACTGGTGTAATTGCAGACAGCTGGATGTTAATAACAGGCTTTAGTCTGCTTTTAGCCTGTTGAGCTATCCAGGCTCTTTTGTTGCTGTTGTTGTTCGTGAATCTTAAAATTGCCAAGGTTGAGAAACACTCCTCTAGCATATTCCCTTAATGCATTTTTTTCCTTTCTCTTTTTGGTAGCTGTTCGCCAGTGGCTAGCTAGGAAACATTTCCAGAGGTTACGTAAAGCGGTTAGGATTATAAAACAGACCTGGAAGAAGTGGAAGGTAAGAGAAACAAGTTTAACCAGGAACAAAAACGTCCAGGTGTTTTCTTTTTTTTTTTTTTTGAAAACTAGAAACAAAATGAGGTATATGCTGCAGTTCTGGGCCAAGATCTAAGCGAGGGCTTTTTTTTTAAAGTGCTTTTTAAGGGTTTCTAATCCTTATGACTGCAAATGCATTAAAAGATGTCGGCGAAGACTCAAAAACAGGTTGGGCAGAGGCATTGACAAAATTGGAGGGTTTCCTCAAGATGATTCAAACAGGATTATAAGGAATTGCTTCCAGATATAACAGAGGAATAATGATGCTGTAGGTGCAAGATCAGGGATGTCAAACTCAAGGCCCATGGGCCAGATCTGGCCTGCGAGGTGCTTAGATTTGGCTCACAGGGCCACTCTGGAAACAGCGCAGGAGGCCATGGTGGCCGGTGGCCTCCTTTTGCATTTGAGCATCCAAGAAGGGACAGAAAAGGAGAAAGGGAAAGAGGAAAGAAAATGAAGGAAAGATGGGAAGGAAGAAGAAAGGAAAATGAAAAGGGAAGGGAAAAGAAGAAAAGGAAGGAAGGAAGGAAGGAAGGAAGGAAGGAAGGAAGGAAGGAAGGAAGGAAGGAAGGAAGGAAGGAAGGAAGGAAGGAGGGAGATTATGAGAGGGAGGGACAGTCTGAGGGAAGTCTTGCCTTAGCACTTGGCCACCAGCAGCCCTGCTGCCCTTTCACCATCCCCTTGTTTCCTTCGCCTGACCTCTCCTGGCCGTCTCCTCTCACTGAGGATGCTTTGGTTACAAAGCCGAGTCTCCTTGCATGGAGAGTGAGTGGGCCTCCCTGTGACCCACACACTTTGCCTGCTCCCCCCCCCCCCCCTCCCCGCACACACCATGAGCAACCTGGCATAGGAGAGAGAACAGCAGCAGCAGCCTTGAGGAGGAGATAAGCGCAACCAGGCATCCCCTCGTGGAAGTGGGGCTGGGCTGGACTGTGGGGTCCCGGTGCCCTGGGAGCTTGAGGGCCGGGCTGGGCTCTTACTCTCCGCTGTCTAGGGCTCTGGACAGCCTGCAGCACCTTCCAGGGGTCCTCTGTGTGGCCTGAAAGGGACAGCAAAGCTGCTCTGGAGGACAAGGATATGGTGCTTTCTCTGATCCTCCGTTGGAGACGATGGATCCCCCAAGCCCCGCCCAGGCCGCCAGAGGCGCCCCTGACACAAGTGATGTCGAGCTGGCCACGCCACACCACCCCCATCCCAAAGTGAAAAACAACCCTGATGCGTCCCTCAATGAAATTGAATTTGACACCCCTGTGCTAGACAGATTCCACCTCCACCCCTTGCAGCCTGCTCCCTCCCTCCCCATCTTTTAATTGTAATTTTGTATTTTTATTTGTATCCGAAATATTTATTTTTTACATCTATTACTTTTAATGTTGCAAGCCACCCAGAGTCCTCTTGAGGCAAGATGCGCAGCAGATAAATCTATAATCAGTAAAATAATAAAATAAATATGCGTGTGCAACCTCACAACACACAAAAGGGGTGGAGTTTATGTCACAATGGGTTGACACAGCTTTCATCATTTGCCCTCACCACCACCCCTACACACACACCCTACTGACACTTAGGTAGCTAAGTAAGGTTTGTGGGAATTTAAAGAAATCCCATGTGTTTGCCTCCCTACATAAGGCAAAATTTAAGTGACAGAAATGGGAAAAGCTGCAGAATAAGTTTTTTGCCGTACAGATAGTCCTCAACTTATAACCATAACTGGGCCTGGAAAATTCATTGTTAAGCGATGCAGTCATTAAATGAGGCATCATATGACCACAACCCAATTTTACAATCTTTTCTGCCACAGTTATTAAGTGTGACATGTGATCATGATTTACGACCTTTTGGTGGCTTCCACACTGACTTTGCTCGTCAGAATCCAGTTGGGAAAATTGCAAATGGCAGTAACATAACCTGGGATACGCAACCATCTTGGTTGCAACCACATCTGCCGATTGCCAAGCACCCAAATTATGACTTAGTGACCACAAGGACACTGCAACGGTCATACGTGTGAGAACTGGTTGTAAGCCATTAATTTTTTTCAGGACTGTAGTCCCTAAATGAGTGATTGTAAGTCAAGGACAACCTATAATCTCTCTCTTCTTCTTTTCCCCCAATGATTGCATGTTTGAAATTGTGTAGCTGTACTGCTTCCAGATAATTTTATCCGGAAGAAAAATAAATCTTTCCTTTTCTCAATGATCACTTGGTGGTGGGTAAAGTGGAGTATTTTTTATTCCTCTTCCGTAGACCAAGATGGCAGTGATCGCTGCAGAAGAACTGGACGGTTTGGAAGAACATCTCCTTCCCTCTGTCCTTGGGACAGCTGCTCCATCAGGCCAGGCTGCTAGAAAACTGGAACTGGACAGGTCCTGGCCTCTGAATCCCATCCTCCACATCTGGCCTCTCAGTCTTGTTCTGTCAAACACCCCGACAACACTGGAGGGGCTCCAGAGAGACCTTGCTCTCCTCACTTGCCTCCAAGTCTTACAGAAGATGAACTGGACCAAGGCAGAGACCAGGTTCCATGTACAAGGTGTCAACTCCATCCGAGCTCCCCCACAGGTAAGGACTATTGTTACACTTGCTTCCATGCTTGACTTTTGCTTACTCACAAAAAAGGAAATCCATTTTTTTTTACTATCGGTTCTGTGGGCATGGCGTGGCTTGGTGGGTGTGGCTTGATGGGCATGGCAGGGGAAGGATAGTGCAAAATCTCCATTCCCACCCCACTCCTGGGGGAAGGATATTGCAAAATCCTGAAAAAGCTTCCCCCATTAGCTTTGCTTTTCGGAAGCCGGCTGGAAGGTTGCACATGGTGATCACATGACCCAGAGATGCTGCAACCATTGTAAATACATGCTGGTTGCCAAGCAACCATCTTTGGGTCACCTTTTTCAATGCTATGACTTCAAAACAGTCGCTAAGTGAGTTCGGGACTACCTGTAGCTTTTTTATCTTACGGAATATGTAATCTATAGTAATATATATGGTGGCTACTGAATTAATTAACTGACCCCATCTCCCCTCTGTGCTTCCCAGTCCACCTCCGCCCATCTTTTTAAATTTCATATTCATTGTTTTATTTCTTTGCTATTGTTATCTTTACATTCGTTTTGTTTCGTTTTATGGTTGTGAGTCACCCAGAGTAAACCCACATCAGGCTGGGTGGCAAATCAAATTAACCAATAAATATCTCAATATAAAAAAATTAAATAGATTGCACACTTGCTGTATCACTGGGCATCGCTTTAGGTACGTATGTTAATTGTGCCCGTTTGTCTTCACTGTAAATAACCCTCTAACTTGCAATTCTCAGATCTTTTTAATTTATATAATGCCTTGGTCATCTAGCATCTTTTTTTTATCCTCAGGGCTCCATTAAGTTCCACTGCAGAAGGTCTCCGCTGCTTTATGCCAACACCAGGCCATACAGCCACAGCTGCAGAGTGACCGGGTTCAACCAGATTCTTCTTGATAAATGTGCAATACCTTGAGTCTGAAAGGGTCCTTCTGGGCCATTGATCTGTCCTGTATTTATTGCTCTTCTTCTTAGGATGTTTCCTGGAGAACCAGAGAACTTAACTTAAGCACTTCTTCCACATACAGAGATTGTCTAAAACAGTGTTTCTCAATCTTGGCCCCTTTAAGATGGGTGGATTTCAATTCCCAGAATTCCCCATCCACCCATCTTAAAGTTTGGGATGGTTGTATGCACATAGCAGAAACAGAGCTACTTCCAATGCCTTATTTGGCTCAAGGCACTTTGCTGCTTTTCAATAAAACAGCCAAGCTTTTTCCAGGTTTCCACCCAAGGCTTTAAATAATGTTACTTTAAGGAATCCAGTGGCTTTAAGTAGAACCTTAAAGCAACAGCAATTTTATTTTACGTTTCTGCAGAAGCCTCGGTCAAAGCGGACTTTTTAACAAATTGCAAAGAGGTGCTGTGTTTGGATCGATATGGGCACAAAATTGTCCTTCCAAATCATTTTTGAAGCATGTAACAACTCTAAATCTTATTAAAGCCAGGAGCCAGTAGAATTTTAATCCTGCTAGTTTTGAGGGTGCTATTTTTTTTTAAAGGGCTTATATGGCAATGTTTATTTCAAAAGGGTGCTGTAGATTTGCTATACCACAAGTCTATTCCCTTTGGATAGAAATCTTCAGGGGTTTTTTTTAAATGGCCACATTTGAAATACTCATGTATCACCAAAGGCACCATTTTAATGTAGTGAGAACTTTATATTTTTTAAAAAAATTCTACTGGATTTGTCAGTGTCCCCAATGTAATAAGGAAAAAGCCTGATGCTTGGGCATTTTAAAAAAAAATCTAAAGGGTTATTTTAAAAATTCTTCTGAGATGCAGCTGTTTTGTTCAAAATATGTCTTAAATATGTATGACATATTCAGTTAAATATGTCGGAAAAAAAGAATAAATTATTAAAAGGCAAGTGTCAAAGTAATAGTCTCTGATCAGTCTTTCTACCTTCTGGGGTGCATTATATTCTGTATAAATTAAGATGTAATAAACTTGAGATGGTTATAAATATTATTGGCTTTGGTATCTTTATTGCATCGGTTTTATATGCCAGAAGTTAAAATCTGAACTTTCCTTCCATTCCCACATAATATAAAATCAGACCAGAGTGCAAAAAAGAGGTTAGACTTCATTAAAGAATTTATTTAATAAAAGCACCTTTTTCCCTTTCAAAACCAGATGAATTGCCACTCTGAAACTGGCAAAAATTTGGTGGTTCCAAAAAAAAAAAAATATCCAGCTTGTGAAAACGATCCACCCCACCTACCCCCGTGCTTGGATCAACCGTTCCTGGGAGCAACGTTCTGTCCCAAAATATTTCCAACACAAGAGACAGCAGTGAATAAGACAAAGCATTTCCAAATTTGCTAGCCACTTTCCAGGGCTGGAGAAACCTCTACTTGACTGCTAGACATTCACTCTGGAATTTCGTTCTCCTTCACTTCTGGCTCGACAGTCCTCAGGCAACAATCTGCAAACTCCACGAAGACAGGTTCCTGCATGTATTTTTTCATGAGAGCACTCTTATCTTTGGCTTGGTCGATGGTAAGCAGCAACGTCCGGAGGTGAGGATTCGAAAGGATGGCTCGGAGCTCTTCCGAGTCCTCTGTTTTTAGAAAAGCAAGGGGGGTGGGGGGGAAGAAGGATGAGCTGAGATTTTCAGATATGAAAAAGTTCTCGGCATCTAAGATGTCTGAGGATGGGGGGTGGGGGGAAGAGTCAAATACAGGTATCAATTTTCAAGTTGCCATGAGCAGGAGGCAGGGAGAACTGATGGAGCTGATTGATTTCCCTAACTGAAACTACATTCCACAGATGCCTTTCTACCCGCAGTCAGTAGGAGAGCTTTGGGTTTCACAGCTAGCCAAAATGGTTAATTGGAGAATGTGATTTATGACATGGCCAGGGAGGAGGGGAGAGACAGGGTCATGGAGGAGTGTAAATCTACATGGGATTAGTTCTAACTGCATCCGAAAATTGCCAAAATGGTGCTCCTGATAAATGACTATTTCTTTTGAAGTTTCGGTCATGGCTCATGAATTAATTAGGGCATCTTTCGGAAACTTCACAACAGGTAATCCTTGATTTACAACCAAAATTGAGCCCAAAATTTCTGTTGCAAAGTGAGACAATTGTTAAGTGAATTTTGCTTGGCAACTGGCTTATATTTATGACAGCTGCAGTATCCTGAGGTCATGCGATCAAACTTTTGCGACCTTCAGTTAAGCAAAGACAACGGAGAAGCCAAATTCACTTAACAACCATGTTACTAAGCAATTGCAGTGATTCACTTAACAACTGGCCAGAAAGTCGTAAAATGGGGCAAAACTCCCTTCACAACCGCCTTGCTTAGAAGCAACAGAAATTTTGGGTTCAATTGTGACCATAAGTCAAGGACTTCCTGTACCTCTAATCAGAAACGGCTTATTTTTTAATTAGTTCCCTCCATGGCAAGGAAATCACCAGGATTTCACTAGTAACCTCATTCAAATAAATATTTGCAGGAGACTGAAATAGGTAAGTTTCCTTAACAGTAGGATACTCATTTATTTTATGCCAAAAACTTACTCAATAGCTGAAGTTTCTGGAGAGGGACCCTATCGTCTTCGTCATCTTCGGTCAAAATATCATCCACAGACCAAGGGCCGTCTAAAAAGCCGAAAAGAGACAATTCCATTACTAAAGAAGTCTAAAAGAAGTAGCAGCTACACAGATTTTACCATTGTGCTACTAATCTTTGGAATGGGCAGGGGTCCCCAACCTCCAATCTGTGGACCGGTTGGGGGCTGCTTAAGCAGGGAGTTGGACTAGAATAGGGGTCTCCAACCTTGGTAACTTTAAGACGTGGACTTCAAGTCCACAAGTCTTAAAGTTGCCAAGGTTGGTGACCCCTGGATTAGAAAACTTCCAACATCCCTTCCCACCCTATTATTCTAGGAGGGTGAAAGTTCGTTCTCCGAGCTTGTGGGTCCCACAAGCTCACAGAATGAACCTTCACTCTCAACCTACACCCGAGCTAGAGATATTCACCACTACTGCTATTGTTCTACGTTTGTGCTTTGAAAAGCTATGTAGGATGAAGGAGCAAAACATTTCATTTCTGCCATTCCGGTTGCACTCTCTCTCCAAATCAACATTTCCCAGCTTTTGCAACTTCAAGACGGGGTGGACTTCAACTCCCAGAATTTCCCAGCCAACCATCTTAAAAACTGAAATCCACCCATCTTAAAAGCTGGCAAGGTTGGGAAACATTGCTCCAAATCAAGTGGTTTTCTCCCCGTTTCTCATTCTTCTTCTTGTGCCATATCTGTCATCGGACGTCGGCGATCCTGTTTTTATCAGCAGCCGCACGAAAAAGTGCTACTGAGTTTTGTCCAAACCGGTCCCTTAGATTTTGAAGCCATGCATGGACCTCGTTTGCCTTCAATCTTAACTTGGAGGATTAAGTGAAGGATGCCGTATTTTTCCGGGTGTCGCATCACATGTCCGAAATATTCTAACTTTCCCTTTTGGATGGTTTTGATGATTTCCCTGGGCTTTCCCAGGTGGTTTATCACCTCCTCATTTCTGATTTTGTCAACCCAGCCGCCTGTAAATCTACATCCGTTTCTCATACAGAAAGAAAACCCATTTTTTTTTCCAGCTCACGACTAAAATAATACGTACCTCCAGCTCTCTGTGATTTCTCCCTCTGAATGGAGCAGGAAGCATCTGAATCTGCAGGCCGCAAGGCTGGATCCGCTCTGGATGCGCATTCTTCTATTAAAAATCCAATCACATTTTTTTTTAACCTTACGCTACTTGGTTTGGCATTATAGATCACACACCCCTGCTTTCCATCTCTTAAGACAGCAGCTGCAAAGCTTAAAGATGTTACTCCAGATTTGCATTTGATTGCAGGTAGTCCTCGACTTATGACTCCAATTGAAGCCGGAATTGCAGTCGTTAAGTGGGTCACCATGTGGCCATACCCAATTGTATGAATTGGGCGGAATTTTTGCAGCGGTTGTTAAACAAGTGACATGGTCGTTAATGAACGCAAGGATCAATTTTATCCAATGAGTGTCTTTTGCCAGAAAACAAGAATGATGGAGCCACCAACAATCACAGTCACGTGACCGGATCCTGCAAAATGCCATAAACATGAGCCAGTTGCCAAAGGCTCAATCCAATCACGTGACCACATTGTGTGTGTGTGTGTGAGTCTGTGTGTGCATATAGCTGTCAGAACCCCAGAAGCATGTCATTTTGGAATGTCTGTTATAATTTGAAATGGTTTCTTAGCTGTTCAAAATTATAATGGACTTTCCCAGATCATCTTCTTTTAATGACCCCATAATCGGTTGCAAGGTGGAGTCTGGGCAACTGAATGGAGCTGAGAGTTTACTGGCCGGATGCCCTTCCCTGTCACCAATGCAGAGTTTTTTTTCAGCAGATATATTGTCAGAGTATGAAGAGTTAACAGCTGTAAGCTGATGAGAGGTTGTAAGCAGAGGCAACCAGAAGCTGATGCAATGGAATGAGGCAGCAGGGTTACTGCCACTTTAAGAAGCTGCGTAAGAAGCTGCCTATACTATATAAGGGAAATGAAGCAAAAGGAAAACAAAACCGATCCTTCTCAAATTTATAGGACTTCAGATCCCATACACCTCATCCAATATAGATTTTGGGAAGGCTGAGACACAGAATTACAATTTGAATTAATTGAATAGGGATGCAAATTAAAAAGGAATTTACCTTTGTGTTTCTTGTAACAGGGCACAGAACAACTGAAAAAAACAAAGAAAATAATCCATCAGGGCAGGAGTTTTAAGAGCAAAAGAGTTAGAAAAGAAAAATATGGATTGATCCCAAGTTTCTGTATTTCAACCTAGCTGGAGATCTGGTGGGGGGAATGCACTCTGCACATGTGCAGAGGTCTCCTTGTTGCTCCTTCAGACGTTATACAAGGCTGAATGCCAACAGAGGAAGCAAATACCAACCAGTTAAGGGGTAAAAGTAATTTGATTCCAGAGGCTGAGATCACACAGCTCACTTAATTTACCCATTTTTCAAGATTCATATTACACACCAAAGTATCCACCAGACCAAAGAGCTGGAATTGCACAACACAGAACATTTTTAAATTTTTAAGAGAGAGCAAATAAACAAAACTCTAATCAAGACTGCCACATTCTGGGAATGCATTTGCTAAATCAGAGTTTCTCACACTTAGGAACTTTTAAGATGTGTGGACTTCAACTCCCAGAATTCCCCAGCCAATAAACAAATCAATTTTATCCAATGAGTGTTTTTTGCTGGAAAACAGAATGCATAGCTGGCTGGGGAATTCTAGGAGTTGAAGTTCACACGTCTTAAAAATTCCTAAGTGTCAAAAACACTATGCTAGATCTCTCCCTAACCTTTGTGTGAACACAGTTTGTACATTCAACCCGAATCAACCCACAAACCCCAATGGACCATTCCTGAGACGGTGAAACAATTTCTAGATTTATAAGCCAGCAATTCTCACTTTTCTAAGATTGCTCCTAAGAAATCCCCCATTGCATTACTACCCGGGCAAAGGAGAGAGGCGGGGTAGACATTCTGCTCGGCCAGTGATCCCCGAATCACCCACAACCTACACTTCCCACCCTTGCAAGGGATCCCCCGAGGATCGTTAATAGAATGTTATAAATATAAGCAAAAAGGAGGATGAAAGATATGTTCAAAGTAATATTAGATGGATGGATGGGATAGATGATCGATAGATAGGTAGAAGATATATAGATAAATGATTGATAGATGATTGATATAGATATAGATATTTCTATCTAACTATATAGAGATATAGTTAGATAGAAATATAGATTGATAGATCAGGTAGCTAGATGGTAGCTAGATATAGGATGGATGAATAGATGATACATAAAGATGATTGATTGATATGGATAGATTGATAGAAATAGATCAGATAGAATAGATAGATAACTATATGTGTGTGTGTGTGTATATATTAATGAATGATAGATGATAAATAATATATAATGGATAGATGATAGATAGAATAGATAGATAACTAGATATATATATATATATAGTTGAATGGATGATAGATATATGAATGGATAGATAGATAACTAGATATGTAGATAGATGAATGAATGATAAGATGATAGATAGATAGATAGATAGATGATAGATAGATAGATAGATAGATAGATAGATGGATGGATGGATGGATGGATGGATGGATGGATGGATGGATGGATGGATGATAGATGATAGATATGGATGGATAGACAGACAGACAGATATAGGATGGATGGATAATAGATAAAGACGACTGATTGATTGATATGGATAGATTGATTGATAGATAGATCAGATAGATAGATGGATGATAGATATAGATAGATCAGATAGACAGATAGATGGATGATATAGATAGATAGATAGATAGATAGATAGATAGATAGATAGATAGATAGATAGATAGATAGATAGACAGACAGACAGACAGACAGACAGACAGACAGACACTTTCTGTATGAGAAGTGGGGGGGGGAACCGCTTTATTTGGAGCAATTTTCCCAATCTTGTTAACTTTAAAGAACGATGGACTTCAACTCCCAGAGTTCCCCAGCCAGCCATGATATAAGAGACAGACGGACAGACAGACAGACGTAGACATGTATATATATACATAAAAACAAATAAATGGGGCGCCCCCTGTTCTTGCAAAGCATCTTCAACCCTCCTTAGTCCGGACCCCCCCCCCCAAGATCCCCCCCCCCGCTCTCCTTGCAAACTCCAAACCCCGAGAGCAGCGGGAAGCCCCTTCCCTTCGCACAAGCGGCCTCTGAGCATAAGCAGAGCGCGCCCCTGGTACCTACTATCTCTCCCGGCAGCCCGGACATCGGTACTTCGCGGCCTGGCGCCCCTCTCGCCCGCAGACCACGCATCGCCCTTCGCCAGACGTCCCCGGCATGGCCGCACCAAGCCCGGCTCTCCGGCGCCTCTTCCGGCCCGCCTGCCCGACCGCCTCCCGGGCGGGGCTTGGCTCCAGACCCGGCAGCTGCTCCGCCCGCAAATCCGCTCCTCCAGCCCGATCGCGCTGGGCTGTTAATACAGAACGAACAGAGTTTGGAAGGGACCTTGGAGGTCATCTAGACCAACCCCGCCCAACCCCAAGCAGGAGAGAACCCTATACTTAAGGCTGCCGAAAAGGCGGAGACTCGGGAGTTCCCGGAGTTGCGACGTCTGGCGGCTCGGGTGCCGTTTGCAAAGGAGGTTTACCTGTGTCCTCAGGGTCACCTGTAGTCTGCAATTTCTCCTCAGGAAATCCATTCCTTTCCCCACACCTGTAGAGATTCTGTAGAGATTCTCGGTCATCCAGGCCATAAGTTTTTTTTTTTAAATTTAATTATTATTATTATTATTATTTATTAAATTTATATACCGCCCTTCTCCTAGTGGACTCAGGGCGGTGTACAGCCAAGAATAAAAAGCACTCCAATACAAAATTTAAAATATTGATAAAAGAATTAAATAATTTTGGCCCAATAAATTTAAAAAACCCAATAGGCAATTAAAATTTAAAACCCATAAAACTTTAAACTTAAAAAAGAGGGGGGGGGTTTACGCCAGCCCAGCTTGACAAAATAAAAAAGTTTTTAGGGCACGGCGGAAAATCCGGAGATCAGGTATCGTAAGGATCTCCGGGGGCAAATCGTTCCAGAGGGCTGGTGCTGCCACAGAGAAGGCTCTCCCCCTGGGTGTCGCCAGCCGACATTGTCTGGCTGACGGCACCCTGAGGAGTCCCTCTCTGTGGGAGCGAACTGGCCGGTGGGAGGCTATCGGTGGCAGAAGGCGGTCCCGCAAGTACCGAGGCCCTATGCCATGGAGCGTTTTAAAGGTGGTCACCAACACCTTGAAGCGCACCCGGAAGACCACCGGAAGCCAATGCAGCTCACGCAGGAGAGGTGTCACATGGGGGCACCCCCTTGCTCCCATAATCCCCCGCGCGGCCGCATTCTGCACCAGTTGGAGCCTCCGGGTGCACCTCAAGGGGAGCCCCATGTAGAGAGCATTGCAGTAGTCCAGGCGGGAAATGACGAGTGCCTGAGTGACTGTGCGTAAGGAGTCCCGATCTAGATAGGGATCTAATTTATATGCCGCCCTTCTCCGGAGACTCAGGGAGGCTTACAATGCATTAAGCCTTTATACTTTTGTATATTTATACAAAGTCAGCTTATTGCCCCCACAAACTGGCTCCTTAATTGACCTACCTTAGAAAGGATGGAAGGCTGAGTCAACCTTGAGCCTGGGGAGATTCGAACTTGCAGTAATTGCAGGCAGCTGGTGTCACTTTAACACCACTTAAGATGCTGCGCCACCAAAGGTGCTTTTTTCAAGAGCCAACTGGACTTTCTGGTTTTGCTTTGAAAATCAGGGTCACCTGAGTGGTGCAAATGGGTGTGGAGCCTTCTTGGAACTGTTGAAAGGACTATGTCATAGATTGCAGTTCCAAAAAGGTTCCACACCTATTTGCATCATTTAGGTGACCCTGAGGACACAGATAAACCTCCAAGTGGCCCCAACGACCCTCTAAAAGGATGCAAATGACCAGCTGTCTGCAAGGAATATAAATCCTTCCATTCCCCACCATCCACTTGGAGCTGAAGAAGCTTCTCGAGGAGAAGCAAAACTTCTTCAAAGAAAAAACAAAAGCAGCTTTGGGATAATGACAACTCTCCACCACCAGGAGGCGCTAAATAATCATTTTCAGTACAGTAATCACATTTTTCTGGTGCAGGACTCCCACCTCTGCTTGCCACCCTTCAGACAAAGTAGCCAGAAATTATTCTATGGCAGTGTTTCTCAACCTTGGGAACTTTAAGATGTGTGGACTTCAAGTCCCAGAATCCCCCAGCCAGCCATGCATGGAGCTGAAGTCCACACATCTTAAAGCTCCCAAGGTTGAGAAACACTGTTCTATGGAGTTCAGACGTTATACTAAGGCAGCACAAATTCTGATATTGGATTGTACCTCAAATATTAGAGACTTAACATTTTGGCCCTGGGTAACTTTCCTCTCCCGAGCCATAAAAGTTTGCTGGCTTGACCAAGGTATTTGACAAAGGTCCTTATTTGTAAAGGGTGTCTTGACCCAAATTAAATGCATCCTGTGATTTACTGTTTATTGCACCCCTAATGTCATGTATATGCCCAGATAACAACTGACGCTTCCTTTATTGCCCTAGAGGCGTCTTCCTGTCCCTAATCTTCTTATGTTTTGTCTTAAGACACTTCCCAGATAACATGAATGTGTCAGGGATGTTTATTATTTCCTTTCCTCTTTGATCCGTGCAAATTGATGAAGGTTAGTTTCTACGTGTTAGAAGCAAAGTTCTCTGATATGTATATGTAGTTGAAATGATATAAATACTAGTCCCGAGGAACTCTTCGGGGTTCAGACTTTTGTTTGCCTTAGGGCGGTTTGAACCGTGCACAATAAACTTTTTCCTGCATTGAAGAGCTTGGCCTGGTCTCTATCTTTTTGCTGCAACAATACAAAAACATGACGGAATATGAATCTGCATATCTTTTCACAGAGAGTTTAAGGAGGCTGAATTGTATGTGCTATTCTGCTAATGTTGCTAAATGACAATTTATTAACCTTAAACCATCCTTTTTTTTTTAATCCGATGCCCTCCAGATAGCTTGAACTTCAGATCCCATAATCCTCAGCCCGGATGGATGACCTTGGGCCTGGGAGTCAGGGGCGTTTAGAGATAAATTAGTTTGAAGTGGAATCAGAACCAGGAAATTGGTATTAAGTCCATAATATCTTTAGATGCCAAGTGAAAGAATTTTAAAAAGCAGAAAATACGTTACGTGGGGAAAAAAGAAGAATTTAAGCAGGATGAGAAGGAGAAGGACATGGATGCAAAAACTAACAATACACTGGGATGGATTATTATTATTATTATTTTAATTAGATTTATATGCCGCCCTTCTCCGGAGACTCAGGGGGGCTTACAATGCGTTAAGCAATAGCCTTCATACTTTTGTATATTTTATACAAAGTCAGCTTATTGCCCCCACAAACTGGGTCCTCAATTGACCTACCTTAGAAAAGATGGAAGGCTGAGTCAACCTTGAGCCTCGAACTTGCAATAATTGCAGACAGCTGAATGTTAATAACAGGCTATTAGCCTGTTGAGCTATCTGAAGCTTTTTTAACTTCGATTTGTTCTTATTCACCTGTAACAAATTATAGATAGCCCTTGACTTACAACCATTCGTTTAGTGACCGTTCGAAGTTATAACGACACTGAAAAAAATGATTTACAATCATTCCTCACACTTACGACCATCACAGTATCCCCACCCTGACCGAGATTTGGGTGCTTAGCAACCAGCATGTATTTACGACGGATGTGGCATCCCGGGTCAAGTGACTGCCATTTGCAACCTTCCCAGACAAGCAAAGTCAATGTGGGAAGCCGGATTCATTTAATGACCGCATGATTCGCCTAACAACTGCATGATTTGCTTAACCACTGTGGCAAAAAAGATGGTACAATGGAGCATCGCTAATTTAACAAACCCCTTGTTTAGCCGTGGAAATTCTCATCGCAATCGTGGTCGTAAATTGAGGTCCCCACTTGTATATTGCATAAGGTGAATTTGTCTTTTCTTGTGTGCGGTTAATAGAATTAAAAGGGAACGGGAAAGGTTCCACTCACACATATGTGCTAGCCGTTCCTGACTCTAGGGGGCGGTGCTCATCTCTGTTTCAAAGCTGAAGAGCCAGCGCTGTCCAAAGACATCTCCATGGTCATGTGGCCGGCATGACTCAATGCGAAAGGTGCACGGAATGCTGTTATCTTCCCATCAAAGAGAGTCCCTATTTTTCTACTTGCATTTGTTTTTTTACGTGCTTTCGAACTGCTAGATTGGCAGAAGCTGGGACAAGTAACAGGAGCTCACCCCGTTATGTGGCACTAGGGATTCGAACCGATGATCTGCCGACTGTTTGATCGACAAGTTCAGCATCTTAGCCACTGAGCGACCGCGTCCCTTATAAGAGAATTAGGTTTTATTAAATCAGGATTCCCAAATGTCAAGCTTTGCTTAAAATTCACGTGTACAGGCAGTCCTCCAGTTACGACAGTTCATTTAGTGACAGATCACAGTTACAACGGCACTGAACAAAGGGACTTATGACCATTTTTCACACTCACAACCATTGCAGCATCCCCATGGTAATGTGATCAAAATCTGGACAACTTGGCAACTGCTTCATATTTATGACGGTCGCCGTGTCCCGGGGTCATATGATCTCCTTTTGTGACCTTCTGACATGCAAAATCAATGGGGGGGAACCCGATTCATTTAACAACCGTGTTACTAACCTAACAACTACAGTAATTCACTTAACAACTGCGGCAAGATAAAGTCGTAAAATGAGGCAAAACTCACTTAACAAACAAAAACAGAAAATTTTGGGCTCAATTGTGGTCCTAAGTCGAGGACTACCTACATTGAAGCTGGGTACCAGGCTACCACTTGTTAAATATTACGTCTTATTTACTTAATATGAAATCTGCTAAGGAAACAATAATATCTGAATTTTATTTTAATAAAATAAATATATATTCATGTTATTGAATTATATTCAAATATAATTCATATATTCATGGAGGCGCAATAGGAAAAGTAAGCAATTCTGATCGTGCCGAAGTTCTGTTTGTTATCGATAACGCACGATATTAATCTCATTACAGTTTAAAGTGAAGTTGGCTTTCGTTTCCAAGCAACACTTGAGTTCAAGCTAAAGTTTCAATGAAAGCATAAAATTAATTTCGAGTTAATAATCATGCAGGGCTATCTAAATATCGCACTGGATGCTCTGAACACTATTATTGGAGGCATTTTTTAAGCGTGGCAAGTTACATCTAAAGAGAAGCAAAAACTAGCAAACAAACAGAGGAGAGAGAAAACTTAAGAGGCACGGTAAATGCAAAGAAATTAAGAACACAGGCAGGTTTGCTGCCTTAAAAATAAAACAAAGCATTACACAGGAAAGAAAAGAGGGAAAATCTAATCTAGCTGAAATTTAAGTACAATGAATTTTGGAGATCAGTATTCAAATTTATTAATCAGAAAGGAGAGATTAGCAAGGAAAAGAAATTGCAGAACATTGAAATGAAATATCTGTATAGGTAGTCCTTGACTTACGACAGTTCACTTAGTGGCCATTCAAAATTACCTCAGTCAGCCTCAGTGGCACAGTGGTTTGAGTGCAGGCTACTTCTGCTGACTGCCGGCTGCCTGCAATTTAGCAGTTCCAATCTCGCCAGGCTCAAAGTTGACTCAGCCTTCCATCCTTCCGAGGTGGGTTAAAATGAGGACCCAGATTGTTGGGGCTGACTCTGTAAAAACCACTTAGAGAGGGCTGTAAAGCACTGTAAAGCAATATATAAGTCTAAGTGCTATTGCTAGAATAGAATAGAATAAAATTTTTATTGGCCAAATGTGATTGGACACACAAGGAATTTGTCTAGCCACCTTGAGTCTTCGGAGAAAGGCGGCATACACGTTGAACAAATAAATAAATATGCTCTCAGTGTCCATAAAATAAAAGATACATTCATCAAGAACCATAAAGTACAATAAATAAATAAATAAATAAATAAATAAATAAATAAATAAATAAATAAATAAATAAATAAATAAATAAATAAATAAATAAATAAATAAATAAATAAAAAACAAGGTTACAAATAAGCAATCAGGAAACAATATCAATATAAATCATAAGGATACCAGCAACAAAGTTACAATCATACAGTCATAAGTTGGAGGAGATGATGGGAACGATGAGAAGATGAGAAGATTAATAGTAGTGCAGACTTAGTAAATGGTTTGATAGTGTTGAGGGCATTCCTTGTTTAGCAGAGTGATGACGTTCGGGAAAAAACTGTTCTTGTGTCTAGTTATTCTGGTGTGCAGTGCTCTATAGCGTCCTTTTGAGGGTAGGAGTTGAAACAATTTATGTCCAGGATGTGAGGGGTCTGTAAATATTTTCACAGCCCTCTTTTTGACTCGTGCAGTGTACAAGTCCTCAGTGGAAGGCAGGTTGGCAGCAATAGTTTTTTCTGCAGTTCTAATGATCCTCTGAAATTATCCTCTTCTAATTATCCTATTGCAGTCTAACTCTGCCCACTGTTAGGAGTTCGATCCTGACCGGCTCCAAGTTGACTCAGACTTTCATCCTTCCAAGGTCTGTAAAATGAGGACCCAGATTGTTGGAGGCAATATGCTGACTCTGTAAAAACCGCTTAGAGAGGGCTGTAAAGCACTGTAAAGCGGTATATAAGTCTAAGTGCTATTGCTACAATGGCAGTGAAAACTGTGACATGACCATCATAATGATGACCTTGGCATCATTGCCACGATCATATGGCAACTACGGTATTTTTCCCCTCTATAAGACATGTCCCATGTATAGGACACCCCTCATTTTTCTTACCCCAAATTCAGAAACCTGGAATGCCGCCTCGTTTAAGTTCCAGAAGATGCCGGCCATCCCTTCGGTGAGCCTGGGCAACTGCTGGAGAGAAACGGGTGTCAGGCCTGGGAGCCATTTTTTGCATTGGGCCTCCAGGCCTGCCACATTTACTGCTGTGGGAAATTGGGAGGGGGGATTGTATGGAGCAGGGTGATATGTAGTCATAATAACATTCCTTTTTCAGAGAGTCAAGGACATCTTGCCCTGCACTGGAGGGATGTGGCTGGGAGGCATTTCCAGTTGGGATGGTGCATTGATTGGACCATGTGATGGATATGTGGGTGCTGGGCAAGGACTTGGACTTTCTTTTGGGTGGGGAAAACCTGGAAGCTTTCAGATTCGGGTTTTCCCAGATGTGTCAATATGACATCTCTAATAAAAGGGAACTTTGAGGAACTTCTAGCCTCGGAGTCTTCTTTCGTTGGGGGTCTTACTTGGAACCCTGACATGGGGCTCATTTCAACACCTGGAGCCCAGATGCCCTTCCTTCCCCCAGGCATTTCCAGATCCATCGCGTTTCTCACTGTCGTGTGCAGGGAAACAAGTTTGTAGAACTAAAAAAAAAAAATCCAGTTCAGTCAAGAGCTGGAGGATGGGGATCGGCCACGCCTTCTCCTCTTGGCCCCCTTGTATAAGACGCCCCTCTATTTTCAATTAAATATTTATAAGAAAAAGTAGCATCTTATACACGGAAAAATACGGTAATGTCAGGGTTCCAAGTAACTTCAAGCCTCGGAGTCCTATTTCGTTGGGGGTGTTCCTTGGAACCCTGACAAGTAATTCATATTTATGACCATTGCTACGTCCCGGGATCATGTGATTCCCTTTGGTGATCTCCTGACAAACAAGGTCAATGGGGTCAGCCAGATTTACAGAAATAACTGGGCTGCTAACTTATCCACTGCAGTGATTCACTCAACAATTGTGGCAAGAAAAGGTTGTAAAATGGAGCGAAACTCACTTAACAAATGTCTCACTTAACAACCGAAATGTTGGGCACAATTGTCATATGTTGAGGACTCCCTGTTCCGTTAACTGTTCACCAGACAATTTAGCCTCCAGAATCCTCATAATCTATGCACACTTTCCAAGGTCTCAGCATTTATTTTTGGTATTGTGGTTGTTAAGGATATTCTTGGCTCATAACCGATGTAATGGGTTTTTGAGCAGAGTACCCCTTGAGTATGCACATGAAAGCGGCTGAAAGTGAATAACCACAGTTAATATACTGACACACTGAGTTGTTGTAGTCTTTTACTTTTTAGAAATAAGTAAAGCAAAGTCCAATAAACAATCCAAGTCATACACAGATAAGGCGATAGTTAAAATATCAATTCAGGGATATTCCAAGTACAAAGTCTTCTTACCAGTTGTTGTCATTACCCAATAAAACAGTTCTTCTTGAGTTTCAAACAGAAACAAGTTCAGTATTAAAACATTCAATAAATAATAGAAAGAAACAAGCAGCAATGATCAAACAGTGATCATACAGAGAGAACGGGTAGAGAGCAAATAAGCAGATAAAATGGTATAGTGTCCACAAGCCATGATTCAGGCTTCCCTTTAAGTACATTGGCTACAGAACTTAGCCAATCAGGATACAGGATGATGCAATATAGTCTTAAAGCAATATAATACCTTGTGTCAAACATGTATTGATAGTTTATATATTGCCTGACCAACTAGTTAGACAATAGCCATTTCCTAACAGTGGTGACCAGAACTGGATGTCGTATTTCAAGTGTAATTATTTAGATGCCCAATCAAATTAATCAAATTAATCAAATTATTCAAATTAGCAAAGTGAAAGGGAGGGGAGCCAGATTCGCATAACGACCACACGATTCATTTAACAACTGTGGCAAAGGGTCATAACATGGGGCCAAATTCACTTAACTGCCTTGTTTAGCAACGGAAATTTTGAGCTTAATTGCGGTCGTTAAAGTCGAGGACTAATTGTATTTCCCTTTTGTTATCACATTTTTTTTAATTAGATTTATATGCCGCCCTTCTCCGGAGACTCAGGGCGGCTTACAAGGCGTTAAGCAATAGCCTTCATACTTTTGTATATTTTTTATACAAAGTCAGCTTATTGTCCCCACAAATTGGGTCCTCAATTTACCTACTTTAGAAAGGATGGAAGGCTGAGTCAACCTTGAGCCTCAAACTGGTGTAATTGCAGATAGCTGGATGTTAATAACAGGCTATTCAGCCGGTTGAGCTATCTGAGGCTCTTTTTTTTTCGCTTACCTTCTCTCTTACCTCTTTTCTGCACTTGGAATAATGTTGATTTTCCTGAAAGGGCAGGTAATAAATCCTGCTGTTAATTTATGTATTGTCCATATTTCTTAAGGCACAGCCATAAAACCAGTTTAATTCCTCCTTTTAGCTGGCAGGCAGAACGGTTGCTGAACGCTGCAAAATAAATTATTTCTTTAATTGGGTCAGTGATATTTAAAACAGTGAAAAATTGTTTTGGTTGAAGGAAAAGAGATAGTCACAAAATCTGAAACCACCTTATAATGGAAGATACGTTTATTCAGGACTGATCTGCATTTTATCAGCGAAATAAACTACGTTTATTATATCCCTTTAATGTCGTTTTATACCATATGTTCTGGAGAGAAATGTTAAATCAGGATTTTTAAAATGTTTGCTTTTTTTTTTTTGCAAAAAGTTTTTTATTTTTTTTTTCCAAACATACAAATTACATCTTTTCAGAACAGAGCTTTGATCCCGTCATCGATTTGTTCAATTTTTGGTCATTTTTAACAAAATTTTATCTATTCTATTTTGCCATAACATTTATTTCTTAATCTTAAATCACATATTCAACTAATACCATCTTTAAAAAATGAACACATATTTACTTAATCAAAACCCTTCTATTAACCCACCTCAAATCTTAATTCAATTAATAACTCATTTCAGTACAGTTCAAACATATTTATGTCATGATACTCATTAAATCCTTATTCCGTTATTACTTTATCAAATTTAAATCTTATCTTTAATCTTAAAAATATAGCAATTTAACATTTAAACCTAGTTCTTAGTTCAAATAATGCTATTTAATGCAATTGTCTGTTAAACCATACCATTTATATAACACCAATTAAATAATTTTTGTTTATAAATCATAATCATATATTATTTCAATTTTCTTTTCTTTTTTACTTAAGTAAAAAATATTCAATTTATTACAATTGTTCTACACATTTAAGCAATATCCCAATTATTGTAGCTGTCAATTTTCTAATTTAATGTTTGCTTTTCTTTTTAAGGGATAAGAAAAAATACCTATCCCAAACGTATGAAGAACGGTTGCAGGAACTGGGTATGTCTAGTTTAATGAAAAGAAGGACTAGGGGTGACATGATAGCAGTCTTCCAATATCTCAGGGGCCGCCACAAAGAAGAGGGAGTCAAGCTATTCTCCAAAGCACCTGAGGGCAGGATGAGAAGCAACAGATGGAAACCAACTAAGGAAAGAAACAACCTAGAACTAAGGAGAAATTTCCTGACAGGGAGAACAATTAATCAGTGGAACTACTTGCCTCCAGAAGTTGTGAATGCTTCAACACTGGAAGTTTTTTAAGAAGATGTTGGATAACCATTTGTCTGAAGTGGCGTAGGGTTCCTTGCCTAAGCAGGGGGTTGGACTAGAAGATCTCCAAGGTCCCTTCCAACTCTGTTATTCTATAATTCTATATCAACTCATATCCACATCCACCAGGGTTGGGTTCTACTTACCTTTACTACCGGTTCGCAACGGGGCCGCACGCTGACCCCGACATCATCAGAACGCTCCTATGCATGCAGAAGATTCTTAATCTGTGTAATCTTCTGTAATCTTCTGCATGCACAGGAGTGTTCTGATGATGTCGGGGTCAGTGGGCGGAGCCTCCCGCTGGTTATACACCAGTGCAAACTGGGGGCAACCCACCACTGACGTGCACCCATATGCAAAAGATGTTTTTTCCCCCCTTTTGCTTGTTTTGTTCTCTCTTGCTTTATTTTCCTTTCCAAGTAGGCCTCGACTTACGACCGCAACGGAGCCCAAACTGTCCGTTGCTAAACAAGACGGTGGTTAAGTGAGTTTTGCCCATTTTGCGAACTTCCTTGCCGTAGTTTTTAAGTGAATCACTGCAGCTGTTAAGTTAGAAACATGGTTGCTCAGTGAATGTGGCTCCCTTATGGATTTTGCTTGTCAAAAAGTCGCAAAAGCTGGTCAGGGGACTCCCCTTAGGACACACAACCGTCATAAATATGAACCAGTTGCCAAGCATCTGAATTTTGATCCTTGATATCAGCTGGCTGTCAGCTTTGGATAGCAATATGGGCAGGTATAAATGAAAATAAAATAAAATGTGCCCGGAGAAACAACTGAGTTCAGTTTAAAGAAACTGTTGTGGTCCACCAGCAGCCTGCGGAACTGACAGCAGAGTCAGACAGTGAGGAGGTTGGGAAGGAACATGGGCCAGTCCTGGAGTCTGGGGAAGGCCCGGATGAGGGCTCTGTGTCAGAGGCAGAGATGTGGCCAGGGCCATCTGGGAGTGATGTGCAGACTCCGGAGCCTCCAGAGGCTGACAGCAGAGAGGCAGAGGAACAGGAGGAGCCTGTTCCTAATACACACTTGCGAAGAGCTGCCAGAAGGCAAGAGCAGCTGAAGCAAAAAGGACAACTCTGGAGTAAGGCCAGGAGATGATTGTCCCTTCCCAGAAGGCTTAAAAGAGCAGCAATGGCTCTTGGGATCTTTGTAGGAAAGCAACGTTGCTTCATTTTGTTTCTTGTCAGCATCTCTTGCTTCTGAACTTTTGCCAAGAAAAGCCTTTGGCAGAGTGCCGAATAAGACAAAGGTTGGTGATAAGGCCGAAGGCCTGTTTATGAAGAATTTGTTTTGGAATTAATTTGGACTAAGCTGATAATGAAGTAATTCTCAGCTGTTCTAATAAAATATGTTTGTTTAGGACTGTGATCTGTCCCCCTCTACAGACACCCACAAAAACACAGCCAGTCGAGGGTTAAAGAAGCACTTGGCACACACCACAGTTCTTATCTCTAACTTGGCAGTGATATGCACGCCGTCTGCCAAGTGCTTTAATAGTTCACAGAAAGAAAATCACATACGTAGCTTTGCCAAAATCCGTTCTTTTAGCTCCAATGACTACCAGATTGAGTTATTGTTCGTCACAGGGATCATTGACCCCCACCCTCTCTTATATAGTCTCTGGGTGTGGTCCAGTGACTCATTGGTCCTGTGACTCAAGTCCAGTGACTCAGGTCTATTCCCTCGTACGTCTCCTCAGCTGCTGTAAGCGCTTATCTCGCCTTCGTTGACGTGCGTCCAGGAATGACGTCTCTCCCTCACTCTCATCTGAGACACCTGTTTCCCCACTACTTTGCTCTCTTTCAGCTGGCACCTGAGACGGTGCCAGAGGGGTGGGGGGGCTGGGAGATCTGGCTGGCTCCTCTTCCTCATGCTCAGAGCTTCCTTCCTCCAATGGGATAGGCTCAGAGGACGGGGCCACAACAGACTGATTGTGTCTGGTAATAACTACTTGGGCCTAGGTGACAACAGAAACTTGCAGGAAGACTCCAAAATTCAAATGTCATAAGCAGGGACTTCTGCCCCATGTCTCTGTCTTCAGTCAAGATGGCCGTTGCAACTGCCATCTTGACTTTTTTGCCCTCCCTGGATTCCCCCATTCAGAGCTCCAATGTTAAAAGAAGATTGCATTGTGGTCGGTAGCGTCAGTACCATCCTGAAATCTTTGATGCTGTCCTAAGCAATCCTACCACAGAGTGAGTCCCACTGAATGGTACAGGTAAGTCCTCGACTTACAACAGTTCACTTAGTGACCATTCAAAATTACAATGACACTAAAAATGTGACTTACGACCGTTTTTCACAGTTACGACCATGCAGCATCCTCATGGTCACATGATCAAAATTCAGACGCTTGTTAACCGGTTCATACGTATGGCCATTGCTGTGTCCCAAGGTCCATTGCTGCAAAGTCAATGGGGAAGCCAGATTCACTTAACAACCGGGTGTTAAGTGAATCTGGCTTGTTAACGACCGGTTAAGTCAATGGGGAAGCCAGATTCACTTAACAACCGGGTGTTAAGTGAATCTGGCTTGTTAACGACCGGTTAAGTCAATGGGGAAGCCAGATTCACTTAACAACGCATCATCTGCAGTGATTCACTTAATAACTGTGGCAAGAAAGGTCGTAAAACGGGGCAAAACTCGCTTAACAAATGCTTCACTGAATCACAAAGGTTTTGGGCTCAATTGTAGTCGTAAATCGAGGACTACCTGTAGGGGGCTTACTCCACAGTGTGAAAATTTCCTCTTTGCTTAGTGTTCTCCCACAATGAAGGGAGCCAATCACAATCCATGCAAGATAGGGGTGCAATTTTTAGCACTATCAATAAACGATAATAGCAAAAAAAAAAAAAAGTATGGTGAATCATTCAGCAATGAAACAGGTACTAAATGAAACAAGAACGGAATGGAGGCTCATACAGAGGTGCGACATGCATCCTCAGGCAAAGCCTTTTTATTAATTTATTAAAAACACGCTGCACATTTTCTGATTGCCTGAGTTCACGAACATATATGAAACAATATTCACTGCTCAAAAAAAAATAAAGGGAACACAAGCAGAAGACATCCGAGATCTGAATGAATGAAATAGCCTTATTAAATACTTTGTTGGTTACATACAGTAATTTATACACTGCTCAAACACCTAAAGAGAACACAAAACTACTGTATGTAACGAATGAAGTATTTAATAAGGCTATTTCATTCATTCAGATCTCAGATGTCTTCTGCTTGTGTTGCCTTTATTTTTTTGAGCAGTATATTTCTAAATCCAGGTTGAGAATGTTACCTGTTTTAAATCTAAATCTTTTTTTTTTTAAGTCTACCTTTTTCTCTAACGTTCACCACTGTTTTGGGGGAGAGCTGTTAATCCAAGCCATTTTTTTCTGAGATGTCAGCAGTAAATTTTAGGGCACAGCAAAAGGTAATAGTTTCATTATTGGGTAAGCTTTTTTGGATGTTCATAACTCATTAGATTAGAGGCACTATCTGGCTGAGATCCATCATACGGGCAATTAGTTGAGTAAACAGATATAACCGATGGAAAATAACCAATAAAATGACTTATTTTTTTAAAGCCAAGTGTAACATACTTACTGTAACAAGAAGAAAAACAATATAAAGTAAGCCTTATACTCCTCAGAGAATTATTCTGATTAATAATTCATTCTGGAGGAAGTTCACGTTAAAATTTTTGAATCTTCAACCTGAATTTGTACTGTGTTTCCTTGACGGTCCCTGAGATTTAAATTTTGAAACAATTTTGGTTGTTCCGGGTTTTTTCTCCTGTTAGCGGGGAACTGTCCACTCCTTCAGGTGCTGAAACTGAGTAGCAGTACAATACCGTACTGTAAATCTGCATTCAGAGAACCTGTCGAAAATCAACAACTTTTATCTTAAAATCTTCTTATTTAGAGGAAGTGAGGACTACATACTCAATCAGAATGAATCAGATTGATATGGTATGTCTAGTTTAACGAGAAGAAGGACTAGGGGAGATATGATAGCAGTCTTCCAATATCTCAAGGGCTGCCCCAAAGAAGAGGGAGTCAAACTATTCTCCAAAGCACCTGAAGGCAGGAGAAGAAGCAATGGGTGGAAACTAATCAAGGGGAGAAGCAACTTAGAACTAAGGAGAAATTTCCTGATAGGGAGAAAAATTAATCAGTGGAACAGCTTGTCTCCAGAAGTTGTGAATACTCCAACACTGGAGGTTTTTAAGAAGATGTTGGATAACCATTTGTCTGAAAGGTTTCCTGCTTAAGCAGGGGGTTGGACAAGAAGACCTCCGAGGTCCCTTTCAACTCTGTTATTCTATTCTATAGGTACTTCCCAAAAGATCTCAAAGGGAGAGATACACAGATATCATACAGGTAGCCCTTTGACCTATGGCCACAAGTGGGACACCAAAAGGGGCCTGGTGGCTCAGCAGATTAATGCATTATGATTAACTCCAGCTGTCTGCAATTACTGTAAGTTCGAATCTCACCAGGCTCAAGGTTGATTCAGCCTTCCATCCTTTCTAAGGTAGGTAAATTGAGGACCCAGTTTGTGGGGACAATAATAAATAATAATAAATAATAAATAAACTTTATTGTCATTGTATATGTATACACAGTATACACATACAATGAAATTTACTTGACATCCAAAGACCAGGTCCCACACACATAATCCCCAGCACACTCCCACCCACCACAATTCCCCACCCCTAAAACCACCCAAACATCTACACATCAACAGACCAAGTAATACTGTCCAACAGTTCACTGATGGTGGCCCTTTAGTTCATTGTTGAGTGCAATTATAGCTGTGGGATAAAAACTATTCAGAAAATGTGTGGTCCGAGTTTTAATTGTTCTGTATCTTCTGCCAGAAGGCAACAGTCCAAAAAGATTGTAAGCAGGATGGGAAGAGTCTCTGAGAATGTTATGCAACTTCCTCAAACAGAGAGATTCGAAGATGTCATCCAGGGCTGGTAGCTGGAGTCTGATGATATTCTGGGCAGTTTTAATGATTCTCTGTAGAGCTTTTTTGTCCGCTACAGAGCTATTCCCATACCATGCAAGAATGCCGTATGTCAGGACACTCTCAATGATGCTGCGATAGTAGGACAGAAGTAGATGCTGAGATAGATTTATCTTCCTGAGCATTCTCAGGAAGTACAGCCTCTTCTGTGCCTTCTTCACAAGCATGTTAACATTCATAGTCCATGAGAGGTCCTCTGAGATATAAATGCCCAGAAATTTAAAACTACCCACCCTCTTCACCTCCTCACCATTTATGTACAGTGGTAGATGTACATCTCTCTTCCTCCTGAAGTCAATTATAAGTTCCTTAATTTAATAATTGCGTTGGTGTTATACAGTGGGGTGCAGTCATGTGTGTACAAGGAATAAAGGAAAGGGCTTAGCACACAACCCTGGGGGGCTCCTGTGCTTAATATAAGCTGACTTTGTATAAATATACAAAAGTATGAAGGCTATTGCTTAAAGCATTGTAAGCCACCCTGAGTCTCCGGAAAAGGGTGGCATATAAATCAATTTTTTAAAAAAAATTCCATTGCTAACAAGGCGATTTTTAGATAAGTCATGCCCGATTTTATGACCATTTCTTAACCATGGTTATTAAACATACCACTGCAGTTGTTAAGTGAATCATGCAGTTGTTAAGTGAATCTCACTCCCCCCCTCCCATTGACTTTGCTTAATCGAACTGGGAAAGTTGCAAAAGGCAGCCATTTGACCCCCAAGGAGCTGCAACAAGCATTCATAATACATGCCAGTTTCCAAGCCCTCAAATTTTGATCACATTAACATGGGGATGCTACAATGGTCGTAAGTAGGAGGACCAGTCATAAGTCCCTTTTTCTATGATGTTGCAACCTTGAATGGTCACTAAACAAATGGTTGTAAGTTGAGGACTACCTGTATTTTGTCATGCCCCATTGTATAAGGTTTTATATATCTTCCACCCACTCCCTTTCCATTCTCTGAGTCAAGGTTGACTCAGCCTTCTATCCTTCCAAGGTCAGTAAAATGAGGACCCAGATTGTTGGGAGTAATATATATTTTGTATAACCGCTTAGAGAGGGCTGTAGAGCACTGTGAAGCGGTATATAAGTCTAAGTGCTATTGCTTTTTTTTTTTTGTAAATTTTTTATTTAAAAAAAAAACAAAGATAAAACATTCCTTCTTTCCTTATGCAGTGTGTCGTCTGGGTACAAACATCTCTGGGCTATATCATTCCTCATTTATCACATATTTCACATTCACATTCACATTCACATTAATTGTATAATATGTTAGGTACATTAAACGTTTAAATATTTATGGTATTATTATTATTATTATTATTATATGCTAAGAAGAAAATGGGGACTTCTACAAGTCTCCATTTTCTTCTTAGCATCTTTTAATAATAATACCATATTAACATCAAATATAGTTATTCTCTTCATATATATACATATACTAATAGTTTTCATCTTATTTATAGCTCTTTCTTAATATATTTTCTACTTATTTTTGGTCTCCTTCATTTCCAAACTCCATTTTATTCTCCAACCACTGATAAAATACTTCCCATATCATATAATATTCAGTTTGCTCTTTCTCCTTAATTGCTAACGTTAATCTATTCATTTCTGCACATTCTAATATTTTCCTTATCACCTTCTCTTCAATAGGAATCTCTCCACTTTTCCAATGTTGTGCAAATTCAATTCTAGCTGCAGTTAATACATGAATAGCTAAATATACTCTTTATTATAGGTTTCCAGTATAAGTCCTAACAGAAGCATTTCTGGTTTCAACTCATTACATTGTTGTATCAACTCTTCCAACCAATTTTTTCCCAGTGCTATTGCTATTCTATTACTTTGGAGTAAGTCCCATTGAACTTCAATGGGATTTATTTCTGAGCAGACATGTAAAGGACAGCACCATCCATCATACCAGCTGTCGATCATTCACAAGAGGCAGAAATTCACAGGTCCGGAGATTCACCCAAAATCAGGTCTGTCCAATGACTTGTACTTCAATGCGGTTGTTGGAAGGAAGTTTCAGAAACCTGAACCTATGTCCCAACTTCTTCATATTCAGAGAGTATATGATGGGATCTCCTAGTGAATTAATGGTGATCATCATTGCTGTGAGGTTTCTGAATATATAGATAGCTTGAGAATGCTCACTGGGACATTGTTGAGTGGCTGAATCAAACACAACCCCAGCAAAGAAAGGAGCGTAGGAAAACAAAGCCAAAACCCAAATCAACACACTGGTTCTGGCAACCTGGACTTCAGCTAGGCGGTAGGTAGCGTGGCTCTGCCCTACAGTTTCCATACTTCCTTTGTGTTTCCTCAAAAAGATGATGATGTTTAAGTAAGTAAAGAATGGTAGAACTAACACCACTAGACAGTGAGGAATAGTGATGAAGGTGAGATAGTCCATGCACAACGGACTGTACAGAGCAGAGATCTTATCGTTCTTGAAGCAGTTCCACCCCATTAGAGGCATGAACCCCAAGGAGAAGGCACACACCCAAATACCCAAGACGGTACTCAAAATCTGGTTCTTGGTAATTTGGCATCTCATCCTCAGACATCTGGATACAACCAGGTAGCGTTCGATCCCAATGATGACTAGGTTATAAATGGTGGCCAGGATCGACATGGCGTAGAAGGCGTAAGCTCTGAGAAGTTCCTTGGACCCCACCACGGTGCTTTGAGGGTCCGTGATGAACAGCAAGGCGATCCAGAAGCCCGAAGAGCCGCAGAGGAAGTCGGAGACGGCCAAGTTGCAGAAAAGAATGAAGATGGGTTTGTGAAAGTCCTTGGAGAACACCACCCCAAGGACCACGCCTGAGTTGAAGATGGCGGAGAGGAAGGTGATGAGAAGTTGAGGGATGCCCAAGGCCAACACTAGGTGGCTACTCCATATGGGAGCAGTGATGTTGTTTAAACAGTCATGCTTCCGGATCATGGTGAGGATCAGGCCCCGAATCTCAGGCAACCATCCGAGCTGAGATGCTAAAGATCAGAGGCAAGACGTCAGAATGGAAGGCTGGAACCAAGATTCCAGGTCAAAGACGAGATCAGGAAATGCGCAGGTTGTTATTCACACACTTTCTGGATCTTGGAAGAAAATTTTTTCGGTTGAAGGGCTGGGATCCTTACTGCCATCGAAGATATTCCAAATCGTGGACTCTTGTCGATCATATGAGGCCACCGCTCACCCAACTAAAGATGTAGATGAACCTGAAGATTTGAAGGTTCTCCAAAGCATCTTAGAGCAAGCGAAGAAGCAATGGATGGAAGATCATTAAAGAGAGATCCAACCTGGAAATAAGGGGGGGGAAAATTCCTGACCAGTTAGAACAATTAATCAGTGGAACGGCTTGCCTCCAGAAGTTGTGAGTGCTGCTTCATCACTGGAGATTTTCCAGAAGAGATTGAACAGCCACTTGCCCGGAATGGTATATGCATGGGGTTGGACTAGAAGACCTCCAAAGGTCCCTTCCAACCCAATGATTCTATGCTCTATCTCTGGTGCACTTACTCTCTTTTTCTTCTCCTATTTTGCAACTTTGGACTGGTCTTGGGTACGACAATCTCCTGTTTTGCTGATCCATGGGGAGAAGACTCAACAGCAGGCATTCCTGTTTTCCTCATATCACCCAAACAGTGAGTTAAACGTTAACTCCCAGAAATCTAATCAGGAGGACTATCGGCTCCTTACTCCAAGGTTGCTAGGTTGATCTCACGTAGCAAAGGTATCCAATAAATTCTAGCTAATCTCTCTGCCCAGCCAGGCTGCCTACACTGGAATGACATTAATTAAAGGATAAATATTGCTGATGAAAAGCAAACAGAGATATTTCCATTCCTTCCATACATCAGCGTTCACCAAGCTGTTGTGCCTTAGATCAGAGGTGTCCAACCTTGGCGACTTTAAGACTTAACAATGGGGCTGGGGATTTCTGGGAATTGAAATCCACAGGTCTTAATAGAATAGAATAGAATAGAATAGAATAGAATAGAATAGAATAGAATAGAATAGAATAGAATAGAATAGAATAGAATAGAATAGAATAGAATAGAATAGAATAGAATAGAATAGAATTCTTTATTGGCCAAGTGCGATTGGACACACAAGGAATTTGTCTTGGTACATACGCTCTCACCATACATAAAAGAAAAGATACTTTCTTCAAGAATCATAAGGTACGACACTTAACGATAGTCATAGGGTACAAATAAGCAATCAGGAAACAATATCAATATAAATCGTAAGGATACAAGCAACCAAGTTACAGTCATACAGTCGTAAGTGGGAGGAGATGGGTGATGGGAACGATGAGAAGATGAGAAGACTAATAGTATTTATTTATTTATTTATTTAGCGTACGGCTGGTCACACACAATATTAAAACACTTCATTTTTACAGATTAAAAACAATTAATAAAAAAGCAGTAAGAAAACCTAAAAGAAAAACAGAAATAACATTTCAAAGTTTAATGTCGAGTTTGGAAATCCAGTCAGTAGCTGCCGTTGTTACGTAGAGGAAGTCCCTAGAATCTCCTGGATACCTTCTGTTAGAGCATTCCCTCACTATATGCTGGATAGTCTGTCGAGGGGCCCCGCAATCACATTGTGCTGAAGGTGTCTTTCCCCATTTGTACAGGGAGTCAGCACACACCCCATGAGTTGTTCTAATTCTATTATATGTCACCCATATGTGACGGGGTAGGCTAAATCCTGGAGGTATACTACTAGGAGTGATATGCTCGGAGGCATCTTGGGGGGAACACCTACTCCATGTCTCCATCCACTTTTGTGTGGTGTTCTGATGATCGGCCATCAACTTACGTGCTGTCAAGATTGGTGGATTTCTTGACTTTAATCAGCATCTTAAGAGATCAGGAATGTATCCATGTATGGGTAGAGAGGAATTTAACAGAATCTTACTATACTCCCGAATGAGAGCTTCTTGTCGTCGTAAGTGCGGGGGAAGTGTTATGTCCTTATAAGGACATCCGCCTGGGATTGGCTGAAGATCCTTTCGGCGGGAGTTTTGAATCCCTGTCAGTGGGCGGTGCGTCTGCCGGAGCAAATATAAGGAGAGCTCCGGCAGCGCACAGGCAGTTCAGTTCTCATTAAATAAATGATTGTTCTTGAACTCAGCTGGTCACTCTTCTTTCCTGCGCCGATCTAACACTGGCGACGAAGGAGTAGAGAAGAATTCCGCGTGGCACGATCGCCTTAACGAGCTGAAGTCACTCGACGCGGCCTGAAGAATGGCAACGCCGCAAGCGCCGTTCGCCTCGCTGGCTCCTTTCAACCCCAGCCGGGAGAAATGGAGCTCCTATATGATCCGTTTCCGCCAATTCCTCCGGGGAAACGGCTACACCAACATCGACGACGAGAGGAAGAGGGCTCTTTTCCTCGCCAACTGCGGCACCGATGTGTTGGAGCTCGCTGTCAACCTCGTCGCACCCAGAGACATTGAAGTCATGTCCTGGGTGGATCTACAGGCTGCCCTGCAAGACCATTACGCACCAACGGGCACCCCCATTTCCAACCGCTTCACGTTCCGCCAAAGGAACCAGATGGAAGGCGAATCCATCAAGGACTTTGTTGCGGCATTGCGACAAATCGCAGCTAACTGCGAATTTGAAAATGTCGACAATGCCTTGCGAGACGGGATCGTCTTCGGAATGAGAGATGCCAACCTCCAGAAAAAGTTCCTGAGTAGGAAGCGCCTGTCCCTGAAGGACGTCCTCGAAGAGGCCACGGCTGCGGAGACCTCGGAGACCGCCGCCGCTGCGATGCGCCAGTCCCGTGGGATCCATAAGATCCACAAGCCGGCGTCGGATTCGTCCGATGACTCTGCCGCACCAACTGATTCAGAGGGAGAATCGACTGTTTTGAAAGTTTCCCGCCCATCTAGGCGGGAAATTCAAAACGATGGCCGCCGCGCAGCTCAATGCGGCAGTTGCAAGGGACTCCATCCGCGCCAGTCCTGCCGCTGGCGCGATGCAACCTGCAGACGCTGCCTCAAGAAGGGGCACATCGCCGAGGCATGCAGAGCCTCTGATCCGGTTCCGGACTCGATTAAGCCCCGCACTCTTGAAAATCGCCGCGATACCCAGAGGTCATCCAAACGGTCCTCAAACCAGCAAAACCGCGACGACCGCAATGACTCCCAGGGCGGCGCTGTACACCAAACAACCATCGGACTCACCAGCAACAACAGTGCCACAAAATTCCATGTGACACTGTTGGCAGAAGGGTTGCCGTGCACCATGGAAGTCGACTCTGGCTCCGTCTACTCTATCATCGACTGGCACCAGATTAGGAAGCTGAAGCCGGCACTCCGCAAGCGCCACCTTCAACCCCTTAACTCCCAACTGGTGGATTTCGGCGGAAATCCCATCGGCGTTCTCGGAAGAACCAACCTCCACATCGCCTTCAAGCGTTTCCAAGGCCAGCTCCCAATAACAGTCGTGGAGCACAGCCGCCCGACCCTGCTGGGCGTGGAGTGGTTCGAGCCGTTGGGGCTTTCTATTGGAGGCATCCACCAAGTTAGCTCAGGGGAACTCGACGCGCTCATCGGAGAGTTCCCAGAAGTCTTCGATGGTAAGTTAGGGACCTTTACAGGGAAACCCATTTCTTTTAATCTGGACAAGGGGATTACCCCTATTCGGCTTAAGCCCCGCCGGGTTCCATTTGCCTTAAGGGCTAAGGTAGATGCTCAGCTAGATAAGCTGATAGCCCAAGGCATACTGGAACCCATCGATCATGCTTCATGGGAGACTCCCATTGTGACCCCCATGAAGCAGGATGGATCTGTGCGCATCTGCGCTGACTACAAAGTGACCATCAATAAAGCGTTACCGCAGAGCGCATACCCTGTGCCGGTGGTGCAGCATTTGCTGCACTCACTCGGCAAGGGCCAAATTTTTGCCAAACTGGACCTGGCCCAGGCTTACCAGCAATTGCCAGTTGATCGGGAAACGGCGGAGGCTCAGACAATTGTCACCCATAGAGGCGCGTTTAAGTGCAACCGCCTCCAGTTTGGGGTCAGTGCAGCCCCAGGCATTTTCCAATCTATGATGGAACGCCTTCTCCAAGGCGTTCCAGGGGTGGTGCCTTACTTCGATGATGTGCTGATCTCTGGTGAATCTAAGGCCCAACTCTTTGACCGTCTGAGACTCGTTTTACGACGGTTTCAGGAGAAGGGCCTGAGGGTCAGGAGGGACAAGTGCATCGTCGGGGTACAGGAAGTCGAGTTCCTGGGCTATCTCATAGATAGTTCTGGCATCCGCCCCACCAAATCAAAAGTTAAGGCTATCCATGAAGCTCCCAGCCCCAAAAACAAAGCGGAGCTTCAGGCTTTCCTTGGATTGCTTAACTTCTACGCAATTTTCCTCCAGCAGAAAGCCACAGTTGCTGAGCCGCTCCACCGCTTGCTGGCAAAGGCGGCTCCCTGGAGGTGGGGACGCGAGGAAGAATCTGCTTTTCGTGCTGTGAAGGACCTGCTGACCTCCGACAGCGTGCTCATTCAATATAATGAGACGTTGCCCATCAGACTGACCTGTGACGCTTCACCCTACGGCGTGGGCGCTGTCCTCAGCCACGAACTGCCTACCGGCTGTACAGCCCCCATTGCCTACTTTTCTAAGACGATGTCCGCTGCGGAACGCAACTATAGCCAACTGGACAAAGAGGCATTGGCTATTGTTGCAGGGGTGAAGCGCTTCCACGAATACCTCTATGGCCGGTGTTTCACCATCGTCACCGATCACAAGCCGCTGTTGGGCCTTCTTGCCGGAGACAAGCAAACACCAGCCTTCATGTCCCCACGCATGACGCGTTGGGCCATTTTCCTCGCCGGCTACTCCTACAGCCTCGTCCATCAACCCGGTAAAGCCATCGCGAACGCCGACGCCCTCAGCCGATGCCCATCCGCCGAGGCCGTGGAGGATCCCGCGCCCACGATCGAACTGCTGCACATTGACAATGACAGCAACTGTCCCGTAACGTCTGCCGACGTCGCTACGCACACGCGGGCCGACCCCATCCTCCGCAAAGTCCAGGCTTGGGTCTTAAGGGGCTGGCCGACCCAAGATGTCAGCAGCGAGTTCCTGCCGTTCAGCCGGAAGCGAGAGGAGCTGTCCACCATGCGCGGCTGTTTGTTATGGGGAGACAGGGTGCTGATTCCCGGCTCGCTACAAAAACGAACTCTGGCCGCTTTACATCGGGGGCACCCGGGCATCGTCCGGATGAAAGCTCTGGCACGGAGCTACGTCTGGTGGCCAGCCATGGACAAAGACATTGAGCAATGGGTCGCCAGGTGTACTCCGTGCCAAGAAGTAAGACCTGCACCCCCTCAATCAGACCCGACGCCCTGGGAAACCCCCAGCTCTCCCTGGTCGCGCATCCACATTGACTTTGCTGGCCCCATTCATGGGCACCATCTTCTCATCGTGGTGGATGCCTACTCCAAATGGCTGGAGGTCGTCCCCATGGCATCGACCACAACGGAAGCAACCATCAGAGCCCTCCGCCGACTGTTTGCCACCCATGGACTCCCTGACGTCTTAGTCTCGGACAACGGTCCTCAACTTACGTCCGTGCCCATGGAGGCTTTTCTCGCTAATCTGGGCATCCGCCATGCCCTCTCTGCCCCTTACAGACCGGCTGGAAATGGACAGGCTGAAAGGATGGTGAGGCTCACCAAGGAGTCTCTCGCCAAGATGGGACCTGGGGATTGGCAGGAGCGCATTGACACCTTCCTCCTGACACAACATATCACACCCCACTCTGCCACCCGGAAATGCCCTGCCGAACTCTTGATGGGCAGGCGACTCCGGTCACCCCTGGACAGACTGCACCCGCAATACACTTCGGAGGTTCCCGCATCTGCCAGCCGTCAACTTCGCCAATTTTCGATCGGCGACGCCGTGTTCGCTTTAAATTTCCACGGCTCGCCTAAATGGCTTAAAGCTACAGTACACAGCACAACCGGCCCCAAATCCTACCGAGTTGAGCTGGAAGACGGACAGATCGTGAGACGTCATCTCGACCAGCTCCGCAAAAGGTGGAGGGAAGTGGGTGAAAACCAGCCGGACGAGGTAGGCCTAAACCACCCCGACGAGGTAGGCCTAAACCACCCCGACGGGGTAGGCCTAAACCACCCCGACGAGGTAGGCCTAAATCACCCTGACGAGGTAGGCCTAAACCAACCTTGTGAGGTAGGCCCCGACCTCCCCGACGGAGTAGGCCAACACCACCCTGGCGAAGTAGGACGACCCCACCCAGACGAGGGAGGCCGCCAACAAACAAGAAAGACAAGCACCTTGGCGCCAAATTCAACTGCAGCTGCAAACAGCCAAGTAGACCGGGGACAACCCAGCAGGGGAAGCCAACAGCAGCCCCGCGAGGTGGTAACCCGACAACCCGGAGACGGGGACCTCCAGCCAACTCTTCAGGAGACCCCGCAACAACCACCCGACCGCGCAGAAGACCAACCCTGCGAGGAAGGCCGCCACCACCCCAGCAGGGTAGGCCAACACCAACCCGGCATGGCCGAACAACCCGGCGTCCTGCCAACAACGAGATCACCTCCAGCCAACCAGCCGTACCAAGAGGGCTTACACCACCCCTGCAAGGTAGGCCTACGCCACCCCGACAGGGTCGACACGCCGCCCGGGTCATCCACCAAGCTCCCCGGGAGTAAGCCGGACTCAACCAGGGGACCCCCAGGGTTAGCCCAGCCACCTCCGCCGAACTCGCACCCAGACCCAGACCGACGCGACTCGAGCCCAGCAGGGAACCGAGGGAAACCCAGGGACCTACCGAGGCTCAGGAGTTCCGGACCGGTCCATCGCAGAGAGCCACAACGGCGATCTCAGGATCCGTGCAGGAACGAGGGAGACCAGCATCCACAGCAGGCGGAGATCCGAGACCCGGCCGGAGGTTCTGGGACTGAGCCAGCGTCCTCTACGGCCAGATCCAGCCCGGCACCGGAGCTGGAGCCCGGAGCAGAGCGGACACCTCCCGTCCATGTCGGTGCCCATCCGAACTGTGAACTGCGCAGGTCTACGCGGGCACGTAGACGTCCTGTTTATCTTAGCGATTACCTCCCTGATGGACTGACTAAGAACTAGGGGGGAGGAGTGTTATGTCCTTATAAGGACATCCGCCTGGGATTGGCTGAAGATCCTTTCGGCGGGAGTTTTGAATCCCTGTCAGTGGGCGGTGCGTCTGCCGGAGCAAATATAAGGAGAGCTCCGGCAGCGCACAGGCAGTTCAGTTCTCATTAAATAAATGATTGTTCTTGAACTCAGCTGGTCACTCTTCTTTCCTGCGCCGATCTAACAGGAAGTATGTGACTAAGAACTGGTAACCAGTAACTAGGTGTAGATTTTATGCAGCCACTAATTAGCCTCATCGTATGAACATCAATAAGTCCTGTATGTGAGCTGTTTATCCATGCAGGTGCACAATATTCCGCTGCAGAGTAGCAAAGCCCGAGGGCTGCACATAGAAGAGTTGGGTCTGAAGCTCCCCAAGTTGTTCCACATAGTTTTTGTAGGATGTTATTTCTGCTGTTAACCTTGGCAGCCATATTCTGAATATGTTTTTTAAAGGACAGGGTCCTGTCTAAGGTAACCCCCAGGTATTTTGGTGTTGCCTCTTATGGGAGCAGTTTGTTATTTAAGTATACATTGAGTTCTCTTTTTGCCAATTTGTTGTTGAGGTGAAAACATGATGTAACTGTTTTACTTACCCTTGGGATTAACCTCCATTGGTGGAAGTATGTGCTCAAAGTTGTAAGGTCGGCTGTAAATATGGCTTCTGTAGCTTTGATGTCCTTGTGGCTATATGCTAATGCCAGGTCATCAGCATAGGAGAACTTTTTTGATAGCGTGGGTGGTATATCAGAAATGTATAGATTAAATAGAGATGGAACCAGCACGGAGCCCTGAGGGAGTCCATTATTCAGGTGTCTTTGCTTACTGATTTTGTCAGCCATGATGACTTGAAAGGTCCTTGCTGAAAGCATGTTATTTATTAAGCGGCCCATAATCCTACAGGGGACAGCGTGGAGGAATTTCTTTAATAGGCCCTCCCTCCATACTGTGTCGTATGCTGCTGTGAGATCCACAAATACAACAGATGTTTTCAGTTTATTCTGATAGCTGCTTTCAATATGGCTTTTAAGACTAAGGACCTGATCAACACAGCTCCGATAAGATCTAAACCCAGCCTGTTCAATCGGTATTTGTTCGTTAATTTTCTGTCCGATTCTGTTAAGTATCAATCTTTCAAGTAGTTTACAGTAGAGTATCTTTCAAGCAGAGGCAAAGTTACTCGTGTCCGTGGCAATCCTTAAGTCACACGTGTCTCCTGGGTGGTGCTAAATGAGTAACAGACGGACTGGTAGCCAGACATCCGCGAGGATCTCCTGGCTTCACACACAACCCCACGGTCCTTTTAAGGACCTTTTAAGTTCCAAAAAAATAGCAGACTAATAGTAGTGCAGACTTAGTAAATAGTTTGACAGTGTTGAGGGAATTATTTGTTTAGCGGAGTGATGGCATTCAGGAAAAAACTGTTCTTGTGTCTAGTTGTTTTGGTGTGCAGTGCTCTATAGCCTCGTTTTGAGGGTAGGAGTTGAAATAGTTTATGTCCAGGATGTGATGCATCTATAGATATTTTCACAGCTCTCTTTTTGACTCGTGCAGTATACAGGACCTCAGTGGAAGGCAGGCTGGTAGCCATGGTTTTTTCTGCAGTTCTAATTATCCTCTGAAGTCTGTCTGTCTTGTTGGGTTGCAGAGCCAAACCAGACAGTTATAGAGGTGCAGATGACAGACTCCATAATTCTTTTGTAGAACTGGATCAGTAGCTCCTTGGGCAGTTTGAGCTTTCTGAGTTGGCGCAGAAAAAACATTCTTCCTTGTGCTTTTTTGACGATATTTTTGATGTTAGCTGTTGATGAACTTGTTGAAGTTGCCAAGGTTGGACATCTCTGCCTTTGATGGTTATGATTTGCTCTCAACTTAGTTATCACAGTCAATGATGGTTGTTGGGGAATTATCTACAAGATCTACAATGCGCTATATGGAATCTGGCCAATATTGGTAGTAAGAGTTGTAGCCCTTTGGAAAGTTCAACTGAACTCAACACTGGAGGTTTTTAAGAAGAGGTTGGATGACCATTTGTCTGAAGTGGTGTAGGGTTTCTTGCCTATACAGGGGGTTGGACTAGAAGACCTCCAAGGCCCCTTCCAATTCTATGCTATGCTATGCTATGCTATGCTATGCTATGCTATGCTATGCTATGCTATGCTATGCTATGCTATGCTATGCTATGCTATTCTTCTAAAGAACGTGAATCCCAAGGGTGCTTTTTTAAAGAGGCAACTGAACTTTCTTGTTTTTCTTTGAAGACGTTTTGCTTCTCATCCAAGAAGCTTCTTCATTCCAAGAAGCTTCTGAAGAGCTGAAGAAGCTTCTTGGATGAGAAGCAAAATGTCTTCAAAGAAAAACAAGAAAGTCCAGTTGACTCTTGAAAATAAAGCACCTCTCTGGGACAACCAGGACCTGGATGACTGAGAATCTCCGTAGACACTCACGTGAGCAAGATTGATACTTTATTTTAATTGTCCAATGTTTTAATAAAAATCTATACGGTTACTCAAGAAAACAAAAACAAGCAAAGAAAAAACTCAAAAAACTTGATGGACTACTGGGTCTTTTTCTGCCATCCATCCGTTTTCTATGTTTCTATCTCACAATAAGTGACTCTTGAGTGACATATTGTATAACAACCCAATAAAAGATTATGGCTGTCTTGGCCCAGCAGGTGGCACCACCTAATTAATTTTGGCTGATCTCAGAAAGTTGTGTGAGACTTGATGTACATTTGGATGAGGGACCACTAGGAAATCCCCAGCTCTATAGGCCTAACTGGGAAGTCAGCAATGATCAACCTCCAAGAAAAAAATTACAGGGATGAATCCAAGAATTTTGTAGAACTCAAACTCCACTAAGAAGTCTTTTCCTTATTAAAGTACAAGTCATCCTTGACCTACGACCACAATAGAATTTTTGTCGCTAAGCAAGGCAATTGATTAAATGACTTGCACCATTTAATTTTTTTTTTTTAAATTAGATTTATATGCCGCCCTTCTCCGGAGACTCAGGGCGGCTTACAATGCGTTAAGCAATAGCCTTCATACTTTTGTACAATTTATACAAAGTCAGCTTATTGCCCCCACAAACTGGGTCCTCAATTGACCTACCTTAGAAAGGATGGAAGGCTGAGTCGACCTTGAGCCTCGAACCTTGCAATAATTGCAGACAGCTGAATCTTAATAACAGGCTACTAGCCAGTTGAGCTATCTGAGGCTCTTTGAAGTAAATACTTTATTCATGAAGTGGAATTAAAAGATTAAAAAAAAATACTTTACTCATGAAGTAGAACAGAACAGAACAGAACAGAACAGAACAGAACAGAACAGAACAGAACAGAACAGAACAGAACAGAACAGAACAGAACAGAACAGAATTCTTTATTGGCCAAGTGGGATTGGACACACAAGGAATTTGTTTTGGTGCATACGTTCTCGGTGTACATAAAAGACAAGATACATTTGTCAAGAATCATAAAATACAACACTTAATGATAGTCATAGGGAACAAATAAGCAATCAAATCATACAAGGAAACAATCAATATAAATCTTAAGGATACCAGCAACAAGGTTACAGTCATGCAGTCATAAGTGGGAGGAGATGGGTGATGGGAACGATGAAAAGATTAATAGTAGTGCAGACTTAGTGAATAGTTTGACAATGTTGAGGGAAGTATTTGTTTAGCAGAGTGATGGCGTTCAGGAAAAAAACTGTCCTTGTGTCTAGTTGTTCTGGTGTGCAGTGCTCTATAGCGTCATTTTGAGGGTAGGAGTTGAAACAGTTTATGTCCAGGATGTGAGGGGTCTGTAGATATTTTCACTAATCCTAACCCTAACCGTAATTCTAACCTTAAACTCTAAGGTTTAAGCATAGTATACAAAATTATCCGCTACAACGTCCTACCTGTCAACGACTTCTTCAGCTTCAACCGCAACAATACACATGCAAACAATAAATACAAACTCAAGGTAAACTGCTCCAATCTCAATTGCAGAAAAATGCGACTTCAGCAACAGAGTGGTTAATGCCTGGAGTGCACTACCTGACTCCCTGGTTACATCCTCAAACCCTCACAGTTTCAATCTCAAACTGTCTACTGTGGACCTCACCCCATTCCTAAGAGGTCTGTAAGGGGCGTGCACAGAGATGGGTTTCAGCAGGTTCTGAACAGTTCTGGAGAACCGGTAGTGGAAATTTTGAATAGTTCAGAGAACCGGTAAATACCACCTCGGACTGGACCTGCATGAAGCCGAAAACACCAGCCTGAAGATGACGAATGAGACTTCGTTGAAACGTCGCCAAGACACTTCCAATTTTACGCGGGAGAAAATCCGAATAACCAAAGACCTACACATATATATATATATATATATATATATATATATATATATATATATATATATATATATATATATATATATACATACATACATACATACATACATACATACATACATACATACACATACAGAGAGAGAGAGAGAGAGAGAGAGAGAGAGAGAGAGAGACAGACAGACAGACAGACAGACAGACAGACTAAGGTAGATCTATTTCAGGCTTATAAGCCCTCATCAGTTAGCCACACCATCCTCCCATTTATCCTCCCTATAAAGGTACAGTATTTGTTTTTTTTTTCCTTTTCGTAGGCTTTATGGGTATTTCTCCTTAGCCAGGTTCTTCCTACATAAACCAAGATTTTTATGCAGCCCTAGTTCAGTGAAACTGAAACTGAAAACAAATACTGTACATTTACAGGGAGGATACATGGGAGGAGGGTGTGGCTAACTGATGAGGGCTTATAAGCCCAAAATAGATCTATAGTCTCCCAATGGGCAGCAGAGGGTTTGCTGGCTGCCAGAAAAAAAGCCTGGAAACTAATGGATTGTGATTTCACTGAACTAGGGCTGCATAAAAATCTTGGTTTACGTAGGAAGAATCTGGCTAAAGAGAAATACATAACATAACATACATACATACATACATACATACATACATACATACATATGAAAATATAAGAAAAGAAATACAGTATAAAGAGAGAAAAGGAAAGAAAAAGGCACCAACTTCCAACTCTCTTTAGCACAGTAGAAAATAACAACATTAGAACCCCCCCTTTTTTTTTGCTTTTACACAACAGTATGCACATAGCAATAAGCCTAGTTAGTTAACAGGAACAACATCAAAGTTCCTTTTTTCTTTTCCATCGCAAACACAAAACCCAGAAGCAATTTGAGACCAAAAACAAAGTTAGATATATTCTCTTCTTTGGATAAAAGAATTGATTTGACCATCTCGTTTAGCATTTATTTCTACAGATTTTTGGTCTCTGGGGAAATTGCTTTCCGCCAGCTCAAGCTGTTCATCCATCAAATTGAGCAATGCCTTTTTCAGCTTCCTACAGTGGCAGCCTTCCAGATACACTGGGATTTCAACTCCTAGTACCTGCAGAGTAACTATGGACTGGTTAAGGCCAAAAGATCGGGGGCTTTAAGGGGAGAAATGAATGCTGGAAAAATTACTGAAGATTAGGACAGACATTCATTGCATTAAGTCCCTAAACCTGAAGCACTAGTCTCACTTTTTTTCTGTTTTGGGATCATACAGATAGTCCTCGACTTACAACAGTTCGTTTAGTGACTGTTTGAAGTTACAATGGCACTGAAAAAAGTGACTTATGACTGTTTTTCACACTTACGATCATTGCAGCATCCTCTTGTCTACATGATTAAAATTTGGATGCTTGGCAACTGGTTCATATTTATGACGGTTGCAGTGTCCCGGGGTCATGTGATCGGCTTTTGCGACCTTCTGATCAGCAAAATCAATGGGGAAGCCGGATTCACTTCACAACCATGTTACTAACTTAACAACTGCAGTGATTCACTTAACAATTGTGGCAACGAAGGTCGTAAAATGGGGCAAAACCTACTTAACAAATGTCTCACTTAGTGTTCTGCCCCAGCTATGGACCCCAAAGAACGCAGCACACACAAAGTCCGTACAAACCTTAGTTTACTAATTAAGGACTACTAATGAGCTTTCTTAGTAGTTGTTCGAACACAAGTACAATTTAAATCAGTCTTTTCTGAACAAGGGCTGTTAATTTAACTTCGTTAACAGCCGACAAGAATCCAAAGAATAATAACTCAATTCTGAGGCACAGTCTTTCAGATAACCGTAATCTTACTGTGGTTGGCAGAATGCCGAGAAGCATTTTGCAGGAAAACTGACAAGAAAGGAGCAAGAGACGTTTCTGGAATCAAGACGCAAAGGAATATGAATGAAGTTGTTCCCTGCAAATTATTTCAGTTGGCGTTCCTCCTTAAATAGGCTAAGGAAGTGGCCAATTAGCCCCAAGCCTTACTCTCGAGGAGACCTCCTCTTGAGGAGCCACTCCCGCCTTTTGGCAGCTCTGCGTGCCCATGCATTGAGAAGAGGCTCCTCCAGTTCGTCCTCTTCATTTAAGGGAGCTTCTGGAGGTTCTGAAGGCCCTGGCTGAATCCCCACCTCTGGCACCATATCTTCTCCAGCCTCCTCATTGTCTGACTCGAGTGCAGTTGGCATCAGCCTCCTCGCTGTTGGAATCAGCTACTAGCTGCACAGGCTGCTGACGTGCCACAACACTTAGCTACATAAATTTTGGACTCAGTTGTGGTCATACATCGAGGACTATCTGTATTAACTGGTGAAACAGATGCTGGTTTAATGCAACCATGTTGCCTATTTAAAAAAAAACAACAACTTGAAAATAGAAAATTTCAGCCCCACCCTTTGCATGACATCATTGGTGCATCCTGTCACCCAATCAAAGGCCAACATTTTTAATATATATAAATACATACATACATACATACATACATACATACATACATACATACAGGAAAACAGAACCTAAGAATAGAAGAAATCTATGGCTAAAAAAATTGTTTATATCTCTGGAAAACTAATGGAGACTAATCAAGGAGAGAAGCAACCTAGAACTAAGGAGAAACTTCCTAACAGTGAGGACAATCAACCAGTGGAACAGCTTGCCACTAGAAGTTGTGGGCGCTCCATCACTGGAGGTTTTTAAGAAGAGACTGGACAGCCATTTGTCTGAGATAGTATAGGTTCTCCTGCTTGAGCAGGGGGCTGGACTAGAAGACCTCCAAGATCCCTTCCAACTCTGTTATTCTATTCTATTCTTCTATCCCATTTCTACATTCTATTCTATTCTATTCTATTCTATTCTATTCTATTCTATTCTATTCTATTCTATTCTATTCTCAATAAAGATTCTATTCTATTCTATTCTATTCTATTCTATTCTATTCTATTCTATTCTATTCTATTCTATTCTATTCTATTCTATTCTATTCTATTCTCAATAAAGATTCTATTCTATTCTATTCTATTCTATTCTATTCTATTCTATTCTATTCTATTCTATTCTATTCTATTCTATTCTATTCTATTCTATTCTATTCTAAATAAAGATTCTATTCTATTCTATTCTATTCTATTCTATTCTATTCTATTCTATTCTATTCTATTCTATTCTATTCTATTCTATTCTCAATAAAGATTCTATTCTATTCTATTCTATTCTATTCTATTCTATTCTATTCTATTCCTATTCCTATTCCTATTCCTATTCCTATTCCTATTCCTATTCCTATTCCTTTCCGTTCCGTTCCGTTCCGTTCCGTTCCGTTCCATTCCATTCCATTCTATTCTATTCTATTCTATTCTATTCTATTCTATTCTATTCTATTCTATTCTATTCTATTCTATTCTCAATAAAGATTCTCTTCTCCTCTCCTCTCCTCTCCTCTCCTCTCCTCTCCTCTCCTCTCCTCTCCTCTCCTCTCCTCTCCTCTCCTCTCCTCTCCTCTCCTCTCCTCTCTTCTCAGTAAAGATTCTATTCTACTCGACTCGACTCTACTCTACTCTACTCCGTCTGTTACAACAGGGACTGCCCAGTGAAATGTTGTATTTTTCCCAGTAAAAATAGATCAGCTATCAAGGTCAAGATAATCCTGTCACTCCAGAGCAGACATGCAATAAAGATCCATGAAACAGCCAGTTGTTCTGTTCAGTTCTTGGCACCAGCTTCGTTTACGTGACTTCATTCGGTTATCAGAACTGTCAGTTTTGACAGCTTCAATGGCTGCTTGGGGAAATAAAACTGGCATTGCAGTTGGTTTGTGAAAGGAAACGCCTGTCAGTCAAGAAACGGAGCTTGTTGAAAACCAGGATGACCTTTGCTGAGCTGAGGAAAGTCCACCCAGAAGTGACACACGCAGTCCTTGAAAGACCATTCTCAGGACCGACATTTTTTTAAAAAAAATATTCTTCTTTGAAGGCCACCGGAAATCAGATCTCAGGATTTGACCCTTTGATTCATTGTTGCTTCAGGAAAAATCAGATTCTGCTTCCAAACATCAGAAAAGAAGACGAGACTTGGACATTAGGCATTTATGGAGGAGAAAGTGGCCTGTAAATGGAATTGTGAGGCAGCAACACACCAGAGGGTCACCGTAGGGGATAAAAAGTCAACATTTTCAAGGTTGTAAGCGCAACGTCATCCTTCTCATGTTGTAGGTTTTGAGTTTTCTCTTGCAAGACAGCCTTGGAAAGCCACAACTAAGATTTCTCTGTGGGTTTCCTTGGTACTTACATCGCCATCTTGGATTTTCGCTTCCCTCACAAAGTCTTCTCCAGCATCAGTCAGCTGCTGGAAGACAGAATTACAGAATAATAGTGTTGGAAGGTGTTAGGATATGATTTGAGCCTAACAGATTGTCCAGGCAATATATGTGTTCTGTGACTTTAAGTTTTAATGCTGCATCATGCTGTAATGCTGAGTCATGCTATAATTAGGTGTAATTTAACAACGTATTTAACAAAGGTACTGTAATGTATTCAGTTGATGATAAGCTGCCATTGTGCTATCATCGTGTGCGTGTGTGGGTGGATCTGCTACCATCCAGGGTTTGTCCATCAGAGTGAACCAACTACTGTTTGTTTGGTAAGAAGCTTTTTGGATTTAACCGGTAAAGACTTGGACTGTTTAGAAGATTACGAGATTGTTTATTTTTCCACTATAAAGAAACCTTTTGATAACACCAGTTTGCACGTATCTTTATCTCATTGCTCTCAGCAACGTTCCTCTGTGCACTTTACTCTGCTAGTTGTAAACACAGCAACAATATCCTTAACAGAAGGGACCTTGTAGGTCATCTAGTCCAACCCACCCACTCTCGCCCAAGCAGGAGACCCTACACCATTTCTGACAGATGGCAGTCCAGTCTCGTCTTGAAAGCTTCCAGTGATGAAGCTCCCGCAACTTCTGAAGACAACTTTTGTTCCATGGGTTGATGGTTCTCCCTGTCAGAAAATTTCTCCTTATTTCCAGGTTGAATCTCTCCTTGATCCGTTTCCATCCATTGTTCCTTGTCTTGCCTTCAGGTGCTTTGGAAAATAGATTGACCCCGTCCTCTCCATGGTGGCCCCTCAGATATTGTAAGACTGCTATCCTGTCTCCCCTGGTCCTTCTCTTCACTAGACTAGCCATGCCCAGCTCCTGCAACTGTTCTTCGTTTATTTTAGCCTCCAGTCTCCTAATCATCCTGTTTGCTCTTCTCTGCACTCTTTCTAGAGTCTCAGCATCTTTTTAATAGTGTGGTGTCCAAAACTGGATGCAGTATTCTAAGTGTGGCTTTACTAAGGCTTTACTCTTTGAGCTTGATTGTTTTCTTGAAGATGTTTCATTACCCAACTATATAACATCATCATGCTAGAAGGGAGTGGGGTTTCCTCTCTGTTTATATACTAGTCACCTCCTCACCAGCAGTCAACACCCAGATAAGCAGAGATTAACACCAAGGAGCCTGAATAGCTCAACAGACTAAAAGCATTGTGATTAACATTCAGCTGCCTGCAATTACTGCAAGTTCGAATCTCACCAGGCTCAAGGTTGACTCAGCCTTCCATCCTTTCTATGGTAGGTAAAATGAGGACCCAGTTTGTGGGGGCAATAAGCTGACTTTGTATAAATATAAATATACAAAAGTATGAAGGCTATTGCTTAACGCATTGTAAGCCGCCCTGAGTCTCCGGAGAAGGGCAGCATATAAATCAAATTTAAAAAAAAAAGATTACTACTAGACCAACAGTCAAACAGTAAACAATACCCCAATAATGGAACTAACCAAGCTGACAAACGAACAGCCTAATCGAGGAACCACCAAGAACATTCTGACCCACAGTGACACAACAAGCCACTTGTATATAAACACAGAGCAAACTTCACTCCCTGTAGCACTGATGATGTTACCACATTGGGTCATTAAATGCCTGCAAGAACAACCAAGTTCAGAGAGCATCAAGGACCCCACAGTCCTCCTCCTTCTTTCTGCAAACCCCACTAGCACTGATGATGTTACCACGTTGGGTCACGAAACGTCTGGAAGAAAACAGCCAAGCTCCGAGAGCATCAGTGACCTCACATCTTGACTTTAATTCATCCCCACATTTTCTTATTAAAAATGTTTTTTTTTAAAGGAATAGAATAGAACCTCCTGGGACTCACAAATCAGCCAGATTGTCAGATAGGAATGAGTCTGCAAGATTTGAGTCATCTGATTTATGGAGCAACCGAGCCCAACAAAAACGCCTGTTGGGAGAAATAGGCACCAAAGTGGATAACGCTTTTTAAAAATAAAGTCCATCTCACACAAGCTGTCCCTGGGAGCTGTGCCATAAAACAATGAAAATTTACAATAAAACCGTCTGAAATCACAAATAATTAAACAGAAGTGAGAACAAGATCAAAAGAGGGTGAAATCAAAATATTTTACAAGCAAGTCCTTGACTTTCAGTCGTTTGTTTAGCAACCAATCAAAGTTATAACAGCACTGAAAAAATTGGGACTTATGACGGGTTTACACACTAACAACTGTGACACATTTACAGGTGATCAGAATTCAGGCGCTTGTGTATTTAGCAGGAGCAAGAGCATTTTTAGGCTTATGTCCAGAGAGCCTGGATAGCTCAGCAGACTAAAAGCATTCTGATTAACACCAGATGTCTGCTATTACTGTAAGTTTGAAACTCACCAGGCTCAAGATTGACTCAGCCTTTCATCCTTTCTAAGGTAGGTAAATTGAGGACTGAATTTGTGGGGGCAATAAGCTGACTTTGTATAAATATACAAACATATGAAGACTATTGCTTAACGCATTGTAAGCCGTCCTGAGTCTCCGGAGAAGGGCGGCATATAAATCAAATTAAAATAATAAATAAATAAATAAATAAAATATGCCGCTTCACAGGGCTTTACAGCTCTCAAGCAGTTTTACAGAGTTAGCTTCTTTCCCCCGACAATCTGGGTCCTCAATTTACCTGAATTTGGAAGGATGAAAGGCTGAGTCAACCTTAAGCCAGTCAGAATCGAACTCCTGGCAGTGAGCAGAGTTAGTCTGCAATAGCAATAGTACTTAGACTTATATACTGCTTCATATTGCTTTACTGCTCTTTCTGAGTGGTTTACGTCAGCATTTTGCCCCCAACAATCTGGCTCCTCATTTTACCGACCTCAGAAGGATGGAAGGCTGAGTCAACCTTGAGCTGGTCAGGATCGAACTGCTGGCAATGAGCAGAGTTAGCCTGCAATAGCAATAACAATAGCACTTAGACTTATATACTACTTTATAATGCTTTACAACTCTCTTTAATCAGTTTACAGCATCAGCCTATTGCCCCCAACAATCTGGATCCACATTTTACCGACCTTGGAAGATTGAGTCAACCTTGAGCCCCACCAGAATCGAACTCTAGATGGTGGGCAGAGTTTGCCTGCAATACTGCATTCTAACCACTGCGCCCCCTTGCAAATATATATCCTGCAACCATGTATTTACAATGGTTGCAGCAATCCCGGGGTTATATGATGGCCATTTGTGGCCTTCCCACTGTCTTCTCGCAAGCAGAGCCAAAGGGGGAAGATGGATGGGATTACTTAAAGACTTAATAATTCACTTAACAACGATGGCAAAAAAAAGTTACATAATTGGATGCAAGTTATTTAACAATTGGCTTGTTTAGCAATGGAAATTCTGGTGCCAGTTGGGATTGTATGTAGTGATCACATGACCCCCCCCCCCCCAGGATGCCACAACCATCATAAATACATGCCAGTTGCCAAGCAACCAAATATTGATCAAATAACCCTAGGAGCGCTGCGACAGTTGCAAATACAGCTAGTCCTTGAGTTATGACCACAATTGAGTCCAAAATTGATGCTGCTAAGGGAAACATTTGTTAAGTGAGTTTTGCCTCATTTTACGACTGCCCTTGCCACGGTTGTTAAGTGAATCTGACTTTGCTGGTCAGAAGGTTGCATAACCTTATGCACAATCACTCAAGCACTCGTCACTTCTCGCCTGGACTATTGTAACGCTCTGTACATGGGGTTCCCCTTTGGGTGCACCCGGAGGCTTCAACTGGTGCAGAATGCGGCCGCGCGGGGGATTATGGGAGCGAGAGGGCGCTCCCATGTGACACCTCTCCTGCGCGAGCTGCATTGGCTTCCGGTGGACTTCCGGGTGCGCTTCAAGGTGTTGGTGATCACCTTTAAAGCGCTCCATGGCTTAGGACCTGGGTACTTGCGGGACCGCCTTCTGCCACCAATTGCCTCCCACCGGCCAGTTCGCTCCCACAGAGAGGCCTCCTTAGGGTGCTGTTAGCCAGGCAATGCCGGCTGGCGACCTCCAGGGAGAGAGCCTTCTTTGTGGTAGCTCCCACCCTCTGGAACGACCTTCCTCCAGAACTCAGAATGATCTCAGACTCCGGACTTTTCGTCGGGCCTTAAAAACTTAGTTTTTGATCTGTCCCCCTTTACATACACCCACAAAAACACAGCCAGTCGAGGGTTAAAGAAGCACTTGGCACACACCACAGTTCTTATCTCCAACTTGGCAGCGATATGCACACCATCTGCCAAGTGTTTTAATTGTTCACAGAAAGAAAATCACATACGTAGCTTTGCCAAAATCCGTTCTTTTAGCTCCAATGACTACCAGATTGAGTTATTGTTCATCACAGGGATCATTGACCACCACCCTCTCTTATATAGTCTCTGGGGTGTGGTCCAGTGACTTATTGGTCCTGTGACTCAAGTCCAGTGACTCAGGTCTATTCCCTCGCACGTCTCCTCAGCTGCTGCAAGCGCTTATCTCGCCTTCGTTGACGTGCGTCCAGGAATGACGTCTCTCCCTCACTCTCATCTGAGACACCTGTTTCCCCACTACTTTGCTCTCTTTCAGCTGGCACCTGAGACGGTGCCAGAGGGGGGGGGGGCTGGGAGATCTGGCTGGCTCCTCTTCCTCATGCTCAGAGCTTCCTTCCTCCAATGGGATAGGCTCAGAGGACGGGGCCACAACACTTTTTCCAGTTAGCTGGACTGGCCTGATCCCATGGTTAATTTTTAGAGTTTGATATTAAATATTAATCGAACTGTTTTAAATTTATGGGCCAAATTTTATATTAGTTGCTTTTAATAACTGTTTTAACTTTTGTAAAATTTGTTTTTTACTTTTGCCTGTTCACCGCCCTGAGTCCGCAAGGAGAAGGGCGGTATATAAATCTAATAAATGAAATGAAATGAAACAAGGGGACCGGAGGACCCGGGGAGATGCTGCAACGGTCATAAGTATGCGTCAGTTGCCCAGCGTCTGAATTTTGATCACGTGACCCGTGGGGGTGCTGCAACGGTTGTAAGTGTGAAAAACGGTCACTAAATGAACTGTTGTAAGTCGAAGACTACTTGTATGGGAATGAATTGCAAGTCCCTTTTTTTCAGTGCCATTCTATCTTCAAACAGAATAGAGCAGGAAGGGACTGAGTGAGGCTGAGACTTTGCTAAAAGTTCCCCTTGATATTTCTTTCCAAGTAGTTCCCCCCAAAAAATCTGGATTTTTTTTGTTAAAAAAACCTCAATCAATCTCAATTAGAATAGAGCTGGAAGGGACCTTGGAGGTCTTCTAGTCCAACCCTCAGCTCAAGCAAGAGATCCTATGTCATTTCAGACAAGGGACTGTCCACCCTCTTCTTAAAAATCTCCAGTGAGGAAGCACCCACAACTTCTGGTGGCAAGAGGTTCCACTGGTGAATTGTCCTCACTGTTAGGACGTTTCTCCTTCATTCCAGGTTGCTTCTCTCCTCGATTAATTTCCATCCATTGTTTCTTGCCTTGCCTTCTGGTGCTTTGGAAAATAGCTTGACTCTTTCCTCTTTGTGGCAGCCGTTCAAATACTGGAATACTGCTATCATGTCCTCTCTAGTCCTTCTTTTCTCTAACTCAAACCCAAATCCCGCAACCGTCCTTCGTATGTTTTAGTTTCCAGGCCTTTAATCGTCTTAGTTGCTCTTCTCTGCACTTTTTCCAAAGTCTCAACATCCTTTTTTGTAATGTGGTGACCAAAACTGGATGCCGTATCCCAGGGGTGGGCTTTACTAAGGCTTTACAAAGCGGTACTAAATGAATTTTAGCTGCTCAATGAATTTTAATTGCTAAATGAATTTTTGTAAGGATTTTCTGTATGGGGAAAAATTCTGCAGCCATTAGGGTTGCCAGGTCTGCTTCCAAAAAATAGTGGACAAGCGGGGGAGGGGGGGAGGGGGAGCCTAAGTAGTAAAATTTTTTTAAAAAAATTACAATTAAATTATATATTTTCTTACAAACATTTTAACACGTATTAAAATAATCACTTCAAAACTTTACTTAAAATTCAAAACATCAAATATATTATAATAATATGTAAAATATGAAATTACATTTTACTTTGCTGTCATGTGTATTTTTTATTTGACTGCACAGCTTTGATCAATTCTTGGTGTTTAAGGAATAATTCTTTAATTTCAGTACAATGAAAAAATATACAAAGTTCACTTCGAACTGATGGTACAAGCGGTCGATTACATTCGTCAGTCCACAAATTTCCCATGACGCTGAAAATTCATTCAACGTTTGCATTTGATACCGGAATTGATGCACAATACGGGAAGAGTTTCAGTAAACTCAGAGCTGGCTCTTTCTTGAAAAAGCACATCCACTTATCAAGGGATGAAACGCCCTGCAGATGAATATAAACTTCTTCTAAGGCAGAAATTTCATCAAAAAGAGTGTTGGGTGGAAGTTCTTCTCGCCATGGTGATAATAACCAGATGTTCGTCATTTCTTCTAAAGTTGGAGGATTATTGCAATCAATTAGCTTGAAACAACTTAGCGTTCAATGGATATTTGATCTTTGTCTCATTCTAATTTATGAAAAAAAAGACAAAACACGATTCTCCTATCCTTATTCTCTTAGACTGTACAGCTTTAGATTATGTACCATTTCATCATAAAGCTTTTGAATAAAAGAAATGTCCACTATTTTGTGAAAAAAAATAGTGAACATAACGTGAAAAAAGTGGACTGTCCACTCAAATAGTGGACACCTGGCAACTCTAGCAGCCATGCAAATTTCTCTGCAACCTTCATCCAGCAATTGCGTGAATTTTCATGCCCAGCACAAATTCTCCATGCAGGAATCTGAGCAAGAGAGAGGGATATCCTTCCCCAATTCAAAGGAGCCCTCTCTCTTTAGAAATGCAAGCTGACGCCTGTCAATCATTACATCCACCTGAAAGGGGCTAAATTTTAATCCTCCGGCATTTCCTTATCACCCAGTTCAGCTTCTCATCTGTAAAACCCAACTGGCGGCAGGAAACTTGGAGTCCATCCATAGAGATAAGGCTAATTCTAGAGAATGTATCACCTGACAACCAGGGCAATAAACTGCAATAAAAATAATAGCTAGAGAAATGATGTTCAATTTGTCACCGATCTGTGGCAGAGTTAAAGCATGGAGATAGGACATTTGCACCTTACTCAGATTGTATCTTGTCCCTCATTTTCCTGTTCTGTGATTATTGCTGAATAAGAGTCACAATTTAGACGCAGCTGTAGGTAGGGTATTTCCCCTTCATTTTTTTCCCCTGCCAGTTTTCCACTCCGTCTTATAAACGAGACTTATTAAAAAGTATCCCAAAGCTTTTGGGTGAAATTCTGATCAGAGCGGGGTGAGTTTGTGAGAAAGAGGTTTTGTCTTTCAGGCAAACATGCCTGAAATGTTTGCCTGACATTGTCTCCTTTTTAATGATAACGTTACTAAAATTTGTAAACCAGAAAGATAAAAAGCTAACAGAAACTAATAATTAAGATAAGATGAAGGAAGGAAGGAAGGAAGGAGTGAGTGAGTGAGTGAGGGAGGACTAATTGAATTAATTGAAATTGAACTAATAATAAAGGAAGGAAGGAAGGAAGAGGCAAAAAAGAGAGGAAGGAAGGAAAGAAGGAAGAGGAAAGAAAGAAGTTAGACAGGTAGGAAGAAGGAAGGAAGGAAGAGGCAAGAAAGAAGAGAAGAAGGAAGGAAGGAAAGAAGGAAGAGGAAGGAAGAGGCAAGAAAGAAGGGAGGTAGGAAGGAAGGTTAAAAAAGGAAGAGGCAAGGAAGAAGGGAGGAAAGAAGGGAGAGAGGGAGGAAGGAGGGAAGGAAGGGGCAAAAAAGAAGAGAGGAAGGAAGGAAAGAAGGAAGAGACAAGAAAGAAGGTAGGTAGGTAGGAGGAAGGAAGGAAGGAAGGAAGGAAGGAAGGAAGGAAGGGGCAAGAAAGAAGAGAGGAAGGAAGGAAAGAAAGAAGGAAGAGGCAAGAAAGTAGGTAGGTTAGTAGGAAGAAGGAAGGAAGGAAAAAAGGAAGAGGCAGGAAAGAAGGGAGGGAAGGAGGGAGGAAGGAAGGAAGGAAAGAAGGAAGGGAGGAAGAGGAAGAGGAAGAGGTAGGAAAGAAGATAGCTAAGATAGCTGGGGGGGAGGGAGGGAGGACGGAAGGAAGGAAAAGAAGGAAGGAAAGAAGGGAAAAAGAGGCAAGGAAGAAGGGAGGGAAGGAGGGAGGGAGGAAAAAAAAAGAAAAAGAATTCAGAAAGAGGAAGAGGCAGGAAAGAAGGGAGGAATGGAGGGAAGGAGAAAGGAGGAAGGAAAATCTAAAGAAACCATTTCCAAATTTCTTTTAGAACTGTTTTTGGTATAGATTGCCCTTACTCTAAGGTGAGAACATGTCTCATTTTGTCTACTCGGTGGGGGAGCCCCTGTTTTTCTAAAGGGCTGCAAAGAGCACATTTTCCATCGTCCTTCTGGGAATAAACTGTGTTCCTGAGAAATACTCGTTTCACTTTTTCCTGAGAAGTTTTAGAAAAAATGACTCAGCCAGTTCTCAGAACTCTCTGTGCCTTCCTATGTCTTTCCCCATCCCAAAATGCAAGGATGGCAAATTGCAATTGAGACCACTGGTGAAATCCAATTTTTTTTATTACCAGTTCTGTGGGTGTGGCTTGGTGGACGGGGCAGGGGTAGGATAGTGCAAAATCCCCATTCCCTCCCCACTCCAGGGGAAGGATACTGCAAAATCCCCATTCCCTTCCCTCCCCACTCCAGGGGAAGGATACTGCAAAATCCCCATTCCCACTCCACTCCAGGGGAAGGATACTGCAAAATCTCCATTCCTTCCTCACTCCAGGGGAAGGATACTGCAAAATCCCCATTCCCTCCCCACTCCAGGGGAAGGATGCTGCAAAATCCCCATTCCCACCCCACTCCAGGGGAAAGATGCTGCAAAATCCCCATTCCCTCCCCACTCCAGGGGAAGGATGCTGCAAAATCTCCATTCCCACCCCACTCCAGGGGAAGGATACTGCAAAATCCCCATTCCCACCCCACTCCAGGGGAAGGGTGCTGCAAAATCCCCATTCCCACCCCACTCCAGGGGAAGGATACTGCAAAATCCCCATTCCCTCCCCACTCCAGGGGAAGGATGCTGCAAAATCCCCATTCCCACCCTGCTCCAGGGGAAGGATACTGCAAAATCCCCATTCCCACCCCACTCCAGGGGAAGGATACTGCAAAATCCCCATTCCCATCCCACTCCAGGGGAAGGATGCTGCAAAATCCCCATTCCCTCCATTCCTACCCCACTCTGGGACCAGCCAGAGGTGGTATTTGCCGGTTCTCCGAACTACTCAAAATTTCCGCTACCGGTTCTCCAGAACCTGTCAGAACCTGCTGGATTTCACCCCTGGTTGAGACTTTCCCTGACTTTCTGTGGAAACATATTTTGTATTTTCTTTGATGCAGATATCATGCTTGAAAGATAAGTATGCTAGTAAGCCAAATTTATTGGGTTGTTTCTTTTCTCTTTCCTCCATTGAGGCAAACGCTTGCTCAGCTCAGGTTCAACAGCCGGCAAACAAGTAGTCCTCAACTTACAGCCAATCATTTAGTGACTGCTCAAAGTTACAACGGCACTGAAAAAAATCAATTTACGACCATTTCTCACACTTATGAACATTGCAGCATCCCCATGGTCATGTGATTTACATTCAGGTGCTTGACAATTGACTCACATTTGTGACGGTTACGATGTCCCGGGGCGGGGGGATGTCATGTGATCCAATTTTGCCACCTTCTGACAAGCCAGCTCAATGGGGAAAACCAGATTCCACTTAACAACTGTGTTACTAAACCACTGCAGTGACTCACTTAACAACTGTGATAAGAAAGGTCCATAAAACGAGGCAAAGAAATTTGGAGCTCAATGTGGTCGTAAATCGAGGACTACCTGTATCCAATTATACCAGGTAGTCCTGGACTTAAGACCACAATGGAGCCCAACATTTATGTTGCTAAGGGAAACATTTGTTAAGTGAGTTTTGCCCCGTTTTACGACTTTCCTTGCCACATTGATTAAGTGAATCACTGCAGTTTTAAAAGAGCCACCCTGTTATTAAATGAATCTGGCTTCCCCATTGACTTTGCTTGTCAGAAGGTCGCAAAAAGGGATCACATGACCTTAGGACACAATGACGGTCATAACTATGAACCAGGGGCCAAGAATCTGAATTTTGATCGCATGATCATAGGGATGCTGCAAAGGTGGTAACTCTGAAAAATGGTTGTAAGTCATTTTTTTCAGTGCTGTTGTAACTTTGAGCAGTCACTAAATGATTGGCTGTAAGTCGAGGACTACTTGTAGCCTACTTGTAGCCATTTTAACTTTGAACAGTCACTAAAAGAACTGTTATAAGTCGAGGACTACCTATATTAGTGAATGGCTAGTCTTGGCTAAAAGATCGAAGGTACACCATGGGCCAAAAATATTGGACATAATATAAATTTGGATGAATGGAAAACAATCTGGAATAGAAACTACAGACTAACAAAAGCAGCAACATATAAAGAAAACCAATATAAAATGTTATACAGATGGCACTTTGCACCTGCGAGATTAGCAAAAATCTATCCAAATGTAAGCCCCAAATGTTGGAAGTGTGGACATCACCAAGGAACCTTCTTTCATATGTGGTGGTCCTGTCCCGAAGCGAAGAGGTATTGGAGAAAAATACAAAATTGGCTACAAGAATCAACTAATGAAAAAATTGAACTGATACCTGAAACATTTCTCCTGGGAATCCTAAAGATTCAATATGGGGGAAAAAGAAGATATTTAATTATACATATACTCACTGCAGCGAGAATAGCATATGCCCAATATTGGAAAGGAAAAGATACACCACCAGAGGAAATTATTATTCAGAAAGTTTTAGAGTGTGCCGAAATGAACAAATTAACGTTAGAACTAAATGAAAAAGAGGATTCAGAATACTATAGGGTGTGGGATGATTGGTACAGGTGGACTGAAAACCAAATAAAAAATAGATGAAAATTAATACAAATTTTAAGATATATATATATGTACCTGGAACTATGAAACATAAAGGAAGAATTGATCTAACCTGTGTGGAAAAGGAACACTGTCAGACTGATTGTATTGTATTGTATTATAATAAATTTCAATAAACTGAAAAAAAAAAGATCGAAGGTACAAAATTACTTAACAATATACAACAATACGCTTTAGCGAAACGCTTCCAGTTTCAACAGGGTGTGTGATCAATGCAAGTCCCACCTGTGTTTTATGTGCATGGCCCCATCACAACCACACCTTGACCCTCCCGGGTTTCAAGGAAAAGAACACAACTATCACTTCATCATTGTATTCATCCAGGCAATGATAAGTCAATGTTAAAAGATAAGAAGGAGAAGAAAATTGCCCAAGCGCATTTATCGCTGAGAGTTGTCATGGGAGAGAGAGGTAGTAAAATTGATGGGAGTCGGTTGAGATAGTGGAACTGACAGCTTTGATTAAAGAAGAGACATCGACTAAATTTATTATGGGTTGGAAAGGCCTTTTGGACTATTTGTGGGAAAGAGGAAAAAAAATGAAATTATGACATACGGATTTAATATGCAGAGATCATAAAAAATGTTAAATTGTAATTTTAGATTAAGAGATGAACTTAAGTTTTTACTTGTCTCTGCTGAAAAAGGAATCGTGAGTCATTATTTTTGGTGTGCAAAAATAATGTTCTTGTTATATATTTTTTTCATTTTACTCTACAACTCTTACTTCTCATTCTTTTCTCTATTCTGTCCTCTTAACTAATCCCTTTCTTCATCTTTAGCGGGAGGAGGGTGTTTGGTTATTTTTTTACGTTAAAAAAGTGAATAAAACAAACATATTTACTGTATTAAAAATTAAAACAGAAGAAAAGAATTGTCATCCTAAAATCAAATTACAACATTTGGGTTTCTACATGCTTTTCCATGATTCACCATTGTTTCATTTTTTTTTCCCCCACACACAAAAATGTCAATTACACTAATGTTTTTCAACCTTCACAATTTTAAGAGGGGTGGACTTCAATACTCAGAATTCTCCAGCCAGATTGAAAAATGCCGGTTTATACAAACAGACCACTGGGAATTCAATTCTGTTTAATATAATCAATATTCAGATATATTATTCAGTAGTCTTAATTGGATTCAAGCGGCTACAGGGAGTCCTTGACATATGACCATAATTGAGCCCAAAACTTCTGTTGCTAAGTGAGTTTTGTGTCCCGTTTTATGACGTTTCTTGCCACTGCTGTTAAATGAATCATAGCAGTTGTTACATTAGTAACATGGTTTTTTTAGTGAATCTGGTTTCCCTCGTTGCCTTTGCTTGTCAGAAGGGTTAAAGGTCGCAAAAGGTGATCACATGACCCAGGACATTGCAACCGTCACAAATACAAGTCAGTTTCCAAGCGTCTGAATTTGGATCACATGATGGAATGGCTCTATGCTGGGAAACTGATCATAAGTCACTGTTTTCATTGCCCTTGTAGCTTCGAGAAGTCATTAAATGAACTGTTGTAAGTCGAGGATAATATCAGAGGAAGGGTTTGCAACGAATCTCTTTTTAATCTTCACCCTGCTCACTTCTTTTTCACCCAAAGATTTCTACTCAAATACTCATTTTTCCCCCCTTTTCTTTCCCTTAAAAGAAAAACAGGAGCTGAAAAGCAGAGATTCCACATAAAACATTCATTTCCTCTTTCACTAGGAATTTATGAAACCATTGGATTGATATATCAGGACAGCAGCCATCTGGAACCTGATTTCAAAAGTATTCCCAAAACTGGATCAGCATTTCTGTTTTTCCTTAACAAAGGCCTTCCCACCTTCTAACCTGGATGCCACATCACATCCTCTCGTAAACTGTGCAAACATTCTTTTAATAGGAAGCAAAAATCACAATCCAGAGGGATTTCTGCAGCTGAAAAATCATGGATTTTGCAAGATAAATGGGTCAAATTGTCAAGATTTGGGGCGGGGGGTGGGTGGGCAGGACACAGATTCATCGATTAAAGCAAAATTGACTTTCCCCCCTGCTTTCGAAGTAATCAATCAAAATCTGCCTTCCTATAACTTAAATCCCCATGCTCTCTACATGGGGCTCCCCTTGAGGTGCACCCGGAGGCTCCAACTGGTCCAGAATGCGGCCGCGCGGGGAATTATGGGAGCGACGGGGCGCTCCCACGTGACACCTCTCCTGCGTGAGCTGCACTGGCTCCCGGTGGTCTTCCGGGTGCGCTTCAAGGTGTTGGTGACCACCTTTAAAGCGCTCCATGGCTTAGGACCTGGGTACTTGCGGGACCGCCTTCTGCCGCCAATAGCCTCCCACCGGCCAGTACGCTCGCACAGAGAGGGCCTCCTCCGGGTGCCGTCGGCCAGACAGTGTCGGCTGGCGACCCACAGGGGAAGAGCCTTCTCTGTGGCGGCACCCGCCCTCTGGAATGACCTACCCCCGGAGATACGTAGGTTTCCAGATCTCCGGATCTTTCGTCGGGCCCTTAAAACCCATTTATTCCATCTAGCTGGGCTAGCTTGATCCCATCCTCCGTTTTTAAATTTGAAATTGATTTGAAATTGGGTTGTTTTAATTCTTGGCCGAATAATATTTAATAATTTTTAATTGTTTTTAACTTTTGTATACCATGTTTTATTTTGGCTGTTCACCGCCCTGAGTCTGCAAGGAGAAGGGCGGTTTATAAATTGAAATAATAAATAATAAATAAATAATAATAAATCTTAAATCTTAAAAACTTAAATTTTCCCCCTTTTAAATGGGAATTTTTAATTTGTTTTAAATTATTGGGATTTTAAATTTTTCAGCCAAATTATTTAATTTCGTTTTAGTCTATTTTAAATTTTGTATTTATATGTTTTATTTTATGGCTGTACACCGCCCTGAGTCCTTCGGGAGTAGGGCGGTATATAAATTCAATAAAATCTAAATCTAAATCCATTTTTCAGCCTTCAGCCTTGAGATAGAACAGATCTTAACCAATATTTCTAACTATTGGTAGTCCTTGAATTATGACCGCTACCGAGTCCAAAATTTCTGTTGAAAAGCGAGACAGCGGTTAAGTGGGTTTTGTCCCACTTTACGATCTTTCTTGCCACAGTTGTTAAGTGAATTCCTGTAGTTGTTAAGTGAGTAACTCGGTTGTTAAGTGAATTTGGCTTCCCCATTGACTTTGCTTGTCAGAAGGTCGCAAAAGGGGATCACTTAACCCTGGGACGCTGCAACGGTCATAAATGTGAGTCAGTTGCCAAAACTTCCTAATTTTGATTGTGGGGACGCTGCAACGGTTGTTAAGTGTGAAAAACTGTCAGATGTCATTTTTTTCCAGTGCTGCTGTAAATTTGAACAGTTTCTAAATCAGTGTTTCTCAACCTTGGAAGCTTGAAGATGGGTGGACTTCAACTCCCAGAATCCCAGAATTATAAAGGAAGGTCTTGACCCTAGGGAAGTCACTGTCCCTCAGACAACCGGATGTGAGTCCCTCCTCGTGAAGTGGGGTTATGGGTTACAGATGGGCCTGTTGATTGCGTACCTGGCTCCCTGCCACGTATCAGCAGCCCTGCCTGAGCTCCTCAACGTAATAGCCGAGGTGGCAGTTGAGACTCCTAAGCTACTGATTATGGGAGATTTCAACCTGCCATCCATTGGTGAAACGTCTGAAGGGGCTCGGGAGTTTATGGCTTCCATGACGGCCATGGACCTGACCCAATTAGTTAATGGCCCTACTCACATGGGGGGACACACTCTGGATTTGATCTTTATCTCTGACCAGTGGCTGAATGGTCTAGATATAGGGGATATAGTCATCGAACCCTTGTCATGGTCAGACCATTCTCTCCTTAGGCTTGACCTTCTGACCACTACAACCCACCGCAGGGAGGCGGAATCAATTAAATGGTTCCGCCCCAGGCGCCTGATGGATCCTGATAGGTTCCGGATGGAGCTTGGGCCATTTCCTGAGACCTTGGCTCATGACTCAGCTGAAGACCTAGTGGCGTCCTGGGATAGGATGGCCGCTGGTGCTTTAGACCGGGTCGCGCCTTTGCGGCCTCTGACTCGGCATCGAACCTACCCAGCTCCTTGGTTCTCTGATGAGCTGAGGGGGATGAAACGCCGGAAAAGACGCCTAGAGAGCAGGTGGAGGACCAGCCATTCTGAATCCGACCGAACACTAGTGAGATCTTACATTAAGACCTACTTAATGGCGATAAAAGCGGCAAAATGTAACTATTTTTCCGCTCTTATTGCATCGGCAGATAATCGCCCAGCCGCCTTGTTTAGGGTTACCCGCTCTCTACTCCAGCTGAGAGCCTGGGAAGATCCTCTGCAAGGACAAGCTGAGGATTTTGCACAATATCTGCACGATAAAATCGCTCAGATTCGGGAAGGCTTGGACTCTAACTGGGTTAATTCGGATGAAATGATGAGGGCAGATCTTGAGAACATTATCTGGGATGAGTTTGATACTGTGACTCCTGAGGACATGGACAGGTTACTGGGGAAGCTGAATGCGACCACATGTTTATTGGACCCGTGCCCTTCCTGGCTAGTGCTGGCTACCTGGGAGGTTACACGTAGCTGGCTCCAGAGAATTATTAACGCTTCTCTGAGCGAGGGATTCTTACCTCCTGCCTTGAAAGAGGCAGTGGTGAGACCTCTCCTTAAGAAGCCCTCTCTGGATCCAGCTGTTTTAGCAAACTACCGTCCAGTCTCCAACCTTCGCTTTTTAGCAAAGGTTGTCGAAAGTGTGGTGGCACGACAGCTCCCACAGTACCTGGATGAAGCTGTCTATCTAGACTCGTTCCAGTCCGGCTTCAGGCCTGGATACAGCACAGAAACAGCATTGGTCGCATTGGTTGATGATCTCTGGAGGGCTCGGGATAAGGGATGTTCCTCTATCCTGGTCCTATTAGATCTCTCAGCGGCTTTTGATACCATTGATCATGGCATCATGCTGCACCGGTTGGAGGGGCTGGGAATGGGAGGCACCGTATTACGATGGTTCTCGTCCTACCTCTCTGACAGGTCGCAGTCAGTGTTGACAGGTGGACAGAGATCGACCTCGAGGCCCCTTACTTGCGGGGTGCCACAGGGGTCGGTGCTCTCGCCTCTCCTGTTCAACATTTATGTGAAGCCGTTGGGGGAGATCATCCGTGGTTTTGGGGTGCGATGTCATCTGTACGCTGATGACACTCAGCTGTACATCTCCACCACAAACCACCCCAATGATGCCCTTGAAGTGATGTCCCGGTGCCTTGAGGCCGTACGGGTCTGGATGGGGAGAAACAGGCTTCGACTCAACCCTTCCAAGACTGAGTGGCTGTGGCTACCGGCGTCCCGGTACAGCCAGTTAGTCCCATCACTAACTATTGGGGATGAGTCATTGACCCCCACAGAGAAAGCTCGCAATTTAGGCATCCTCCTGGATGTACGACTGTCTTTAGAAGATCATATAACAGCCGTGGCCAGAGGAGCTTTCTATCAGGTTCGCCTGATTCGCCAATTGCGTCCCTTTCTAGACCAAGACTCATTACGCACAGTCACTCAAGCCCTCGTCATTTCCCGACTTGACTACTGCAATGCTCTCTACATGGGGTTCCCCTTGAAGTGCACCCGGAAGCTCCAACTGGTCCAGAATGCGGCTGCGCGAGTAATTATGGGAGCAACATGGTACTCGCATGTAACACCTCTTCTACGCGAGCTGCACTGGCTTCCGGTGGCCTTCCGAGTGCACTTCAAGGTGTTGGTTCTTACCTTTAAAGTGCTCCATGGCTTAGGACCTGAGTACTTACAAGAGCACCTGCTGCAACCGATAACCTCCCACCAACCAATACGCTCTCACAGAGTAGGCCTACTCATAGTTCCATCATTAAAACAATGTCATCTAGTAGTTCCAAGGGAGAGGGCCTTCTCTGTGGGGGCACCTACGCTTTGGAACAAAATACCACCTGGAATACGAATAATCCCAGATCTTCACATTTCCAACGTGCCCTGAAGACCTTTCTGTTTCAACAAGCAGGGCTAGCATAAACATCAAAATTCTATGCCAAGGTCTTAGTAGATACACCAAGTTGACTCAATTTATTATTTACTGTTTATAAAATATATTTATATGTAAATGAAATCTTAATCTGTTCACCGCCCTGAGTCCTTTGGGAGAAGGGCGGTATAGAAATTCAATAAATAATAATAATAATAATAATAATAATAATAATAATAATAATAATAATAATAATAATAATAATAATAATAATAATAATTCTTTGTTTTAAATTCTAGATTTCACAGAATGATAACGTAAAATTTTCTCTTTTTACCTTGCCGAATCGCCATCAGGCACCATACGGATACAGAGATTAATACATTCCCTGCACTTGGTTCAATCTTAAATCAATACAGATAATCCTCCACTTACAACGAGTGGTGGGATTCAGCCAGTTCGAGCTGGTTTGGGAAAACCAGTAGTTAAATTGCTGGCTGGCCTCTCCCCTCACTGCCCCCACACCTTCCAGGAGTCCCCATTTTGGCTCCCAGGTAAGTGCAGGGAGACCTATTAGGACCAAAATGGGGCACAGGGGTGCAGTGTGCCCCCCCCCCCCACGGAGCCCATTTTGGCTCCCAGGGGAGTGCAGAAGGCCGAGTGCTGCCTGTCACACCCCCTGGCCAAGCCAACTATGGGCATGCCCACCCAGTTGGTCATTAGGGCAGAGAACCGGTTGTTAAATTATTTGAATCCCACCACTGCTTACAAACGTTCATTTAGTGACAATTCAAAGTTACAACGGCACTGAAAATTGTCACTTTACAACCGTTTTTCAGAGTTACAATCTTTCCAGCATCTTCCCGATCAAGTGATCAAAATTCAGATGCTTGGCAATGGGTTCGTACTTACGACCGCTGCTGTGCCAGCAAAGTCATCTGATCCCCTTTTGCGACCTTTGGCAAGCTAAATCAATGGGGCAGGGGTGAAATCCAGTAGATTCTAACAGGTTCTGGAGAACCGGTAGTGGGAATTTTGAGTACTTTGGAGAACCGGCAAATACCACTTCTGGCTGGTCGCAGAGTGGGGAGGGAATGGAGATTTTGCAATATCCTTCCCCCAGGAGGGGAGGGAATGGAAATTTTGCATATCTTTCCCCTGGAAGGGAAGGGAAGGAGGGAATGGAGATTTTGCAATATCCTTCCCCTGCCACGCCCATCAAGGCCCGGCCACGGAACTGGTGGGGAAAAAATTTGGATTTCACCCCTGCAATGGGGGAACCCAAACTCGCTTAACAACCAAGTGAACTACAGTAACTTATCAATTGCAGCGATTCACTTAACAACCGAGGCAAGAAAGGTCACAAAGTGGATCAAAGCTCACTTTAAAAATATCTCCCTTAGCAAGATAAATTTAGGGCTCAGTTGTGGTCGTAAGTCAAGGACTGCTTGTACAAACAACAAAGGAAACATCAGAGAAGCACCGAGAGAAGGAACATCCTGATGAGATTTACTGGTCAAGAGGTTAACCCATTAACCATGATTAAGGAGAGGGCTGGACTTGAAAAGAAATCGGAGGTACTCATCAAGAGAGAGAGGCACTTGACCAAAAAGTCTTGAGGAGCATAAACAGGAAGAACTTCCAACAATGTATGTAGTGGTCAGGTGGAGGTCAACCATAGTTGAGCTTCATCAAGAGAAGAAGTTGGAAGGGATCCAAACGAAGTAAGGATGGGTTGGAAGAACAGTGGAAGAGCAAGGAGAAAAACTGAAGGGGAGAGGAACAAAGCAGAAGGTCCATTCAAAGGGAAGATCTATCCTTTTTTAAAACCCACGTTGGCAATGAAGAAAAGAAGGGGAAGGAGACGAATATTGTAAGAGTGAATTGGATTGATATGAATGAATACCCAGAATCAACTTTGCCTATGCTTTAGATTGAACAAGAAAGATAGAGATGAAGATCGAGATAGAGATGAGGAGTTAGGCATTTATTTTGTTTTATGTATGTTTAAATAATATAATGAGGATTACTTAAATTTGATAAATGTGATAGAGATTACTAATATTGTTACTGCGAATTGGATTAATATGAATGATACCCAGAACCAACTCTGTCCACACACAAAATGGATATATATTTTAAAAAATAATAAAAAATATAATAATAATTTAAAAAACCAAGGGAAAGGAGAAAAGAATTACACACTTAAATTATACAGTAAATTATACAGTGATACACTTAAGTTATACAGTAACATAAAAGTTAGAAAAAATATTTATTTACTGGTGCAGCCATCCATCCCCCAGCAATTACAAACATCAAAGAAAAGAACAAAGATTTTAGAAAATGAATAAAAAATAAAAACATCTTAAAAGCAACAATTAACCGAGAAAATTGGTAGAATCAGAACATTGCCACAATAGACCCTCTCCTCCTTGTATTAAATATATGGCTTAATTAATGTTCTGCAGATGGATCTGTGAGCTTGTCCTCACCACCCTGAGTCCGTCAGGAGAAAGGCGGTATATAATATATATAAATATAAATTTAATAAATAAATAAATAAATAAATCCAACTATTGGAGAGGAATAACGATTTTCAATTCACACATTTAAAAGCATATTTTATTGTAAGGAGTTCAAGAAGAACAAAGCTGAAAGAGTGAAATAAGAGTCCACATTGAACAAGATCTAATGTTCAAGTGTCAGTAGTTTATAATGTCCTGGTAAGACCACACTTGCATCCAGTTTTGGTTGCCCCAATATTAAAAAAAAAACGTTGAGAGTCTAGAAAAAGTGAAAGAAGAGCAACAAATACAAATTCCTTAATTGTGCAGAATTCCCTAATTTAGCCTGGAAGCTAGGACTTAGAAAAAAATGGTTGCAGGAACTGGGTATGTCTAGTTTAATGAAAAGAAGGACCAGGGGAGACATGATAACAGTCTTCTGATATCTCAGGGGCTGCCCCAAAGAAGAGAGAGTCAAGCTATTCTCCAAAGACCCTGAGGGCAGGAGAAGAAGTAACGGGTGGAAACTAATCAAGGAGAGAAGCAACTTATGCAATAAAATAAATGCAATAAACTAAACTAAACTAAACTAAACTAAACTAAACTAAACTAAACTAAACTAAACTAAACTAAACTAAACTAAACTTAGAACTAAGGAGGAATTTCCTGACAGTTGGAACAATTAACCAGTGAAACAACTTGCCTCCAGAAGTTGTGAATGCACCAACACTGGAAGTTTTTAAGAAGATGTTGGATAACCATTTGTCTGAAGTGGTGTAGGGTTTCCTGCCTAAGCAAGGGGTTGGACTAGATGACCTCCAAGGTCCCTTCCAACTCTGTTATTCTGTTATATACATGTATACATACATGCATACATATGATCAATATAAAAGTATACAAAGAATATATATGTGCGTGTGTTAGTATATTTATATATAGAAAATCAACTAAGTAATATCAGTCAATTCCATCAATCAATTGCAAAAGGCAGCTTTACTTGCAATGATACTTTTAACACCATCAGATAAGAACATCTGCCTATCCCAGGTCCTTGTGAAGGACTCAATAGGTGGACAAAACTATCAAATCCAGTTTAAATATCTGGATGACTTCACGGCCAGCCGTAATAAGACCTTCGATTTTTGCAAGAGAGTTTGCAAACGAAGAGGGACTTACGGGAAAGATAAGCAGCTGAGAATAGGTCCAGGAGGAACGGTGTGTGAATCAGAAACAGGATGTGGCTCAGACTGGTTAGAAATTCCAATTTCATGTGCACGTACCACAGGAGAAGACAAAAGAAAAAATTGGCAAAGCTGGAAGGCTGCCTGTCGAATAAAAAAAGGCCCGTAGAGTATTTATGAAGTCAAGGGACAGCCTGTCCTTCTTCACAGGCAGAAAGAGGATAAGTGCAAATACTGTTCCTTCCATCCGCCTTTGTAGCTATAAATATAATTTACTTTGTATTTAAATTTATGGGTTTTTTTTAATATACATGCTGTTGCATAAGGGATGTACTACCCTTCTCCCAATTCCGAAATTTAGAAATAAAATATCTCTCTCTCTCTCTCTCTCTCTCTCTCTCTCTCTCTCTCTCTCTCTCAGGCCTGAAGATCCAAATATATATATTTTCTAATTATATATCCACATCTATACATCTCTCTCTCTCTCTCTCTCTCTCTATGTCTGTCTCATTCACTCACTCACTCACTCACTCACTCACTCACTCACTCACTCACTCACTCACTCACTCACTCACTCTATCTATCTATCTATCTATCTATCTATCTATCTATCTATCTATCTATCTATCTATCTATCTATCTATCTATCTATCTATGGTACGCCTGAAGATCCAATTATATATATTTCTATTATATATCCACATCTATACATCTCTCTCTCTCTGTCTGTCTCTCTGTCTCTCTCTCTCTCTCTCTCTCTCTCACTCACTCACTCACTCACTCTATTGTCTATCTGTCTATCTCTCTCTCTCTCTCTCTCTCTCTCTCTCTCTCTATCTATCTATCTATCTATCTATCTATCTATGGTACGCCTGAAGATCCAATTATATATTTTTCTAATTATATATCCACATCTATCTCTATCTCTATCTCTCTATCTCCATCCATCCATCCATCCATCCATCCATCTATCTATCTATCTATCTATTCCTGTCTTTTACAAATAACTCAAGTGACTAACATGTCCAACACTTCTTCCTCTTCTTATTTTCCCAACAACAGCCCTGTGAGGTGGTTTGGCTGAGAGATAGAGAGACTGGTTGAAAGTCACCAGTTGGCTTTCATGACTAATCAATCAATCCATCAGAATAGAGTTGAAAGGAACCTTGGAGGTCTTCTAGTCCAGCCCCCAGCTCAAGCAGGAGATCCTATACCATTTCAGACAAGGGACTGTCCAATCTCTTCTTAAAAACCTCCAGTGACAACCCACCCACAACTTCTGACAGCAAGCTTTTTCCACTCCTTAATTCTAGGTTGCGGGACTAGAATTCACTGTCTCCTGGTGATTGTCCCAAAGTTACCCAGCTGACTATCATATATATGATGAGACTAGAACTCACTGTCTCCCAGTAATTGTCCCAAAGTTACCCAGCTGACTATCATACATATGGTGGGACTAGAACTCACCATCTCCCAGTGATCATCCTAAAGTCACACATCTGGCTTTCACGTCTAAGACAGGACTAGAACTCACCATCTCCCAGTGATTGGCCCAAAGTGATTGGCTTTCACGCCTAAGCGGGAACTAGAACTAACCGTCTCCCAGTGATTGTCCCAAAGTTACCCAGCTGACTTTCATACATATGGTGGGACTAGAACTCACCATCTCCCAGTGATCGTTCCAGTCACCCAGCTGGCTTTCACGCCTAAGACAGGACTAGAACTCACCATCTCCTAATTTCTAGCCTGGTACCTAAACTACTAGACCAAACTGACTCTCTGCCTGTCTGCAAATTTTCTTTTTAACAGTCCTGGAGATCCCATTAACGTTTCCTATTACGTGGACAGGAAGAAGATTTATCAATCTCAGCAACTAACCCTTCCTTATGTGGCCACTTCCTCCCCTCCCCCGCTTTCCATGCGCAAGAAATGCACTTTGTAAAAATTCCCGGCAATTTTTCCAGGTCAATATTCAGCACGAAGAACTACTAGGAGGTGAATATTTGAAGGAAACTTAGGAACCAGACTTTTCGAGGTTCAAAGTTTGCTAAACAGTTTGGGACCGATAAGGAAAAATGGTAGGCGGTGGTGTTTGTGTTTAGACTTGGGAAAAGATCAAAGGTAACTGAAGAATTTAGAGATTGGGGGGTTGTGTGGGGCAGGGTTTGCCAAGCTTGGCAACTTGTGCCAAGATGTGTAGGAAAAGGACAATGCAGATCGTTCTCTCTTTTTCTTTGCCCTACCTCCATCCGACAGCACACGGATACGAAGATGTATAGTACATTCCTTGGATTTAGATCAACCTTAAATCAATAGGATCATACAAACAATGGAAAGAACATCAGAGAAGCATTGAGAGAGGGAACATCCTGATGGGATTTACTGGTCAAGAGGTTAACCCATTAACCATGATTAAGGAGGGGGCTGGACTTAAAAGAAATCAGAGGTACCCAGAGAGAGAGAGAAAGGGAAGGAGGGAAGGAGAGGGAGAGGGGGAGAGGGAGAAGGAGAAAGGGAGGAGAGGGAGAGGGAGGGAGGGAGAGAAAGAGAGAGGGAGAGAGAGGGGGAGAGAGAGGGGAGAAGGAGAGAGGGAGAAAGAGAAAGAGAGGGAGAAAAAGAGAGAGGGAGGGAGAGGGAGAGGGGGAGAGGGAGAGGGAGAAGGAGAAAGGGAGGAGAGGGAGAGGGAGGGAGGGAGAGAAAGAGAGAGGGAGAGAGGGGGGGAGAGAGAGGGGAGAAGGAGAGAGGGAGAAAGAGAAAGAGAGGGAGAAAAAGAGAGAGGGAGGGAGAGGGAGAGAGGGAGAGGGAGAAGGAGAAAGGGAGGAGAGGGAGAGGGATGGAGGGAGAGAAAGAGAGAGGGAGAGAGAGGGAGAGAGAGGGGGGAGAGAGACGGGAGAAGGAGAGAGGGAGAAAGAGAAAGAGAGGGAGAAAAAGAGAGAGGGAGGGAGAGGGAGAGATGAGAGATGAGAGGGAGGGAGAGACACTTGACCAAAAGGTCTTGAAAAGCATAAACAGGAAGAACTTCAAACAATGTGTGTTGTGGTCAGGTGGAGGTCAACCTTACTTGAGTTTCATCAAGAGACTTCATCTCTGAAGTGGTTGGAAGGGGTCCAAAGCTGCTGGGAAGCTTCGGAAGAACGGTGGAAAAGCAAGGAGGAAAATTGAAGGGGAAAGGAGCAAGAAAGAGGTCTATATCAATGGCGGGTTTCTACCGGTTCGGGCGAACCCTTAGCTCCGACTTTCAGCCGTGAGCGAACCGGTTCTCTCGTTCTTTGAAGTGGACCTGCCCACACACCCCTGCGTTATACACAGGGGTGTGTATAAGCCCAGCTGATTGGGGTGTCAGAGTGGATAGCCGCTCCTCAGCTGTTTTCCTTACTCTCAGCAACGCAGAAGTTCAATTTTCTGAAAATTGCGTACATGCACACAGCGAATCTGTTGTTAAACCAGTAGGATCCCACCCCTGGTCTACATGGCTTGGGACCGGGTTATCTGAGGGATCGTCTCTTGCCAATCATATCTACCCGACCCACCAGAGCAGGGAGGCAGGGAATGCTGCGGGTCCTATCTCTGAGGGAGATACACCTGGTGGGACCCAAAAGAAGGAAGGGCCTTCTCTGTGGTGGCGCCCTCTCTCGGGAACATCATTCCCCCAGAGATTAGAACGGCCCCCAGTCTAATACTCTTCCGGAAGCCGCTGAAGACCTGGCTCTGCCAGTGGGC